>CM071929.1:33319451-33919451 GCA_016081115.2 Rehmannia glutinosa | reverse complement strand
TTTGTGCTAATTTATGCAACAGTATTGTTGAAGTATTCATATTTTCTTGAATGCATATTTGCAAATTGCAATAATCATCTATGCATGTAATAGGGGTTTATGTTGTCCAGTGAATCCTCTTTCTGCCAATATAGTAATTGTTAGACGCAACATTCAAAATTGCTTCAATTAAGTGCTTATTTTCGTACGTAATGCCATTTAGTTATTTCTTGTTTTGCATTATATGATTGTCCATTTGACTAAAACATTGATAGTTTTAATTCCATTTTGAAAACAAACTATTGTTTAAAAAAGAAGTTGTTTATGAATATTGAATGTTCTTTATATTAAGTGTACTAACTTTAAAATACTCTTCATTCGAATTTGAAGATTTTCAAATGGGAGTTTAGAATATACTCGAAACTTCAAACTTGTTACATTATTTATACTATTAGAGATTGTAGGTTTGATGTGTTGTGTCATTGTGATTGTGACAGTGTACTTCTAAAATTAAAAATATTACTTTGTGAAATAAGATTTTGTTTGTAAATATCCACAAAAATATTGAAAGATTCAGTAACCAATGCTCTTAAATAAATTATTAATACAGTCAAATAATTTATTTGTATTTTAATATACTACTTATAAGTCCTAAGTCCTAACATTTTTGTTAATCTTCTTTTACACATTCTTGGACTTTTTCCATTGTAAACGATTATAATGCTTTTCAACCATTTAATCTCATATATTTAGTATGATGACCAGTGATAAATCAATACAGAATGGCTAAATGAGGGGGAAACAAACAATTAAATGATAAAATCAGTGTTAAATGTTGATGGATGATGAATGGAAAAATCAATTGAACTTTTACATCCACTAAATATAAATATATGTCTTTAATTATGTCATTAACGCTATATTTGATTTTTTTAGGTAAAATTCACTTTACCCCCTTGTACTATTAGTTTTGTATCAAATACCCCCTATACTATTAAAACCTTCAAATACCCCCTTGACCAATTAAAATAAGATTGATAGACAACATTACCCTTGAACTATATATAATATTAAATTCCATATTTTTCCTTCTCTATAATTCAATTTCAATTAATTTATCATATCCTCTAATTTTATTAAAATATAAATTTATAATTAGATCTAAATTAAATAAAATAACAAAATATAACTTCAACAGTATAGAGAAGTTGCATTATTAATTTTATTATAACAAAAATAATATGCATATGTATATATTGCTCTAATAAGTGAACAATTAAATTTAGATAAATCCTGCAAATATTATATCTTTTAAAATTATTTTAATATTATATTTTTTAAAAATTTGATATCATAGCTAATTATTTTAATATTATATCTATTTAACACTAATCCTTGAAGAAAATTGGAAAAAATAAATAGCTAACTATAATATTAATAGTATTAACTTTTTATAAAAAAAAATATCTCATATAAATACATAATATATTATTTCAAAAAGAACCTTCTAGTTTTTTCCTGTACCTTAAATTTCATAATTGCAATAATATTATAATATTGTACAAGATTTTCTTTTTGTCTTGTTTTCCAATTTGATTTTATTTTACGTATAATAAATTACTACACATAGTAAAATGGTGTGTATCATACATGATATAATTATATGCAAAGTTAAATAATATCAACAATTTTCAGTCTAAATTTAAAACTTATTTGCTAAAGCTATATATTTAAAATGATAATAATGAAAATTTACATAGCATTTTTTGAAAATAAATCTAGTGTGGATACTCTATAATATTAATTGAAGTTATATATTTCTTTTTATTTATATTAATTATATTTAACATTATTTAATTTTATAATTCATTGTTGAATAAAATTTGAGATCAAATAATTTGATATATTTAATTAAAATGCATCAAATTATAATATATAAAATAATAGATGTGCAAAGTAAACTAATATTTTGTTAAATTAAGGGTACTTTTGTCCATTAACATAAATTTTTATTGGTTTAGGGGGGTATTTGAAGGTTTCAATAGTAGAGGGGGGTGTTTGATACAAAGTTAATAGTACAAGGGGGTAAAATGAATTTTACTCTTTTTATATTATTATGAATCCAATTGATGAACATTTTTATTTGGATATAAATTGAAACAATGATTCCAATTCGAGAAAAAATACTTTGAACATATAGTAAACAAGAAAACAAAAACATAACACAATATGCTTAATTGAAATCGGTGTCAATGTTGTGCATTACATGCACTTATTATTCAATAAAATTTATGGTTATTGTCGACATATATAATTTATTCACCGATATCTTTGCAATAACAAACAGGGCCGTCGGGAAATTTTGGATCTTGTATACACTTCCCTCCTATGCAATAATGACCTCCACACCCTTCTTTCTTGCAAATATAGTTGCAGAAATCATCTCCACATGGAATTGGAGTAGTTATGACTTCAAACCCTTTCCCTTCAACATGAAGATCATCACAAAATGTTGCAATAATTAAAAAATAAACCAAAAAATTTAGTTGAATAATCTTCTTGCTTTCCATTTGAGAATATATTATAAAATAACTTTCTCGAAAAAGATGGGTGAAATTTGTGTAGAAAGCTCATTAGGTTTAGCCAATATATAGTGCAGGATATATCACAATCAAATGAAAAACAATATTTATGTAATTGTTGTTATTATGTTAAGATTAAGAGATGTTGACAATCATTATCAAATTGTAAATTTTATAATGACCAGCAATGTACAAATTATTGTTGTATTTGGGAGATGTAGGAAGATTTCATCAATTTGTTATAGGTTGTGTGTATTAAATTTAGAAATGCTAGTAATTTGGAGATTTTATGGTAGACTAGTGTGTTAAATGTTATCACATTATATTATATTGATATAGATGGAAACAAACATGAGATAAAGGTGAATAGCGAATATGATTTAAAATTCATGACTCCTGAATTTATATGTTTTGTGAAATGAATTAAGGGAACTATAAAATCTTCTTATTATCCTCCAAGTGCAAAAACAAATTCTGTAGTGAAATAATATTATATTTAATAAAATACTCCCAAGGGGTTTGATGAATCATGTAATATCATTTGTGATTTAATCAGAAAAAAGAAAGGATTTTATTATGAAAGCACAAGGGGTGCCCCAATCCTTTTACAAAGGTTTGCCTTAAGCCATTCCCAATACAATCTTTTGGTTCTAAAGAGCAATCTGAAATGCAACCGCATTAAGCTTAGTATTTCTAAAAGATAACCATAACCAAATTCTGAGCTTAATATGATCAATAGTTTTTTGAATGTTGGACTCCTCGTGAAAAGTAATGTCGCGATCAAATAACTTTCCACCCTTGATTTGAATCCCGACGAAACCATTCCTCAATATAACACCATCTCACGGGTGGCATTTTGTGAGACATAACCCCGACACAACTCAAAAGACTTTTGGGATGTCACTTACTCTATTAGTTAGAATTATTTAAATCAATTTGGATAAATCATCTAATAGGAAAATATATGTGTGATGATAATTTCTCGAAAAATATTACTTTTACTATGGAAAATATACTTTTTCAAAGTAGTTTTTGGGGTGGTGGTGGCATAGTATCACTTTAGGATTGAAAATATCATTTTTTTATATTAAAAGATGTATCACTTTTACTCGAAAAAGTACCAAAATTAATTATTTATTTGCAAAGCATACGACCTTGGTTAAAAGTGTAACTTTATTATTAAAAATATCATCACTTTTATTCTGAAAAAAATATATGTTTTCAAAGTAACAAAATTAACATTAGTAGTCCAAAAAAGTACTAATTTTTTCTCCGAGAAGTATTAGTAGTTTCTTTGAAAAGTATTGATTTTTCACCAATATCGCATTTTTTGGAAATAATTTTAGTAATCATAATTGATTGTAAAACAAATATGAGAAACTTTTTTGATTTTCTAGTGACTGGATTCAACAAAGTAATAGTAGAGTTGTCCAAAACTACATAAATCAAACCATTACAAAAATCCAAAATTTTAATTTCAACCATCAATCTTAATAACAAGACTCATTGGGCGGATAAAAAAAGAATATATATTTTTTCTATTCATGTCCAAATCCCAATTTTCACGTCGGCACTTTCTTGTTGTCTTCTTTATTTTTTTCCACTTCTTACCTTCACATTCTTCATCAACACATAATTTACAATGAATTAACATATGAAAAAATATTAACAAGAGATGCAGAAAATATACAAATTTTCGTGCATAAAACAAAGGCCAAATTTAAAGGCAAAAGAGTGATATAAGATTATGGGTATTTGATTGCGGATGCAACTCCTTTTACCATTCTTTTTTTTTTTGGAGAGAAAGATGTCCAATCGTATAGATGAAAGAACAAGAGGTTCGAGGGTGGTGGTGAAAAATGGAAAGATGAAGGGAGAAAGGGCGAGAGAGCAAATTTGTTCAGATCTTTTTTTTTTCTTTTTGTAGGTTGGGTTGGGTATGGATCCTGGTTTGGGTGTTGAAGATTCATCTCATGGATCTAATCACATATTCAGATTTGTGAGATGGCCTCACAATAAACTCAGTCTTTTCTTTCATAAAAACTTGTGAGACGTTTTCATGGATATAATCCATGAGACGGATCATATATTTAAATGGAATTTCAATTCTCGAACTCAAACCCATGTAAATAATCCATATTTGTCGATATAGTTTGAGAAAAATAATATTTTTTATTATGTAGGTATTCTGTAGGTAACTGTAATTTTAGTGACAAAATCATTTGTGTGTAAATTCTGTCAGTAAACTGAAATTTACTTATAGTGAAAATACAAGAATTGAATGTTTATTTATTTATTTATTTCAAGCGCAACGTTTATGATAAGCTTTCATAATGCTTAATCATATACAAGTCTATGACACAATATATAACTTTAATAATGAACCAATTAATCCCAAAAGTAACAAATTCTAAAATTACTTATTTTTCATGAGCTAATCATTGGATGGGCCTTCAGCTCCTCTTGGAGTGCATAGACAAATAGGAGTAGGTTGTATCTTTTCGTTAATCACACAATAACCACCAGGGCATTTGTAAGACCCACAATCATATAATTTGCATAAAACGTTGCAAATTTCAGTGGAGCATTTATAAGGGTCTGGTATAACATAGATTGCTTCTATGTATTCAGGGCACATAGAAAGATATATTGTTGCAAAAATGAAAACAAAAAGGGATAGTTTCATCCTTATTATTAATATTACTTAATTGTGAGAAAAATTTGGGTGAGTTTTGTGGAAATGCGTATTGAGGTTATTTATAGTACTCTTGTGAAGGCTACAACTATTACTTGGATATACGGAAAGTAATGTGTGGGAAATGATTATAATTGAAGAATGGTGGGGTTAATTTATAAATTGTGAATATCTCATTGCAATTTGAGTAAAATTATGGATTGTGGATATCTCATGATAATCTGAGTAAAATTATGGAGTTCTTCAAAGTATTAGATCGATATATGATATTTCATTATAGGCAATTTGATTTCACTTTGAAATGAGTTTTTTTTTTTTTTGGCTGGCATAATAATTGTTCGTAACGTTTTTTGGTTCGTATCTGGATAATAACCAATGACACAATTTTCCATTTTCATTATCTGGTAAATACACCAATGATTTCCCTATTGTGTCACTAAAATTGATAAATTCGACAAAGAATATATATATATATATATATAGTCTTAACATTTAGACTGCATTCATAATATCATAAAATATCAAATGGGCATTAAATATATTTGTTCGGATTTTAAAAACCAAAGTCGAACTTGATATAGACATAGTAATTGTGATGTTTTATTTTGCGGTAAGAGGAAATGTTATTTTTTCCCCTTTTCCAAAACCATATAAAAACATTTCATAAATGAAAACTCAAAAGACAATTACAAAGGAGAGGAAATTCATGGACACATAACCCGCCCCAAAGGCCAAAACATTAGTTTTTTTTAATCTAATGTAAAGTTAAGCCTTTAACCTTGTAAACAGTTTTACAAATATGACTAAATTAAGCTACAAATATGAATATAAGTTTCTTATTGCAAGCTTATGGAGGAAAAGTAGGAGTATGAAAAATACTTTTAGAGGAGTCTTGTTTTGAAAAATACAGTTTTAGATTTCTTAAACATATATAATAACATTGTGACTTGATTGATCCATGATTTTATAGATATCACTTAAATGGAACATAACTTTTATGTAATATGTTAAAGTAAGAGATGTTGAAATAATTATCAAATTACAAATTTTATGCAGATTTTGTAGAGTCACAAATTAATATTGTTGTATTTGGAAGATCTAGTAAAGATTTCATTATTTTGTTAGGGTGTTTCATGTTTATATAGTCAACTTGGGACTACTAGTAAATAGTAATGTGGAGATTATATTTTTGTGTTGACTCTTGTGTTAATATTTTTCTCGCATTTATTTTTTATTTTCTCATACATTGAAACAAAATATATGTAGACAGTAGATATGAACATAAACCGTGATAAGCATGGACATATATTTTAGTGTGCTAATCAATTACTATAGTGTTCTTTTAAATTGTACGTAGGTGTATGAACTATAATATATTTACATTTTGGATACTGAAGGCTTAGCAAATTGTTTTAAGTTGAACTTAGAGTAGATATCATACTTGTGCAAATATTCAATCTGGCAACATTTGCGGTGATTTGTTAATTATGCTACTCAATATATAATTAAGTATCAAGCACTCGGTTTTGGTCCGATCCATGTCCAAATTTATCAATTAATATTTAAGTTTTAAGTAGTCAAAGACTTGATGTTTCACTTAGCCAAGTTAAATAGTTTTTTTTTTTAAAAAAAAAAGTAATTTGGTTAACTAGCTGGTATGCGATGTGGAAAAGATAATATAATATAATCTAAGTTAACCGCTAGTTATGTATTGCTATTGGAATGAAGGAGAAAGATAAAATCAAATTGGTATAGTTCGTGTTTTTGTGAACATGTACATAAAGACATATATATGTATATGATGAAAGCCAAAGAAGTTGGATTTGAGAAATAGATTGAGAAAATTATTTTGCTATCCGAACTAGATAGTTCGATGTACATTTGAAATTTGGACATAATACTACTAGTTTTCTTAGCGATACTTTACATTAACATATGTAGTTTACCATCTACAATTTGATTACAATGGAATTCGAGATTCCGTTGCATGCCACACGTGTAGATTATGGAAAAATTATCAAATCATATTATTAGGTTATACACTTTGTCCCGTGGACTTTGTTCAATTTTCACTTTGCACCCAAATTAAAAAAGTAATCCAAAATGGGATTATGAAACTATGTTTTTGAGATTTTGGTCTTTAATTAACTTTATAACTAATATTTTATCTAATTAAATATTATTACATAGATTTTCAAACATATATATATATATATATGTAATGTTTGATTTTCTTTTTTTATGTTTTTCTGTTATCGCCTTCCGTGAATAAAGATATAAAACCATATCATTGTATGTTTTTGTATATTAGTTTGGAATGTAACTTTTATCTCATCATTTATCCAATAGAGAGCTTATTTTTCAAGGACAATAATTAACTTTCACAAATAATTAGACAATATTTAAAGGACTTTGGTTAAGATGAAATAAATGGCGGAAATGAGGAGATATTTTAATGTCCTTGTAAATTTGAATCAAGGACATGGTGCCAAATGCTCGTAAAGTAAGAACAAAATAAAACTAGATATATATCATGTTAAATTCTTTTTAGGTTTTCTAATACACAAAAAATAAAAAATAAAACTAACAAAATTAGCTGGAATTTCCTAGAAGAGATGCTTAAATATTATATAAAAACAGTAACAACTAATAAATTATTAATCTTGCAAAATGCAACAAGTGATCAAATACCGATCCCCTTCAATGGATTATTTCAAATTCAACAAGTAACATAACAAGTTACCAACAACATTTGTTAATTAAATATATCAATATTAATTCATAGATATCTAACTTATTACTGAACTTCAAATCATTGATTCGGACATGCTTAATTAATTAACGCATTCACAAACAGTTTTGGCCTGTCCATTGATTTTAACACAATGACCACAAACACTACGGGGATTGTCACAACCCCCTCTTGATCCAGTTTTGTAGCACAAATAGTCACAATAGTTAGGAATGCAGGGAAATGGGTCCGTCGGAATGATGCGCCCGCCGGCAACTTGGCTCGGCCCGACTGCTACGAATACTGATAGCACTAGCAAGTAAACACAACAAGTAAATTGCATCATCTTCTTTCCTTCCATTTCCAATTCTTGTATTTTTAATTTTTTTCTATTTAATTTGCATGAAATTTTGAGAGAATATGCGGTTATATATGTGACTTGTTGGATCGGAGGCTCTTGTCTTTTATAGACTTCACAAAGGAGGTAACTAAATTACAATCATAGGAAAACTTAATTTGTGTAATTATGCGATTATATATTTTATATATTTTGTAGATTATTGATATTTTTGGACAATAATTTTAGGTTAATTACAAGTAAGAATAGCAAATTGTGGTAATAGATTTAGGTAAAGTGATCTACTACACAAAACATCATCAATTTGATTATGGTCCATTCTTATATTTTGTTTGTTACCTTAATTAATTTTAAATATTCATTACCTGAGCATTTTATTTGTCTACTTTCAGGAATTGACAAGATTATTTGTTCTCTTTTACTCGATATTCTAATATAATCTCATTTGGTAATTAAATTTTAAATGAAGTAATTTTTAATTAAATAATATATATATGATACTTTATTTCGGAAATAAAAATTTCACTCAAATATATTTAAATTGAACTAACTCACAATTAATTGGATTGAATCAAATTAAGATCATGATCGTGGTTGGCCATTCAAGTTTTTGGGAACTGTTATTATTACAATCAAGGTTACAAAGTGAATATCATGGATTATTGTTAGTGTTGCAATAGGATTAAAGGCACAATACAATGATTTGGGCAACTTAATATTAAAAATATGCTAAATAACAATAAAATGAAAACTGAATAATCAAATATCATTAATCAAGTGGGCCTACTTTAAATGTTTGAGAATTAACTAAATCCTAATTCTAGATTTCGAAGTGACCCAAACTACATAAATTAGTTGAAATGCATGTCATTTTTTGAGTTTGAAAAAACCGAATTTAAATTAAATTACAAATATCTATATGTTATACTTCTTTCTACATATGAATTCAATAATAATTAGATGTGAACTCGTGCAATGCACGACTTGTATATTTGTGAGACCTCTGTTTTATATATATAATGATGCAATGGAATGATAAATGAACATGATAATTCTTCTTGGGACCATTTTTTTTTTTTTTTTTTTGAGAGTAAAAGGGAATATTATTAGGAGATTAACTCCGAATTAGCCAAGTCGCCAAAGAGTCGGGTAAATCCCCAACTAAAGACTGCGTACATCGATGAGAAAAAGCCAACCGTGAAATGTTATGGAAAAGAGTATTCTCGGATCGTTTCACAAAACTAGGATAACACAAATAAAAGAACTAAATTTATCTAAGATGTCCCTAACAACGCCCCCAAAATATGACATGTCATCATGAATTGAACCATCTTGTGATAGAGAGAAAGGCTATCAGTTTCAAGCTCAATCCGTGAGAGGTGGAGATCTTTAGCTAATAATATCCCTTCCTTGCAAGCCATTGCCTCGGCGATGTTTATATCAAGCTCCGCTCCGACAAATTTGGATAAAGTCTTCACAACATGGCCTCGATGATCCCGTATAACGACACCTAGCCCCGTACCTTCACCCGCCATAATCGATGCGTCCGTGTTAATTTTAAACGAACCTTCCGTCGGTGGAATCCATGTCACATTCCACATTTGTCTTTGCATGGATGGTCTCACACCTTGATTTGCAGAGTACTCGAGTTAAATATCTATTTGCTCCTAAGAAACACTCTTCATGGCTAGAAGCAATGCCATTGAAGTGCAACTTATTCCTAGCATTCCAAACATTCCACAAGAGTACAACAAATAATTCGTGCCCATTCCGATCGCCTCAGACGAACAAACTCCATCCAATCTCTTATAGTCCCGCGCTCCCTCTCGTTTGAAATATGGATCCGTAATGGGTAGGCCTTCCGAGAAAAATTAGACCACTCGCATGATCACGAAGAACATGTTCTATCGACTCCTCCTTTGTACCACATCTCCGGCATAATAAATCCCCATTAATCCCTCGTTTATAAAGCTCCGTTTTGGTAGGAAGAATTCCTTTCGCACACCTCCACAAGAATACCTGCACCTTTGGTGGGATTTTAAGATTCCAAATCCACCTCCGGAGGTCTTTGTTTGTCCAAGAAGTAGATGTTGCTGCCCATTCATCATCTTTCATACTTTTCGCCACATAGTAGCCTTTGATTTCACCATATAATTCCCATTCTTGGAATGATGCCATACCATGCGATCCTTTGAACGACTAATACAAATGGGGATGGCTAAAATGGCTTGAGCATCCACTTTGAATTAAACAACTCCCTAACCGTCCTCGTATTCCATGCACCACCCTTCTGCGAAATTAAATCGCCACTCTCATATCCCGATGCTCGCTATCCAGTACAGGAGAGACAGGCACGAAAGTTGGAGAACCCGCTATCAAGGATCAACCCATACCCTTACATCGGTCCATTACCAATATTCCAGCGGATTCCCGGCGATAACCTTTCGACTTGCAACGATGCTTTTCCACACATATGATGGATTATGGCCAATCGAAGCTTGTAAAAAAGTTTGCTCGAGGATAATATTTAGCCTTTAGAACTTTGGATAGAAGAGAGCTCTCGTCTTGAATTAGCCGCCAACCCCGCTTAGCCAACATAGCTAAATTGAAACAATGCAAATCTCGGAAACCCAGGCCCCTTCGAGTTTGGATTTACAAATTTCAGTCCACGAGGACCGGTGAATGCGCCTCTTATTATTTTTTTGTCCCCAACAAAAATTGCTAATAATTGAGTTTATTTGATCACACGTCGAAGGGGCAAGAGGAAGCAACTCATCGTATTATGGAATGGGCTTGAATCGACTTAATCAAAACAGTTACCCGCCATGGATAAAAATCGCTTTCCAATTTTTGAGATTTTAAGAACTCTATCCACGAGTGTCGCAAAAATTTATTTTTGGACTCGCCCACCTCCGTCGAATTCCCGGATAAATTTTCTCGCTTTTTAACCACTTGAACTCCAAGTCAAGAGCGGCGTCTCTGTCTGTCTCGAGGAAGTCCCTTAGTAAAAGATATTTCGATTTTTCCATGCTTATTCGTTGTCCCAAAGCCCTCTCGTAAGATGTTGTAATGTTTTTCGTTTCACCTATCTCTCTCATTTGCCGGCCAAAGATGATCTTGTCATGCAAAGAATAAATGGGACACGCCTGGGGCATTTTTGCGTGCACTCGAATACCATGAAGTCGACCCCCAACTCGGCCTTAGGATCATAGGTGAGAAAGCCTGCACAAAAGAGAAAAAGATATGGAGACGCGGGTCTCTTGACGGAGCCCATGGGGGGGAAAATATCGAGCCGGGTTGGCCGTTAACCAAAGTGGAAAAAGAGACCAAGAACGCATTTCATAACCAGGTTAACAAGCGACTCGTTAATACCTAATCGAAGCATAACACCCTTAAGGAAAGGCCATTCAACACGGTCATAAGCTTTCGACATATCCAATTTAAGAGCAAAAGATCCACACCTCTTAGCAAGATTATTTTTCATGAAATGGAAAATCTCAAAAGCTAAGAGAGCGTTATCTGTAATAAGGCGACCAGAACGAAGGCGGTCGAGTGTGAAAAATGAGGAGGAGAACCAATTTAAGCCTATTAGCAATAGTTTTCGTGATGATTTTAAAAACGACATTACATAAGCTAATAGGGCGAAAATCGATGCAAGCTCGGCTTTTTTTCTTTTTAGGAATAAGAACAATAAAAGTGTGGTTTATAGCCTTGGGGCTCTCATTACCATTAAGAATACCAAGAACGATCTTGAGAATATCAGATTTAATACAAGACCAAAATTTCGGTAAAAGAGAGCAAGCATACCGTCCAGGCCCGGGGACTTAGTTGGATGCATTTGAGACAGGGCCGCCACAACTTCATCCGCTTGAAACGGTTGGCACTAGGACTTCGTTCATTTCGTCTGTCATTTTTGAGTCAACCGCGCCAAGAGGTCCGTCCATATCAAGGTGGTCTTCACCGAGAAAATCTTCTTGAAATACCCCAAAAACTTCCGTAACCCTTTGCAAACCTTCCACCCAATTACCATCGAATTTTTTATTTTATCAATTGAGTTACGTACATTCCGCCTATTTGCCGTCTTATGAAAAAACGCCGTGTTTCGATCTCCAGCTTTTATCCAATTCGTTCGAGCCCTTTGGTGCCACATTTTTCTGTTTAATATGAAGATCAAGTAATTTCTCTTCCGGTTTTCGTCTCTCCGCCACGATGCATGGATGCGATAAAGGGTCATTTAGCTTGCGCGAGTTTTTCCTCGCATTTTTAGGTTGAGAGCCAACATTACCGAAATGCGATCTTTTCCTGAGAATGAGTTCCATACTACAATTAGTTAGTTTTACGCCGTCACCCAAGGACATCCGCAGACTAACATCGCCTTCCCAACACCTTCTCGACGACTCGTTGGCACGATTCATCCTGAAGCCACATGGATTGAACCGAAATTTTTTTTTTTCTTTTTCCTATGGTTCGACCGAACCGATCTCCTTGTTTATCCTATCCGATAAAGGACGGACAATGGTCGAAGTGACTCTATTCAAGTGGTAAACGTGGTAGTTCAAAAAAGGTCCACCCATTCTTGGTTGCCAAAACATCGATCTAACCTCTCTTGAATATTACCATCCCCTTTTTGTCCATTCGTCCGGTGTATATAAACCCCTCGAAACCCAAATCCTCAAGGTTTGCATGATCGCTCCCTATGGAAATTCATCATTTTATCCGCATCCTTTTGTCAACCACCTAACTTCTCAAACGTGTAAAGAATCTCGTTAAAGTCCCCCACACAAAGCCGTTGGGAGTTCATATTTCTTGCTAAACTCTTGATTAAATCCCCGTAAGATATTTCGATTGTCAACCGGCCTCTATAAATACCCGAGAAACGCCAATCCTTCTCCCCATCATTAATCATCCCGTCAATATGATGTAACGAGTCGGATCGAATTTTAAAGTCGAAACCATGTTTCCACATAAGGCATAGGCTCCCCGACGCGGTTGCTGTCGACATATCACATCCGACTACATGAATTCCATCAAAACCAGAATCTCAAATTTTTTCCATTTCTATCGAGTCAAGTTTCGTTTCCATAAGAAAAACAAACCGGGATCTTTTTCAGCGATAAGACGTTTAAGCACCCAAATCACAAGTAGGTTCCCAAGCCCCCGACGGTTCAACTTAAGCAACTCATTGTGTTTGGCGGGGTTGTTTCTCGGCAACCTCCGCCGTTAGTGTAAATGTACAAGGGACATCAAGCAGTCAAACTCCCGAACTTTCTTGCTACGCGCACTATCGTCTCTCTCTGAAGGATTTGTGAGAGCATGTGTCTTGGGGCGTTTAAGAGGTGTAGAGGGATGGAAAATGGCTTTACGAGTTGGTGCGTTGTTTAATACGGGTCCATGCATTTGTGGGTTTTGGGTTAGTTTTGGTGGAGGTAGAGAAAGGTTATCTTGGGTTTTGTTGGGGTGGTCCATGTGAGATTTGGTGTTAGGAGAGGCCGGAGATGGAGTGGGGTTTGTGTTTTTAAGGCTTAGATTTTTGGTGGGATTAAAGGTTGAGCGCATGGTTTGATTTGAATAGGTTTGGAGGTTTTAGTATGTGGGCCTTGTTGAGAGGGGTTGGATGGTGTTGGTGTTACTTGGGGGTTGGTTTGACTTTTGTATATTGTCATTTTGTGTAATGATTCAGGGGGTTGGTTTGACTTTTGTATATTGTCATTTTGTGTAATGATTGGGTGGCGTGGAATGGGTAAAGAGGTTGTATCATGATTATTGGTTGGTTTGGAGTTTTTGGCGGTTGAGAGGAAATAGATAATGATTCAAGAGTTTGGTGGATGATATGGTTCATGGGTGAGTTTGCTTCATTACCATCAAAGGGGTTCGTATCTTTTATTTTTGAGGCGCAAAAGTTTTGTGTGTGTTTAGGGTGGGACGGTCGATTGGGGCTAACGAGAAGATGGGTGGGGTTGTGATGAGAAGATGACTCGATTCTTCGGATTTGCCACTTCCAAAAAGGTTAGAGCAAAGTTATACTTGGGGTTTCAGAAGGGTTCTTTAGAGCGAGATGGTACGTTTAAGCGGAGATGCCTTTAGCCACGGTCCATATTTCATACTTGATGTGTCTTAGCATTCATTACGATCATATTGTTCGCAATTTCTAAAAAAGTGGCCGATTATGCCGCAATAGAAAAGCGATGAAGTCGGGAGTGATTCATATTTCGGTGGGATGATCAATTGCTTACCCCGACTCGGATTGTGAGTGCTCGAACAAGTGGTTTCGTGACATCTAATTGAGTTTTGAATCGAAGGAACTTTCCAACAGCCCTTCTTCCCCGATTGATCCAATTGTTCGAGTTCGCCTAATCTGTCTTGCAAGACTCGAGCCGTATTAATGTTCATGCATGCCACAGGAATATCATAGGCTCGGACCCAAAACAATGAATTCTTAATATGGACCATTGAAGGTTGTTCATTCTCATCGATCATCCGAATAGCGAACAATCCACCATCGTAGTGCCAGGGTTGATTAGCGAGCACCCATTCCCTATCCTCATATCTATCGAAACGAAAGAGGATGAGATCTCCACCCCATTCTTTGGCCATAATCGAACCCCAGGTTTCAAGCCTTCTTCATTACCTCCATTAGATAGAAAGCTTTCCAATTTTTATCCGTAAAAAGTTTACCCACCAAGCGATAGAAGGTAGGTTCCCTGAGTTTGGATTCCGGCATCATCGAGATCGACTATTTCACCTTCTTTCTCCGTCAACTCCTCCATCAACGACGATTTCCACATTTCCACTGAAACCACCAAGATATAATCGGATCTTAGAGCTGTCAAACGAAAATGAACAAACAAAATAACCAAAGAAACTAGTCTCCGATCCGTATCGGGGAGCGAGTTGTAGTTACCCCGCCAAATAAACCAAAAAGAAAGGAAAAATCGAGAATAGAAGAGAAGAAGAGAGCCAGGATCGAAACCCTAGCACGAAAGACAGAGAAAACCCTAAGCAAAAGAAAAAATAGATGAAGAACACGATCGAAAAGAAAAGGATGAGAGATCGAGGGCGATGGGCGAGAGACAATCGGTGGCGACACCGGACCGGACCGCCGAGAATAAGGTGGAACAAGCGGGAAGCCCTAACAAGAAACCCTAGGGTTGACGAGAGACTCCTTCGCAGAGGAGAACTGTTTTTGATCCACAAAAATTAACAGCCAAAAATATTACAAATTTAGCCACTAGAAGAAAAAGAGCGCTCACAAAATGAGAATGTAATATTTATTTGGTTTGAAACCTTTCAACGAATCACTAACCAATATGCAATTTTTAGCTTCCATTTTCTTTTTTTTTTTTTTTTTGTGAGCAGGCATCCATTTTTACAACCTTTCAATTTATGAAACTCTAATTAATATGACTCTTGGGTAATTTTTTTATAGACAGATTTTTCCTAATATAGTTTGTTTCCAAATACTCAATTCTCACTCTATGCTTCATTAATAAATTGCAATAGGTGTATGTTTTCAGCTATATCAAATTGATAAACAGATAAAGTGCTAGACAGTTAGACTACCTTTTATTATTGTAAATATTAAATTAGCAACTATATGTATTTATTCAAAATTTTAAAACTAAAATAGAATAATGACTTTAGTTGAGATGTTTTCTTCTGTGGTAGGAGGGAGAGTTCAATAAAACAAGAAAAAAATATTTTAAATTCAACCTATGTAATTGTCACTTAATTTTTATTTTGTCACATTAATGTCTTTTACAATTTTATATAGACAATGAATTATAGTTACATATGTTTAGCTTATATAATTAAATCCTTACTCTAGATTAATAAAATAAAATGTTTCCATTATTAGCAAATTCTTCTCACGCATCAATTTTTTATTTTAAAGCAATTTGGGCTTGATTTGTAGCACTCATTAAGTGTTTTGACCCATAAGGCCCATGACCCAAGAATGAGCATACCACATATATATAATACTATTTTGTCTGGTGCATGTAGTTAATGAATTTTAGAGTAAGATCATGATGATTTATTGTGTACTATCATTTTATGCAAATATAGAGTAATTGTATTGAAGAAAGTATTTATTTAAATTTAACTTAGCTTCAGGGACGGAACCAGGAATTTTTACAATGGGGACACAAAATCAATATAGTTGTAAACTACATCAAAAATAATAAATGGGAGCATATTATGTTTTTTAACCTAATTAATAGTTTGAAAATACAACAATAGTAAAAAAAAAAACACTTCACTAAAAACAATTAGATGGATGCACTTTTTTAAACATAATTAATATACAGACTTTTAAAAATAAATACTAACTATTTAATAGATTTATCAACCAAAAAAACTATCCACAAGACAAGAAAAAAATTTAAAAAGAAAAAAGTTTATGTCGGCACGTGCCCACATAAGAGGTAACATAAATCCGTCTCTGCTTAGCTTATGCTATAGGAAAGTTAAAGTTAAAAAATACAATAATTAGCTATAGCTGGTTTCTTTATATGAGTTCGATTCTCATTCCAAATTTGTGTTTTCATCTTCTACTCTACGTGATAGATATATACACATCCAACATATGGAATTTTACTTAAAATAAGTATTTAATTCTGAATCAATTACACTTATTATTAATTTATGAGGTTTTAATATATAGTAAAATACAAAAAGGAACGTAGCATCCAAAATGTCCCTATGTGTCCTGTCTGATATAATTAACGACTAATGCCTAACTTCAACCTTATAAATATTTAAATATATATTTGACTAAATTAAGTTGTTTACTGTAAGCTTGTACATGTGGAGTAAAGTAGGAAGCTAAATAGTACCTTTAGAGTTGCCTTGTTTTCAAAATTCTACTTTTACATTTCTTAAACTTGAAAAAATTCACTTGTTTGATCCACAATTAATGTAGATATTCTGCACCTATAGCTCGCTTACCGTTTTTTTTTAATACAGTTTTTTCTATCATTTATTTCAATCTTAATGAATCCGATGGTTATGAAATTGATTTATGGCCAAATTCGAATTAACTTGAAATATTATTCTTAAAATGGCGAGAGTTTAAATATATATGTTTGTAAGAAATTATAAGTTAAAATCCTTCAATATTTCAAGTGAAGCAAATATACAATTTCAGGTTTGCTGAAAATGTTCAATTAGACGTGAGAAACGTAAACAAAAAACACGTAATGCTGCGGAACAATGAAAAAAACAATTCAATTGATATGTATTCGTGAAAATTAAAGATCAACATAAGACGAAAAATTAATTAATTGGAAAGGGAACCGTTTTAAGTCGTTAAACACACAAACTAAATAATATTTTTATTAATTTGACTTAAAACATAAAGTAAATAATTAATTTCATTAATCAAATTAATGGAGCCCAACTTGCTAATAGATAATTAATGATAAAGCCCTTTTTAATTATTTCAGCCTGTCAAGTGTCTTAAAAAAGAAGATTGGAATAGACAAAAGGTTGATGTTAAAATTATGAGAAACGCGTTAGTTTGCAACAGATAAAAGTGTCAATTTCTTTCCACGATCAACGTTTTCCGGCTTCCCTTTTTCCCGCGTTTACCGTGCGAAAGTAACGTCTTCAACTAAAACCCTGATTGGTGTAATGCATGATTGATAAGTGGATTAATGTGTTCAATACTGTGGACATGACTTAAAGGAAAGATTACTGAAAAAATAAATAAATAAAGATTAAAGATATAAAGTTAAGAAAATTAGGTCAATTAAAGATTGACTTTAAAAGTTCCAAAACTATGTACCTGAATCATAACCACTTTAGGTTTAGCGCATTTCAAAATACGGAGGGATTATTCTTAAGCGAAGAGGTGTGAGTTCGAATCTCTAATTTAGTGTTTGGGGTTTTAGGTGTTAGTCGATCTTCCGCTGGCTTTTGATTAGCTACCCAAGTGGGTTTATACTATTGGATTAATACATACCCATGTGGATGTGTGTGTGTATGTTGATCTAACGTTATAAAACTCACTTGGGTAGCTACCCAAATTGGTAACATCTACTTACCCGAGTTTTAGATAGGGGTTTGGGACAAGTAATTAGGTTCGAAGACAATCTTGTAGTAGCTTGATAGCTTGTCCGGCCGAGGGCCGTGATTACTTAATCAACTTTCTTGGGCTTAGGGATGACAATTTCGACCGGTCCATAGGTATCCGCCCCATCCCGCCCCATTTGGGTCATCCCATCCCGTGGACCGGGGCGGGACGAGTCCGAGTATCACTACCGTCCCGCCTTTAAAAATATATTTTAATATATTGCATATATAATATATATTATAATATAATTTTTATGTATTCTTATATTATATCTATGATTTATAATTGATAATAATAAATTTGTAAATAATATTTTATAAAATATCGTATAAAAATATTTTTTTCATTTTTTTGAAATTAATTTAATTTAAAACGGGGCAGAATGGGTCGCCCGCCCGCGACCGAGGTGGGCCGCCCGTCCCGCCATGTTCTAGGCACGAGGTGGGTTTGGGTCTTCACCGACCCACCCCACTGCCATCCCTACTTGGACTCGGTCCGTTGAAGAGGAAATGACATTTTTACCCTTTCTTTTCGGCATTATGAGACGGTCGTGAGACGAAACTAGGAATACCTAAAAAGCGAGGCAAGTTTTTTTTTTTTTTTTTTTTTGTTTACTATTTTTAGGGTTAATTAATTTCAACTGGTGGGGTTAAGAATATTTCATGTTTAATTTTTTGAATCTTTTCTTTCTTTTATTTTAATTGTTTTGACTAGGGTTAGTATAATTTCACGTTTCATGTTCAATTTTATTTTTGTTTAATTATATTTTATGTTTCATGTTTAATTTAATTTCATTTTTTATTTTTCTAATTCAAATTCATATTTTTAGGGCGGTTTCATATATAGACTTGAGTTCATGAGACCATCTTATAAGAGACTAACTCTTCTTTTATTAAAGAAATAATATGTCGAGTTGTTGAAGGAATTTAATATTTTTCACTATTTATCATATCTAATTATTATTAAATCAAATGAAATATTGTTGTTCTACTTGAATAACTTATTTTTATAATCTTACGTACCAATCCAAATAGAATTTACATTTCAATTTTGTGTATTAATAGGTGGCAAAAGCTTAAGTTTTTGTCTAACAATTGAATTGTCAATAGAATAAAAGCTCAAATTAAATGTTTTAGTCTTTTAGACATGACGATTGATCATCTCTTCCTTGACTGATCATATTTTGGCCTCTATGCCAAATATAGTAGATACTTCACAAACTAATTCCATAACTTACAATCTACGATAATTTATTTCAAAGGCAAAAATATAACATAAGGGATAACATAGCAGGTGTATTGTACCGAATTAAGACAATGAAATTAAGACGACCTAATAAAGATAGTTCATCTTGAACTTTATTAGCCATAATTATGAGCGTCTTGTCTATTATATGTTAACAGTGAACTATCCTACAATCTCCACAAAATTAATTATTCGGGAATGGTTTAGGGCTGTTCTAAATAATATCAATAGTGTTAATTGATAATATAAAATAAAAACATGAAATTTCAAGGCATGTAATTTGGCATGCACGTGAGTGTTAATTCTGTACTTTTTTCATGATATTTTTAAGGAAAAATTGGACTTATTATAAAGAATTTTTACCTTAACAGGAACAGACATATCCTAAGTACCTAATGTAATATCCTCGCAAGAATATGATTCATGATTTCACTTTATTGAAAAGTAATTTATCACAAGCAACTTAGGTTATAAGTCTTCAATTTAAATCGAAGCATATATCATATCATTACATGCATATATATGCAACATTTACATATACTTGCAAACCAAATATACTTTCCATAATTTCGGAGTGGGTAGCTAGCCAAAACAAAACTAATTAACAAACAGGGCCAATGCAGTAAACACATCCCATCTTGAAACTGTTGGAGATCGATCAGTGATGTCAGCTATCTGACTATCTCTATATGATATTGTTCATTTTTAGCATAAACTTAAGGGTAAATCATAATTTTTTAAAAGACATGAAGATACAGAAAGAACTTAACAGACTAACAAGTTATACGCGGGTTAGGATTGAGGCTTGACAGATTAGAGTCATAATTGGGTTGAACTCGAATAAAACGACTAATAAAAATGTTGAATTAGAGTTAATTTGAAATGACCCGATTAACTCGTTTAACCTATTGATAGTAAAAATTCATTCTCTAAATTTAGAAATTAAAATAAAAAGTTTGTTGTAGATGATTTCAGGTGGATAAAAAGTATTTTTCAATTAAAAAGTCTCCTTAGATGTATAACTTTTAGTGCGGTTTAAATATCTGAAATCACAAATAAAATAATAATGATTTTTATTATATTTTTGTAGAATTCCAATTTCCATAGCTTAAGCCCACATATATGACATGTCAATGGTGGGGTGGCGTGACCAAGCAGCTCGAGGATCAAAAGAAAGAATCTTCTATACTCCCGCATTAGAATTTAGGACGTGTCAAACTTGTAAACAAAAAGTGTTAGACCATTTTGGTCATAATTGCGGCAAGATTACCGTTTCTGACCACAGCCCACTGGGCCCACTGTGGCTGGACCACTGGACGGCAAGGATTGACAACACGGCCTAACTCGGACCCACGTTTTAGCCTGTCCACTTCACCATCTATACAATCCAGTTATCCAGTATCCACCACCCCCACTTCAGGTTTTTTTTTTCTTTTTAAAATAGAAAAATGATATTAATTGGTTAATCCTTATTTAGATAACTGAAATTTACGGGATCAACCTTTATCGCCCAGGTGGTTGAGGCACGTGTGTTGAAAGCGAATGACCGGGTTCGATCACATACGAAAGTATTTGTGTCCCCTCCCAAGTTTCCCCAATTCTACTCAAAAAAAAAAAAAAAGATAACTGAAATTTACAATCAAATTAAATAGTAGGTACAAGATGATAGTATCTTGTTTCCTCTCATAACCATTAAGTTAGCCCGATATCACGGGTATTACTCGTAATGATGAGGCTCGAGTTTAAGTGCTATTTGTGCTATTTATCTTATTAGTAAACATTTAAATAATTAATTATTCAGTTTACAATATACTGAATGCAGTATGAATATTTCATTTTTCAACTACACAAAATATTATATGTTAATTAATTAGTAAAATTGTATAATTATTACCTCATCAACCAATTTCTTAGTCAAGTAATATTTAATTTCTAGATTTCAAATTTCTTGTTTTAGATATGAAAAAAAAAAAACTCGTATTTCATCTTAACTTAGTTCATTGGAGGTTATAAATTTTATTTGCTGGTTTTAGTTTTAGAAGTGTAATAGTACTTATTTGATCATTATTCCTTAACTCATATATGCTAAGCAGTTCGGTTTTGGGTGGTTTGACATGATAAAAACAAGAAAGAAAGAAAGAAAGAAACCAAAGTAACTTAATTTGGAAAATATTTTTTCTATTATTTTCCAAATTAAACAAGTCCTTCGTGATCCAATTTTGCATAACTTTGTAGGGTAGTGAAAACCTCCAAATGTACTTCATTTAATTTCGAAAATATTTTTTCCATTATTTTCCGATAAGGTAGGCATTATATTTGAAGTCAAATTAATATTCTTTTGTAAACCTAAAATCAAAATCTCATTAAATTTTTTTAAAAAAAAAAAATAATTTAAGACTGGCGTTCGGGCATCGAATCCGAACCCCTTCATCAAGAAGTGATACTGTGTAGCCACTAATCCCAGTGGTTAACATCTCATTAAAGGTTTGAATTATAGAACATAGTAGAGTTAGAAACATAGTTACAAACAAAGTGAAAATGAATAGAACAAACCGTAGAAAACATCTCGAAACAAACTTACAAACAAATATATAAATTTATCATGCATTTAAAATATAAAATATAGACTAATCTTTTTTCTTTTCTAAATAAAGCACAAAATAAATAGTGCGTCTCCATTCTGCTGCCGACGATTGCTAATAAATGGGACCCAATACTCCATACCCCACACGTCATTTCCAGTCATCTCGCATCACACGGGCAGACGGTCTCAAATGGTTCCACATCGTGTATTCGTCTGTGAAAATATATGAAAATTTGTACAATATATAATTTATGATTTTGAAGGATACAGTGTACATATTATCTCTTATTCTAAGAGTTCGTCAGAAGTCAGATAAATGGTGTCACGATATCTTTTTACTATACCATCTATTCTTTTGAATTAATATATGAAAACATGATGAATAAAATATAATTCATAAAATGATATGAATTAATATGTAAATATATATTTATGCATAATAATAATTAAGATACCTTTATAATATTTCAAAAATTTGATGAAAATGTATTTAAAAGACTCGGTGTTGATATTTACTCGTTTTTTTTTTTTTTTTTTTGTGTGTTGATAAAATTCAAACATTTACAAAGGAATGGCAGGGAAGTGGTAGGTTTGAACTCTGGACCTCACCACTTATTTTTAAAAATGCGAGAACTGTTGTAACTAAATATGATTCAGAAAAAAATTGTTATCTTTTTTCTCCTTTTTTTCCCCTTAATAATGTTTTTAAACCCGAATCGGACATCGAACCGTATTAAGAAATCTGGGCCAT
This sequence comes from Rehmannia glutinosa, assembly GCA_016081115.2. NCBI lineage: Eukaryota > Viridiplantae > Streptophyta > Magnoliopsida > Lamiales > Orobanchaceae > Rehmannia > Rehmannia glutinosa. Next base: position 33,896,454 of record CM071929.1, on the reverse strand, counting down.
TGGATCACTAGTTCAACCGTTTAAACTTTTCTTAAAAAATCGGTTGGCCCGTATACATATATGATAAAGAGATATATATTATAAATGTACACGCATGTAAAAATATATACATATTCAAAAGAGTCTAACAAATACAATTAAAAATCAAAAATAAATTAATAAATTATAATATATATATATATATATAAATCGAATATAAAGAGAAGTTATAGGAAAATTTACTAAACATTCTCTATGATATGTTTTATTTTCTCTTCTTCATTTTTTCTTTTTTTGTTTTTGGTTATATTTGTACGTGTGTGTGTGTGTTTGTGCATGTGTGTGGCCAAGTGGGTGTATTTATACACGTGTTTTTTGGTTTTGTATGTGTGTGTATTCTATGTGTGTGTTTATACGTGTGTTTTTTGTCTGTGTGTGTTTTTCTTGTGTGTGTATGTGTGTGTTTTCTGCGTGTGTATTCCTGGTGTGTTTATATGTATTTTTTGGTTTTGTATGTGTTCTTATTGGTGAAACTATATGCATGATTGTTCGAACTCTTTGGGACGGTAGTTCAAATAATGTGGGTAGTTCGGCTTGGTGGCGGACACGAGGATTCGGGAGTTGGGTAAACCTATTTTGAAAATCTATAGTAAATTTTTCCGCAAAATTTTTGGGGGCAAATGCAATTTTTAACTAGTATAGATATATATTTAAAATAAATAACAAGTATAAAAATTAATTTTTAAAAATTTTTGGGCGATGGCCCCACTTGCCCCCTTAGTTCCTCCACCGTAGTTCGACCTACTGGACAGTAGTTCGAAATGATCATGAGTAGTTTGAACTATTGGAAGTCTAGGATGATAGTTCAAAATGACCATTGGTAGGTCGTTCAAACTACAAGAGCCAGTAGTTCGAATGATGGGGGTAATTTAGGTATTTACATAATAAAGGGGCCATTGAAAGTTATTTTTGAATAAGTAAGGCCTCAAATGTATTTGTGTATTTGAACCTTTTGAAAGAGATTGAGATTTGTTCTTCCACTTTCTCTATTCTTAGAGGTACCAATGGACCTGGACCAAACTGCACTCCACCTCATTTTGAGGCCGATATTGGTCCAATAAATGGGTATGGGTCGGGTAATGAGTGTTGATTTTAGACCCTGGCGGGAAATGAGGCATGTTAGGAAACCCGGACCCGACCCATATAATTTTTACATATATTTTTTTATATTTTATATAGAGTGAATATATAGTTGTTCAAGAACTCTTGATTTATACATGTTGTTTATTTCACAATTCATATAATATTTACGAAATTATAAATATATAAGTTTTGAGTGCACTGTTTTGTGTAAAAGTCGTACAAATTTGGTCAAATATATGAAGTTGGCGGGTCTAATAGGTCTAACGGGTCTTACCCGCTAGACATGAGTATGGGTCGGGCGTGTATGTGTATTGCATTTTTTCCTGGAATCGAGACCGATCCATTGACATCTCTACCTATTCTACTCATATTTCATTATATCCGGCTATTCATGAAAATTCCCCATATTAAAAAAATTAGAAACCTTGATAAATAAAGTAATAATATATTCTTATTTCTTTTTTGGAAGGGGAGTAATAAAAGATTGTAAGTGGGATGACAAACAAACATTTCGATTTTGTGGGGATTTCCATGTTTGTTCAATTCCGCCAGCATTTAAGTCAACTTTATTTGAGTTTATCATGCGATTCAGTGATTGTTTTTTTAAACAAATGTATTATAAAATAACGACAATTATACTTGTGTTACAATTGATTTGAGACAGTAAATTTAGGCAATGTTTGAAAAATAATATTAAGATTCAATCCTTTAACTGGGAATTAATGCCACTCCAATCTCCATTTTAGTTAGATTTTTTTAAGTGGCATACAATCTAAGACTGGTCAAAATTTGGAGAAATCGATTCTTGGTATTTAAAAAAAAATAGATTTAGAAATAACTTATACTTGGTAATTAATTGTATTTATGTGGTTTATTTGGATTTCGGACTTTATTAGTTTTTTATCTTTAAATTTAATATATAGTTAAGGTGTTATTTACTTATATTATTATTTAATACAAAATAATAAAAATGTAAAGTTATTTTTAGATTCAAAAGCAATGTTAATTTTAAATAGACTAGTTGAATAATGACCGACAACAAAATCAATTTCATCGTTGTTTTGATTATGTTAAACATTACTAATCATAAAAAATAAAAACTTGTATGAGGCGGTCTCATTAACAAAGTCCATGAGACGAATGTGTAAGTATAATTTCAACCCAAACCTTAACTCATAAACAATCCCTACTTTTTGTCTTTGGTAGGATCCGTCTCATTAACTTAAGTCGAGACGGCCTCATATAACTTATAAGACCACCTAATTATAAAAATAATCATTTTTAAATTTACAGCTAAATGGAAAAAACACTCTTAATATACCATCATTATTTTTATTTTGCTCAAACTTACACAAAACTAAAGTTTATTTCCCAAATTTCTCAAAATAAAATTTCTCACTCAGAAATATTTAATATTATTAACCTTTAACTATTACTCTGGGAGTAAATTACAAAGAAATTAAAATAATAGTATTATAGTATTAATTTCAACTATTACATCTGACCATAATAATCTAAAATAAATAAATTTCTAGTTACCTTCATAAAAGTTTCATTAACAACATAATTATGAAACATGGAACAGTAAAAAGTTGTATATTGGCGCGCTAAACGGCTAAAACGAAAATTCATTTCATATTTATTCCTTTTCCTTTGTGGGGTTGCTTTTATATTTTTCAAATAATATTATGACCTTTTATAAAAAGGAAAAATGAGAACAGACATGCTCTGCAGAAACTGCAATTTTTGTTGTTAATTGTTATTCGTCTCTCTCTCTCTCTCTCTCTCTCTCTCTTCCTCTGTATCACCTCCTTTGGGGCTTCGTCTCCATTTTTTTTCTTCGTCTCATATGTAAATTGATAATAATTCTTTGACGCCTTCAACCTTCACAGCCTGCACTTAAACGATATATATAATACAGTCCCAATTCTTCTAATTCCATCTCAGACTCGCCATTTGTATGCGACAAATTAACAAATACAGAGCAGATAAATTCGAATGATGTGAAGAAATTTTTGTTCAGAAATGGCGTGTATTGATGTTAACAACGATTGCAAAATTAGTCCCATGATTGGATTGCAGGAGCCCAGTATTGATACGGATAAATTGAGCTACGAGATTTTCTCAATATTGGAGAGCAAGTTTTTGTTCGGCTACGATGATCAGAAGCTTTGGGTTCCTAAGCAAATTGCTGACCCCAAAATTGGGGCCGACGACGGCGGCGTTCAGGCGATTAAGAATCAGAGGGGGAAAATCTGCATTCTGAGCGTCGATGGCGGCGGGATGCGGAGCATCCTATCGGGGAAAGCCCTGGCGTATTTGGAAAATGCATTGAAGAACAAGTCGGGCAATCCCGACGCTAGAATCGCCGATTATTTCGACGTCGCAGCCGGAACCGGCGTCGGCGGAATTTTCACGGCGATGCTCTTCGCCTCGAACAATCGTAACCGCCCGATTTTCCACGCGGACGACACGTGGAAGTTCCTCGCGGCGGAGGGTAAAAAATTGTGCACCCCCGCGAAAACACGCAATCCGAAGGGCGGTTTTCTCAAGCGGGTTCTCAACAGAAAAGGCGGCACTACCGGTTCGTCCGCGGCCGGTTTGGAGAAGGTCATGAAGGAAGCGTTCAAGGACGAAAAAACCGGGTGCAGCTTGACGTTGAAAAACACGCTCAAACCGGTTTTGATCCCCTGCTACGACCTCTCCAGCACGGCGCCGTTTCTATTCTCTCGAGCCGACGCTCTCGAAACCGACAGCTACGATTTCAATCTCTGGGAGGTGTGTTTGGCCACGTCGGCCGAGCCGGGTGTTTTCGACCCGGTCTGCATGAAGTCCGTCGACGGGTCGACACGTTGCGTGGGGGTCGACGGCGGGTTGGCGATGAACAACCCGACGGCGGCGGCCATAACCCACGTGCTGCATAACAAACAGGAGTTTCCGTTTGTGAGAGGGGTGGAGGATATTTTGGTACTTTCAGTCGGGGCAGGCGGGCAGCTGTTGGAGGGCAGCTTTGATTATGAGCAAGTCAAGAAATGGACGGCGAAGGATTGGGCTCGGCCCTTGGCTAGGATTTCCGGCGACGGCTCGGCTGAGATGGTTGACCACGCCGTGGCTATGGCTTTCGGCCAGAGCCGTAGTAGTAATTACGTCCGAATTCAGGTATGCAAAAACCATTAATTACTTGTTTTGTTCATTTGACCAAAATCTTTTACCAATAAATCTGATTGCTAATGATGCTAGAGTTTCTATAATTACTGAATTTAAAATTTTACCTGGAATGTTTCTTTTTTTTTTTAATTTTTCTTTGTGGGGTGCTGTTAAATGTTAATTGGCTAAGGTGTACAGGTGGTATTTTGGAGCATGCAATTTAATTCTGTGTGTTTCTTTTGGGAGATGGGGAAATAATGTGCAGATAAGTTAAGGAAAAAGAAAGGCCAAGCAAGAGGAGAAACGATGTCGTTTTGGTGCAAATTGGCCGTTGAGGCCAAAATGCCAACCCAAAGTGTAGTATTTAGATATTGACATGGGTGGATCTTTTGTTTGCTGCAAAATCTTGACATTTTTTTACAGTAATTCACATTTCTGAGTGGCTTCTGTTAAAAACGCAGTTTTATACATCACCCTGTTATCCTGTTACTTGATTTTACCAAAATAAGTAGTGTAAATTTTCAGGGACTCTACATTTATTTCTGTTAAAGCCACTAGAGTCAAAAACATTTTGAGAGAAGGGCTAAAACTATACACAGCTTGCAATATCCTGTCAGATTTTGACATTTTTTCACCAGGGGGAGTGTTGATGGAGTCCTTTTCTCAAGCCTGACCATGAAATTGATGATATTTACTATAAGTGGGATATATTGATATTAGCTGTAGAGAATGAGACTTCAGCAACAAAATGCAATTTCCACAAGAATCAAAGATTTTAACATCATGAGTGCATTTTAAGTACAGGGGCTATTTTCATTTTGGCATTCTTGTTTTTGACCTAAACTTGTTTAATAATTTTCTCTGTCCTGTTTCTTGATATATTTATACCTTTTTCAGAAATGCATTTATATATGTGGTCTGCTACCATATGGGATTAACTAAAAAAAGTAAAGGGTACTGTTGAAACATATGATTAGTTATGGTAGTTTGAATAATTTAGTTTACAAGATATGAATGATAATTTTATTTAAGTCCTACTTGTTGGGAAATATATAGATTTTAATTTGATAATACTGCTTGCTAATGATTTGCATTGGACTGTCTCTGGTTATGCAAGTAGCATTTTGTTAGTGTAGAACATGCACCATCACCAAATTTAATGAAATAAATGAAAGATATATTGGTATTTGCTAATGAAATTACATTCTTAATGAATAACAGGCAAATGGTTCGAGCTTCGGGCGGTGTGGAGCTAATGCCGACTCGGACCCTAGTCCGAGCAACATAAAAACGCTAATCGGGATAGCAGACGAAATGCTTAAACAGAAAAATGTAGAGTCTGTTCTCTTTAGTGGCAAGAGGATCGGAGAGCAAAGCAACTTGGAAAAGCTCGACTGGTTTGCCGAGCAACTTGTGGTTGAGCATCAGAGGAGGAGTTGCCGAATAGCTCCCACTGTTGCATTCAAGCAACAAGCTATTACAAAGCCTTCTTAAAACAACCAGAGACTCTACTAAAAATACTGAGTTTCATAAAGCAAAAATAAAATGGTAAGCTTTCTCCATCTGACCACTTACTTTATTTGAGGCTATTAAATTGTCAATTTGCAAAAACGTTCACTTTTAGAAGAAGTGATCAGTGAGTAGTTGCTAATATTTGCAAATAGAATCATAAGTTCTAAGTTGTAAAAATGATTACTTGTTTGTATAAGCACCTATCTCCATGTATTTAGATTCAAATTAAATAAAGTATAAGGAATTTTTTTTAATGAGGCAAACACGTATATCTTTACTTTATCAACTAGGCCCCTTAAGGGACTCATAATTGATTATTACATTATGGTTTTGTTCAAGACTAATCACGAGAAGATATTGGTGTTGTCTGTTTCTGGTACCCCGTGGGCTATGTCTTGTCATTTTCTACGGATATTGATAAATAATAAAAGATGGCAACAATCTTTGGTTGTTGAAATAGTATTGTTTTTTATTCTCAAAAAAAAAAAAAAAAAAAAAGAAATAGTATTGTTTTTAAGTATAGTCTTGAGAGATGAAATTTCAGCCTAACAACTGTATGTGGGGCGAAATAAAAACCTAATCTTGCTGTCTGCACACCGACACTGATTCTTGGAGGGGAGATAGGGGTATGTTAGTCATTTTTATTGGGCCAGTAAGGCAGACTTTGGAAAAGAAAAGAGTTTTTCCGTAGTCCGGATAGAGAGGGACTCTGTTTTTTTTTTTTTTATCCTATCAACAATCATGCCATGTTTGACTCGTGGGACAAAAGTTCTGTCCCAATATATGTCTTTGGCATTGTTTTGTTTATACCTTTTACTTTTTGTCATCCTAATTACTGTTTACTCTGAATGAGATTTTGCAACATTTCAAGGGATAATTACCAAAAAACGCTTAGGCTTTATTCGGTAATACACTTTACCCCTTCATAAGCAAAGACATTCAATAACCCCCCTGCATTTACAGGTATCCCCTTACATTTAACACAAAATCAGATCGCAAGGTTTTTTTTTTGTAATTTTCTAATAGCTCTGAGTCTTTTTGTAATTAACCCAAACTTTAGGGGTGGTTTTGGTAATTATCCCACATTTTAATTAGGAAATAGGCGTTTCAGGATAAAGCAAAACTCATCTTCATCTGGATTGGGTATACACCCTGTATTCATGATCCTTAAAATGCCTTCAAAATCACCCATGTAAGGTTTGGTTTTGTGATACACCGAAAATGTTAGTGATTGAATCTTAAAGAGTATTATTACACGCCAAGACAAACATTTAATATTGGGTTTAGAATGGAAGGACAACAATATATCTTTCAAGCTTAGTATCAACATTTCTTAGTAGAAGTTAGCGATTTTTTGTGAGGTATAGTGAAACAATATGGATCTTTTATTCCCTACAGTGTTTCATTATTACTTGTGATATTCAGTAGTGTATAGAAACAACACATGAAACATGATGAGTAATACGAGATCCATATGATACTGAAATCAGTGACAATTTGTTTGGGATTGGAAAAATGATCTTGAAAGTAAGGTGGTTTGTGAATTCCTTCCACTTTTTTAGCTTTGTAATGTTGTGTGATTTAAGGTTGTATTAATGGGATGTGGAGACCATATAAGTATTAGAAAAATTACATTGGCTTTTGAGTTTATATTCACAAAATTACTGTAATATGTCATGGACATTAACTTTTGACGTTTCATCCGACTAACGATCTATTAGATGCCACCCAAGTGGATAGCTAACCAAGTGGGTGCATCACCCTTGAACCAACACACAAATACACACTCATATGTGTGTGTGGAATCCAAATGTGGCGCACCCACTTGGTGGCATGGAACAAAACCCGACGAACTATGAATGCGAAGAAATGGGAGTCAAAAGATTGTTCTTTTTTGAAAAAAAAGAGAAAGTAAAAATTCACCCAAACTTCGATGATCTTGTTTGTAGTCCATAAGAGTAGAAAGTGAAAAGTAAAAACAGAACTATATGCAGTGATTAAACTCTGTATGCAACCAACTTCCGTTGGCATGTCTGAAAATTTGTCTTAACCTTTTCACAAACCATGTTGTTGCAATTCTTGACTTTGGTCCAGCCTTTTTTATTTTTATGTCTTTTAATATCTTCATTTATGTCTTCTATGCAGGAAAAAACTAAAGGGGTGATATGAAAGAAGTAAAGTGATATATGTAGCAGCTTTCACTTTTGAGAACAATAGGGAGATAGGAAGATAAGTGGAAAAAGGGGGGTTTCTAGTGTAAAGGTGGTGGATCTTAGTTGGATTCTTTGCCGGCCGGAGGCGGAGCATGGCGGTGGCCACCACACTAAGGAGGTCAAAGAAACTTTTTTTTTTTTGTCTTTATTTCAAACAAGAAAAATTTGTCCATGGGAGGAAAGTTTATTTTCTTAAGTTTCTTTGTAGTCCCTAGTTTTTACCTTTTTATTTTTTATTTTTGGGTCATTTGATTTCCTCTCAAATGTGTAATTGGTGGTGGGCTACCATGAAAAGGAAACACCTATTATTAATAGCCTAATCTTTGTGAATTATGTACTTTTTCTTTCTTTCTTTTTTTTAAAAAAAAAAATTAGTGATGGAGAAGAGAATTGGACTTAAGGTGTGGGTCTTAAATGCTTCAATCATATGTTTGTTCAACTTTTGGTAGAGATGGATCCTCCTATACTGGAAAACACTTTTTATTCCCTCATGATTTTCTTTTGCAAATTATTTAGAACATATTTTGTAATTTGTGTGTGTGTGTGAATATAAGGATTGGGTTTTCTTCATGGCTATTTTGGCTGTAGTTTAATTGCTTAGTGATCTTCCATTTGTTCCTGTTATTTTTTGCTAACCTTATTCACAAAAAACAAAAAAAAAACATGAGGGGAGAAAAGGACAAAAATTATGGGTCATCACTCATCACTCATCACTCATCACTCATCACTCATCAGTCACCAACTTTCAGTTATGGTTGGCTTTTTCAATGTCAATGAATTTGGAAGAATGTCCTTGAGCTTTCACCTTTTTTTTTTTTCTTTTTCACAGTCACAAAATCCCTATACATTAACAAAAAAATTCCCTGAAATTCAGTCTTATCACAAAAAAAAAAAAAATAGTAATTTTCAATATTATAAATACATCCTGAATATTTGTTTTCCTTTTACAAATTTGTACCTGTAGAAAGGATATTTGTAAAACAATAATAACTTCAAGGGGATATTAGTGATATTTCAAAGGGGTACTAATAATTGTATGATAACTGATTTTTTTGTAATATAATCTCATAAGTCTATGGCAACAGATTAAATACAGAATAACAAATTACTGATCACCGCTATATATTATTCCGTTTTTTCTTAAAGAAATCTTTCAAAACTAAACATAAACAAAGTCGTAAGCACAACATGTCTACCAACAAACTATCTTTAAGCACTCATTGTACCATTCCAAATTCATGGACCAAGGAAATGTTTGCAAAAAGCTTTTGCTTTTAGAAAAAGTGGTTTATTGTAGCAGAACTAAAAATGGTTGAGTATTAGAAGTTGATAGTATTTGCAAATAGAATCAGACGTAGATCGAGAATGTTTGGTGAAAAAGTTGTAAAAATTCTTATTTGTTTGTAAAAGTCAAACCAGAAGAGAATTAGAAATCTAAGGTTGCGACTGGTTATACTTTCAGTTTGGAAATTTTCTTTCCGCTAGGGAATAGTGTGAAAAATGTTAGGGAGAATAAGAGCGCGATCGGATATGCTTTCATTTTGAAAATTTTTATTTTGTTAAAGAATAGTGGTAAAAGAAATTTTGGAAGAAAAAAGATGAATTTTGAGAGTGTGATTGGATGTGAGATAAAAAAGTAATGATGAAAGTTGATTTGATTTAAAAATAGTAAAATAATGATTCGATATGATTGGTAGTTAGAAATGTGTGAATAAGTGAATAGTGAAATTTGTGGGTGAATGTGTACTAATGATTAGTTTTTTGTGAAAAGATGCGTAGATGTGATTGATAAGAGAAAAAATGAGAAAAAATAAAAGTGAGAATAGTATATTTTCTGAAAATTTTCATAAACAATCGTATGTTTGGTAAAAAAAAATTCTCCAGCGGAACGAAAATAGAATTCCTTCCACATCCAATAACAACCTAAGAATTTTTTTTAGAGATGTGAATGACTATGAAATGAAAATATAATGATGAAAGATGATGTGATATAAAAAAAGTAAAAAAAAAATGATTGGATATGAATGGTAGTTAAAAATATGTGAGTGAATAGTGAAATTTATGGAAAAATGTGTAATAATAATTTAATTTTTTTGGAAAGTGGATAGGTGTGACTGGTGTAAGAAAAAATGAGAGAAAAAGTAAAAATGACAGAATAGTATATTTTTTGAAAATTTTGATAGACATACATTTTGAGTTGAAAAAATTTCTCTAGCGGAATGAAAATGAGATTTTTTCATAGGCAGTCGCAACCTAAAGCACCCATCTATCTGCTTTTAGATTCTGATTAAATGATTAAATGAAGTAGAATTAAAAGCAAAAGCTGAAATTTGCAAACACTAAAAAGTATTTTGTTTTTTTCCAGCCAAAAGAGAAATACTTTTCTTTAGTGATTGCAAACACCCCAAAAACCCAACCGGAAAGGGCTCCCAAACATCATATTTTTCATAAAACATCCAAACTCAAACACAAAAAATCCACCATGTTGTGTGTGTGTAATAAAAAAAAAAACTAAAGAGATGTGAAGTTGGTAAATAAGCATGATGTATGTTCCTAAATACATGTTAGCTTGCACATCATTCTCAAAACATCACTAAAAAAATTAAATAAAGTCCATTTCTACCGATCAATATATATTTGCTAGTTCCAAAGCTTAAGCCAAGAGTTGATGAATTGGTGCTTTAATTGAGAAATGGATATGGGAACAAACACACACTAGTTGGCAATATTTAGACAACTTTAGACTTTAGAGCATACTAAATTACTAATGATGTCATTATGTTTTGATGTTTTCAGTATTGTTGATGGGTTACTTTCCTCATCACTCAACCACTTAATTTGTGTGTTCTAATTCTTCATTATTAGCTTAAATACATATTACATGTAGGGGTGTCAATTTACGACCACGACACGATAAGACGATTACCTAAAACGACACGAAAATAAGCGGGTTAGTGTTTAGCTTTATCGTGTTCGTGTCCTTATCGTGTCGACACGCGATAAGGACACGCGAAAATTTAAATGCCGTGTTCGTGTTTTATCGTGTTTACACGATAGTGACACGAACACGTTAGTGACACGATAATGACACGACACTAACATGATAAGGACACGATAATGACGACGTTGCTTTGTTAGCGGCACGATAATAACACGACACGAGCACGATAAGGACACGATAATGACACATTTACGCAGTGGTAGTGACACGATAATGACACGATAACCCGATATTTTGTATATTTATGTCGTGTATTTTCGTAAAAATCGTGTAATTTGCTATCGTATATTAACGTGTAAATCATTTTCTTTTTATTTTTGACTTATCGTGTCACTATCGTGTCGACACGAAAATTTTCGTGTTCGTGTCGTGTCGGAGCGCATCCTTATCGTGTCGTGTTCGTGTTTGCCCTTATCGTGTCGTGGTCGTTATCGTGTCGACACGATAACACGATTTGACACCCCTAATTACATGTGTGTGTATGTGTGTTAAGATGAGTTTGTATTTATGTTGGGTTGAAAATAAGTAATGTTGAGACAATGTGTCCCATTCTATGGATATGAAATAGTTACTTTTGAAGAAAAGGAATTGAAGTATATGCTTTATTCATCTTAATTATTTTTATTGTCTTTCTCATCTTTATAAAACTTCATAATATTCCCCTGAGTAACATTAGTTAGGATAATACAATCTTGTTTGTATGTGGATGGAAAACATGGAATCTACTTTAGGTTTTTTCTATTGACAAACCAAAAAAAAGGGGCTATCCATACATCATTCACACATATAGGCGTATTATTAAATGGCTGGTTTTCATTGAAAGTATGATATATATCAAAATAATTTACCGATTTAATAGTGAACAATTTCAACAGAACAAACCCAAGATCGACAACCAAGGAGTGAAAGAAAACAATCAAAAAAAGAAAAAATCCTAAAAGATATAGAAGAGTGTAAAAAAAATATTTAGTTATTAATTGTAATAAATATTTAAGCCTATTGCAAATTATTTTTATTTTTTAGGCCTTTATGATGTGTATGAATATTTGTGTGTAAAGTGTGTATAGTGGGTGCTGACTCGTGCACTACAAATGAAATGTAGCATTTAGACAATCAACGATAATCTAAATCCAATATAATTTCAATTATATTTCTTAATAGAAGTTCTGAGTCCTCCTCTTGTTAGGAGTTTAGTTCCCTCGTCTGAGTGTCTTGTTCCCTTTAGGGTCTTAGTTAGGGTTACTCTTCCCCTTAGTTGTCTTCTTCCACTCCTACCAATCTCCTGCTGTCATCTTGTTTACCATCCTTCGGTCCTCTTCCATTCGTCCGTCTTCCCACCGGCGTTCATCCCATTGCCATCACCGTCGCCTCCCTTCACCGTTGCTTTTTGGATATCGACTTTTCCCCACAGCCCACTCTTACCGTTCTTGCGTGGTCCGGCCCGAGAAGAGGTCATGCCTTGATTCGCGCACCCCTACAATGGCCGCCCACTAACATCCCACTAACCCCTATTTTCAGCCCACTAAACACTCCACCAACCCAATTTGTTGCCTGTACATGCACTTTAGACATTGGAAACTGATTATGACATCCAAACTTCCCACTAACCCTCCACTAACATATAACTCTTAGTTTTTTATTCGTATCTTCACAAACTATTGTCATACTTCCATCTACTTTCCTTTCAATGTGCAGATTGTCTGCCATGCGGATAAAGTAATCCTCCCCTTTCTCCTTTGTCGAGTCTTTGCATCTTCCCTCTTGTAGTGTTAGGTTTTGTAACCTTCCATAGGTGGCGATAGGGTCTTAGAGAGATCGTGTTCTCTTATTTGTTTTCTGAAACCCATTATCATCCTGTGTGAGGTTCATGTCTGGAAATATGGCTACAGTTTTGAAAAGTTCAAGCGAGATTCATGAAAAAGAAGAGGAATCCATTGAGATTGCAACTTCATCCCAAGAAATCGATAGACTCTCATTCCGCCGATCTCCATGAGTATCCTAAGCTGGAACTGTCGCGGGCTTGGGAACCAAGCGACAGTTCGAATCCTAAAGAAACTCATACATACGGAGAAGCCAGGGATTGTATTTCTTATGGAAACAAAAATAAATTGTAACAGAGCTTCTCGAATTAACAGTCGTTATTTTGGTTATCAAGGTTGCTTTCCAGTAACTTGTGAAGGTCAGCATAATAATAAGAAGGGTGGCTTATGTGTTTTATGGAATGCCCCATACGATCTCACTCTCTTATCATACTCGAATCATCATGTATCTTTTGCGGTCAAGTGTGAAGAGACAATGAAATCGTGGTCCTTTACCGGTATTTATGGTTGGTCGGAACAACAACAAAAGAAACTCACCTGGGATCTTATGAGAACAATTTCACCGGGTCCAGATCATTCGTGGTTGTGCGTTGGGGACTTTAATGAAACTCTTTGGCTTCATGAAAAACAGGAGGGAACTTGAAATCTTTCCAGTTCATGGATCAATTTCGACAGGTTCTAGCGGATACGGGATTACATGATCTTGGATACACGGGAAACCCTTTTACGTGGTCGAATGGTCAAGGAGGAGAGTCCAATATTGTGGAGCGGCTGGATCGAGCGCTGGCAACAGAAACCTGGCAGAACATCTATCCTGAGTATAAAGTTCACCATCTACCGCGATTGCAGTCCGACCACGCGCCAATCTCTATAAGTGTGACATTGAACGGGCGACAAAATTCACAAAGCCGGGCGAGGAGAAAAAAGATATTTCGTTTCGAAAAAATATGGCTTGAGCACGAGAAGTGTGAGGAGATTATTACACAAGCATGGCAACACGCCGATGGTGGCAGTTGGTCAGACAAATTACTCAACTGTAGTCAAGCTCTCTCGGCCTGGGATAAAAATGAGTTTGGTAATGTGCGGGAAAAAATAGTAAAATTGGAAAAGAAGATTGTCAAGCTTCAGGCATGCCCCCAAACCGAAACAGTCATTGAGGAGTGTAAAAACGCAGTTGGAGAATTGGATGAATTAAGAAGATTGGAGGAAATCCTATGGTATCAACGATCTCGGGTGATGTGGCTCCGGGATGGCGATAAAAACACCTCTTTTTTTCACCAAAAAGCTACCCATAGGCATAAACGAAATGAGATTACCCGAATAAAGAATGATGAAGATCACTGGGTGGATAACGAACGGGATATTCAGCAGATATTTCGGAGGTATTTCATTGAACTTTTCAAGTCTGACAAGCCAAAAAATTTGGACAGGGTTCTCAACACAGTGCATAATAGGGTATCAGAGGATATGAATGATCTTCTCTTAGCACCCTATACCATGGAGGAAGTCTACAAAGCTTTAATGCAGATGCATCCCTCTAAGTCTCCGGGGCCAGACGGTATGTCACCTATGTTTTTTCAGAAATTCTGGCATGTTCTTAATAACGATTTCACTCATACTGCTCTTGATATCCTTAATAATAAAAAAGATCCCTCAGACCTGAATCACACATTCATTGTTTTGATCCCCAAAACCAAAAGACCCGAGAGCACTAAAGAATACCGACCAATTAGCCTATGCAATGTTATTATGCGAGTGGTCTCGAAAACTATTGCTAATAGGCTAAAATTAATTTTACCAAAAATCATTTCGCCAACTCAAAGTGCATTTATTCTGGGCGGCTCATAATCGATAATGCAATGGCCGCTTTTGAAATTTTCCACACCATGAAGAATAAAAGAAAAGGAAAAAGCGGTCAATGTGCTCTCAAATTGGACATGAGTAAAGCGTACGATAGAATAGAGTGGTCTTTTGTTAGAGCTATGCTCACAAAATTTGGTTTTAATTGTGATTGGGTCGGTTTGGTTATGAGGTGCATTGAATCTGTTTCATACTCTATTCTTATTAATGGATCTCCTACAGACAGATTTAATCCTGAAAGGGGTCTTCGCCAAGGCGACCCGCTTTCACCGTATTTGTTTCTAGTGTGTGCAGAAGGATTTTCCTCACTTATTCAGGAGGCGGAGAACAACGGGCATGTACATGGTATAAGGGTAGCGAGGCACGCCCCACCGGTGTCTCACCTGTTCTTCGCAGATGACAGTATCCTATTCTTTAGAGCTACTCAGTCAGAAGCAAAAAAGGTGGCTGAATTGATCAAATACTACGAGGAAGCATCGGGGCAAAAAATAAATCTGGAAAAATCTGAACTGACGTGTAGCAGGAATATTGAGGAAAATTCAAAGAAACAAATATGCGAGCTATTGGGCGTTCGGGGAGTGGACAAACACGAGAAGTACTTAGGACTTAGACTTCCGACGCTCATTGGAAAATCAAAAAAGGAGGTCTTCAGTATTATTTTGGAAAGGGTATCAAATAAACTTAAAGGATGGAAGGAGCAGACGCTATCAAGCGCAGGAAAAGAAATTCTTATCAAGGCCGTGATACAGGCAATCCCAACGTATACCATGTCGTGCTTTCTACTACCAACAACCATTTGCCAAGAGATTGAGAAAATAATGACAAGATTCGGTGGGGAGCAATGGGACGGACCGTAAATGCCATTGGACGAGTTGGGACCGATTAGCTACGCCTAGCGAAGTGGTGGTTTGGGCTTTCGAGAATTATCATGTTTCAATCACGCAATGCTTGCAAAACAAGTCCGGAGGCTAATGGAGAAGCGGACTCCTATCGGACAGATTTTGAAAGCCAAATATTTCCCGAATAAAGATATTCTTGAGGCGAATATGGGGTACAATCCGAGCTACCTATGGCGGAGCTTAATTGCAACGAAACCAGTTATCTTAGAAGGACTGGCATGGAGAGTGGGAAATGGAACCAAAATAAATGCACTCAAAGAAAGATGGATAGGGGTCGGCGTGGTAAAACCAACGGGGGACAATCTGATTAACTCTTCGATATGCGGGTTTCGATCTAATCGATTTTAATGAAAAGCAATGGAACGTGAACTTAATTCGGCAAATTTTTGTTCCATCTGAGGCGAGCAGAATTTTAAGTATGCAATTAAGTCCGCGACTACCGCCAGACAAAAGGATTTGGAGATTCACAAAATCGGGAAGGTTCACCATCCGTTCGGCATACCACAGCATTGTTTCTCTTCACTCAAGTATCTCCGCAAATGCAACCACGCCCCGGCGAAGAAAATCGAGCATGGAAAACCATGTGGCAACTCCGAATCCCTCCTAGAATCAAACATTTTCTTTGGAGAGCATGCACCACTCACTACCCACAAAAGCTCGGATGGTTCGACGTCACTTCCCATTGATCCCCTATGTCAAATATGTGGCGAAGACTAGAAACGTCGAACATTTATTCCTTAAATGCGGCGTAATTAAGAAAATTTGGTATGTTTCCCATTGCGTTTGGACCTGGATAAAATTGAATTCTCATCCTTCAAAAACTTCATGTGGAGCATAATGGAATCCGGCCCAGTGAAGGCGTTGAGTCGCTTTCGGGGGTGATGGCATGGCGAATTTGGTATGCAAGGAATAATAGGGTGTTTAATAATGAACCAATTGATATCATGCATGTACTACAAGGAACTCGAAGTTCATGCTTGAGGTTCATAATGCCCAAATGAAGGGTGATAAAAGAAACCTTGCCAACGGGTTGAAGTTCACTGGGAGGCACCACCACAAGTAGTATTAAGCTTAATACGAGATCTTTGCCGCAATTTTTAAGGATGGTACTCTTTGGACTTGGCTTTGTCATTAGAGATTGGGAAGCGACATCGATGGCGGGGACAAAAAGGCTTAAAATGGAAGGTAATAGCACATACGTGGAAGGAATTGCTTTAAGCTTGATTTACGCACATCAATGGAAGTGGGTTTTCCAAATTTACGGTGGAGTGCGACAATAAGACTTTGGTCGACGGTATTCAGGGAAAAGACATACCGAGAAATTTATGGCGACATAGTCTTTGGGACGACATTCGCTTACTTGGAACGAGCACAATACCAAGATGTGAAATTTGTACCCGAACCGCTAATAAACTTGCGATGGTCTGGCTAAGTTTTGGTTGAAGAAGATGAGCGTATTTGGCTAGAAGAAATCCCAAACTCACTAGAAAGTTGTCGTTTATTTGATGTAAGGCATTCTGCCTAAACGTTTGGAATATTTATATAAATTTACTTTTCCCTCAAAAAAAAAAAAAAAAAAATCCAATATAATTTCAATAATGGTAATGATTATGACTTGTGGGGTTCAAAAGAAGTCAAATTGTTCACATCGATTCTACTTTATTCCACTAAACTACAATATTGCACCTTTAATCAATAAAACCTAACCGAAAGTGAAGAAAATGAAATAAAGTTGAAAGGGTTTAGAACCATGAAGAAAATGAATAAAAAAATATTAATCTATTATAAGAATTCTATTTTGTCACAAGTTTGACGGTCATTATATGATTCCATTATTGGACAAGTGAGAAGCTATTAATTTACTTATAACGCTTTCCACGAAAAGTAGTGAGAAGCTATTAACTTGCTAATAAATTTTTTTTTTCATGAAAAGTTGTTAAAGTCGAAATGATTTATGGAATCTTTGTTTATAAATTTTATTAGCATGCTATTAACGCGATATTGTCTAAATTTATAAAAGCTATTCGCATTCGGATATAGCTTATTTGTTTTATTTTTTTTTAATAGTAATTAGTAAACATGGAGAGACCACATATAATTGTTGGGCAAAAGATTATTAATGTATATGTAGAAGTATAGATGAGTTAAGTCAACCCAAATATGTTGATGCCAAATAATTATATTTGAGTTTTATTTGATTATTAAGTTAATTAAATTTGAGTGAGCTTTAAACTAGTTAAACTCTAGTCAAGTAAAATTGGTCAAGGTCCAACGACTTGATTTTTTTTTATTTATATTTTGGTTTCTTTAACTAAATTAACAAATCAAATTCGAGCAGATCGAGTTTTAAATTTTATCAAATAAAAGAATATTTTAAACTTAATTTATTACATTTTATAGATCAAACTCAGACAGACTTTTAATAAACAATCTCAAATTGGGCATAGAAAATTTGATTAATTTTATCAGCAACAAAGTCAATTGGTGTAGGGGACTGCTTCACATTTTCAAAATTGGGATTTTATAATTACTAATTAATATTAGTTCCATATTATTTCATGACAAAGTAGACAAGAATATGACACTCTCAATTCCGTCACATAAACCATTCAAGACATGATTAGGCATAGTAAAACATGACAACTCAGCTTCATAGTTTTACTTACGCAGATTCAGAAACTATCATCCAAAATGACTATGACAGGTAAATGTGATTTAAAAAAATTGTGATTCCACTTGCACAAATCCAGCAAAATTGCATTTATTGGCTGAAAATAACAATCAAAACATGGAAAGTAGAGGTTTTACAAGATCAGTGATAAGAAGCAGCAAACACCTTTTGCCTTCACTACTTTACAAATTATAGTAAACAATTTCACAACAAACTATAATTTCAACTACAAATACACTCATAATGGAGTAAAATAAAACGAAAAATACCGCTGATGAGAGATAGGAGTATCCAAGCAAAAGCCGATCGAGTGAATGAGTGCCTGTCCCTCAACACCATTAAACGGATTTCTGTGCCTGCTCATTTTTCGACAATTCCAAGGGTTCTTGTAATGCTGGATTGATGGGAAATAGCATGCATTGAGCATATTGTGCCATTAATTGGTCAACTAGCACAAGGGCTACCATTGCTTCGACCATCGGAACAGCTGCATGGCAACCATCAAGCAAATGAGTGACCTATTAAGTTGTATTTTGTGCAACACATGTAGGGTTGAAACTAAGTCGGGTTTGGGTTAGGTTTGTGTGGACCCGAGAGTCGACCCAGTAAGGTTTTTAAGGGCCCATGCCCGTACCCATCTTAGACCATACCCGATGGGTAGACCAATTAGATCCGCTAGATCTATTTATAAGGGAAAATTACAAAAACACTCCTGAGGTTTGGGCTAGTTACAAAAAAATGCAGAGATGTTTCAAAATTACAAAAACCCTCTCAGGTTTGATAATGTTTTAAATTTAAGGGGTAAACTGTAATATTTTTATAAATGTAAAGGGTATTTTTGAAATGTTTTTTTCTTATGAAGGGGGAAAATATAAGACGGATCAAACCTCAAGGAGTTTTGCAATTTTAGAAAACCTCTGATTTTTTTTTTTTGTAATTAGCCCGAACCACAGGGATTTTTTTTGTATTTATCCCTATTTAAAATTTAAAAAGTATTTAGAAACATATATTTTTTATAAATAAAATATTATAAAATATGAAATAAATCTTTAAATAGTAATAATAACTAAATCGGTCGAGTATAGGCCGGGTGGGTCAGGAAAGGAGAACCCAGACTCGAATCAAACTCATTTACTCTGTCATGACCCACCCCAAATGAGGCAGGTCCGTCTTGGACCCAGTCCCACTGCAATCCCTAGACACTGGTATGTAGAATTCATAGGATTCAGTCATGTATCCCAGAGAATAGTTCTGGGAAATGGTAATAAATCTAAGAGTGATATGTGCCTAATTCATAAAGCATATAGTCCAGGGAAGCTACTTAAAGAAGGGCCATATTATCCAGATAATATGCAATAGAACATGAAAAGAAAAATCACAGTTGAGGGACGAACCTCGTGGAACAACACAAGGATCATGACGACCTCGAGCTATGAGCTCTGTCCCATGTTTGTCTCTAGTCACAGTATTCTGCCTCCTCTGCATAATAGAATTTATATGGTTAATATAGCTTGTCCATCCACATAGATTGTCATAGTCATGAAATTGGTTGCGAGAATTAATCTGATGATGTTCAATAAGGTGATAGTTACACACTAAAAGTTTAGAGTTCTCATATAACTTGGTTCGACTTGCGAGATGGAACTGTGATATATATATATATATATATATATATATATATATAATTTATGGCATGATAACTAGGCGCAGTGAGCTTTATCTCGAAAGATATTATCAAAGGAAACTAATTATTCACCGTGCCCTAAAATATAAATCATGCTTGCCACCTTGGTCCTGTCTTAACAAAAGACTGTTTGAAGCTCGATGGAGCTCCAATCCAGAGTGAGAACAGCAACCCGTAGCATAATTTGGCGCTCCTAACATATTGAGTCTCATTTGAGCTTGATCACTTGTCTAATATTATTAACTAAAGAAGGTGGTCAACATCAGCTAGCATTACTTGTGAAAACATCATTTAACTCGAGGAAATAGTAAATAAATATTGAGCATTTAGAGTTGTCTATGATAGCAAACCTCAAGTTGGCTGGCTACATCTAAAATTAGCAGATCTATTTCCTAGTACCAAAA
Source organism: Rehmannia glutinosa (assembly GCA_016081115.2). NCBI lineage: Eukaryota > Viridiplantae > Streptophyta > Magnoliopsida > Lamiales > Orobanchaceae > Rehmannia > Rehmannia glutinosa. The sequence goes on along the minus strand of CM071929.1, from coordinate 33,876,121 downwards.
ATTTATTCAATAACCCTCTATGGATCAGCATCTCTTTACTTGTCGAAACAGACACAGGCACTGACAAACACAAACAGAAACATGCGATAGGAGGCCGAAAGTGGGGGACCAGGGAGAGAGAAAGAGAACATACAGATATAGTAGATGTTGGCTTGAAAGCTATTCTCATGTTGATTATTTCTCCATTTGATATTCCACCCTGAAAATAGACATGGGAGAATGAAAACAATACACTGGAAAATGATGAATTAAGTACATTTTTATATAATGGAGTTCTTATCTCATGTCTGCTTTTTAAACAAAAATACCAAGTGGAAGGTTTCGTTAAACAACAAAGGGCTGTTTCATCTTTGTGATGATACAAAAATCTAACCTGTATCCCACCAGATCGGTTGGTTTTTGTCCTAATTCGACCATCTTCATCCATGTAGAATTCGTCATTATGCTCACTACCGGTCATGAATGTACCTGTTTGATTTTCATTAAAAGAAAATCAGAACTGGAATAAGTGATCGATTGGATCAGATCATATCGACAGTAAATCAGAAGTTAATATGCTTCTGCACCTGCAAATCCACTGCCAAATTCAAATCCCTTTGTTGCAGGTAATGACATTGCAGCTTTGGCCAACTCAGCTTCAAGTTTATCAAAAACCGGAGAGCCAAGTCCCTAACAAAACACAAACTTGATGTTCAGAGTTTTTTCAGAGAATTTCGAATTCAGAGCATTAAATAACACAAGCCGTTTACCCGTGGGACATTTCGCACTATGCAGGTGACAACACCCCCAACTGAATCACCCTTCACTCTGACAGCATCAATAGCAGCAATCATTTTCTCCGCGTATTCAGGATTTGGGCACCTTACAATGTTACTCTCTATCTGGTAACATTCAGATGATAAGAAGCAATATAAAATAGAATATATAAACAAAATGAGACTAGAAAATTGAAAACTGAAAGGTAAAATTTACAAATCAGAAATATGGGTAAATGTATGGAGTTCTACTTGTCATGAGTCGGCTATCTGTTGACATAGCAATTTGACCAGCATCTTACCCTAGTTAGGTCATCCTTATGATCCATAACCATATCGATTGAACCAAAGTTCAGTATCTTACTCACATGCATTATTGGTTTCTTCTTTGATCATTGTTCTCACATTCTTTAGCAGAGCAGATCATGAATATATATAATCAGAGATTGTCTGGGACATTCTGGACATCTTATCCTATGACTTGTTTAAGAAAACTTTAGATGGGGATGATACACAGTAATCTACAGCTTTGCATGCTTAAGACTATCGTCAATATACAGGATTCGCTACCACTAGAAATATGCAAAAGAAAGAAGGGAAATGAAATTATGTATACCTGATCAAGTGTCACGGTTTCATGATCCACCAGATTTTCAGGAAGGACAACCTGGTGCGCTTGTGAAACATAAGCCAGAATCTGTCATACAAAGCATGAGGAATAGAATCAGGAAATAAGAGAAAATACACTGCCTATGATCTTAGGGTAATCATTTTCTACATTTTTCACGATCATATTGACTTACATCAAAAAGACAGGTTCTCTGCCTAACCCCCATCCACGAAAAAAAGAAAAATGAATATATGATAATAGGCTAATAGCGAGGGAAAATTCTTGCAAAACCATCAATACTTGAATATATTATACTATTTCTCACAAACTCCAACTAAAAGTTCCACACTCAAAAGAGAAGTGCCGCACAATCTATTGTATTAATAACAAATAAGAACCCAATTATATAAAAATTAGGTCTACTCAATGAAGATCAAACTGTAAGCTTCATGGACGAAATAAGGGTAAGCAGGAAGTCTATAACTCTTAAAATTAATCAATAGAGAAAACACAAAAATTCATACTTGTACGAACAATTCTTTAGTGCACATCTGAAACTGAATGCATTAGCAGTCTACATAAACTTACTTCAGTTCCTGCATATTGCTTTAGAATCTTCTTAGCCACAGCTCCAGCAGCAACTCTCCCAATGGTTTCTCTTGCAGAAGATCTACCACCGCCCTGGATTTCCAGAAAAACATTAACATAAACAAAAGGATTGTGCTGGAATAAAAATTCACCAACATTTCATGTAGCTAGTAATTGGAAATATTTCATATTAAAAAAGCTCTCCAAAGATACAGAAGATATCACTAATATTCAAATATTTTTACCTGTACTGATCTGACACCATACTTGAAATCATAAGTTGCATCTGCATGAGACGGCCTATAAGCAAGTGACATTTCACTGTAATCCTGGAAAAGTTCAAACAAAAATGGCCTTCATTAGAACCATAACAATATGCATGTGGTGGTAGTGAATGACTTAATTCCCTCTGAAGACTTAAGTCAATCCATTTAATCTTCAGTGAAAAATTTATAACTAAAATTTCTTGAGGCCAGTTATGCCCTGGCATTTCCATCTTTGAAGGAAAACCAAGTTTCAAGAAATCCAAAACATTGCATTGGGATCTAGGTTGTCAACCAATCAACTATCTGTATAAATCAACAAAGGCCCATAGCTCGCAAGTTCTAAAATTAATCTATTACCAGCTATGTTTTCTCTCATTTCCCCACCTGAACCCCTCCCAGTGGGAACTCAACTGCCCCACCAGCCCCAACTCACAAGCAGCAGAAGAAGAAGAGGTGTAAAGTTATCCACTTACATTGCCTCTTTGATCTGTATTAGGCACTTCTACTTTGATTGGAGATCCAGTGGTTACCCCTGCAGTGAGTACATGACACATTTAATTCACTTCAAGAAACTCCAAGGATCAATTAGCCTAAATAACAAGTGCACCAAAAGAAAAAGAAAATAGAGTTCAAGCTATGTCAATAATGACTAACCATCAGCAATTCCTGACGCTATTTTACATGTGTCAGTTTCTTTTCTGGGAGTGGTGATTCTGCTCTGACCTGGTCTCCTAAATGCAACAAAATCATAAATACATGATCAGCTAAGTCTAGGCAAATTTCTGTCCAAGAGAAACACATCATGTGAGTAGAAAGTTATGGCTATCAAATTTTATAGCCAGCTGTTTGGTTATTGTGGACAGTGAAGTAGATTCAGAGCTCTATAAGTGATTTTCAGGTATAAGAACATTGCAACAATAAATGAAACGATCAAGATATACCTTCTATCCAGATCGAGTTGCATATCAGCTTCAGAGAGGGGAAGTCTGGGAGGGCATCCATCAATCACACACCCTACACCACCACCATGAGATTCTCCAAATGTCGTCACGCGGAAGTAAGTTCCAAAAGTGTTACCAGAAGCTTGTATTTCTGTTGATAAGAGAAAATATAAGTACTTTACATTGCTTATACATACCTCTGCATTGAGCAATTTATTACTTTTCATTCCCATATTCAACTTGCCCACAAACAATTTGCATGCTAGGAATTCTTCTTGAAAGCACAAAAATACTCAAACTTCCTCTACATGTAGATTCTAATAGCAATCTTTTTCTATGCAACTGTCTTTGTCATTCATGCCATAAGAAAACTCTAAGATAGGCTCAGGAAAGGAAATACTCTTGACACTTCCCAGTATTATCCCACACTTTAGTTTCTCATTTTTACACTCTATATTATTCCAATATTTACAATTGATTTTCCGTCTTAATTCTCATAACAAGACTCAAGTCAATTTTAAAAGTTCAAAACTAATTATGGTCTAGAAGTGCTTACATTAGATTATTATGGTTTCTATAGTTTTGAGATATCTAACCGAATTTGAGCACAATCCTAATGGGGTTTATTCTATCGTTATTGGGTGCTGATTGAAGATTAAATATCTGAGACATCTGAACTAAAATTGAAATAATCAACAGTATCTATCTATTTTTTGCGAGTTGTATAAACCTCTCTGCCAAAGAAAAGTACCAGTAGACAATCTCGTTTGCAACTGCATAAAACTAATGAAGCAAACTTCAAGCCATAATAATATTAGGCTCAGAGCAGTTTTTCCGGAACCCAGCTCAGATAAACCGCTGCTCTTTGCTTTTCAAAATTCACTAATCATAGAAAATCCCTAACATGATTTAGTATCCCACCCACCCACCCGACAACAGAAACTAGCACAAACAATCTACAACGAAGTAATAAAACCATGTTTGAAAATGCATTCCGCCATTTCACAACAAGCGAAAGATCAAACATATCAGAAACCAAAAAAAAAAAAATATATCCATCTGACCTATCAGAATTAACCAATACAAAAACACGCTTTTGCAATTCAACTACTGTTTCATAATTCATACCGAGACGTTTGGATTGGGATCGGCGAGCGGGGAGGTGGAGGCTGTGAGACGGCAGCGTCGACGATGAGTGGAGCGATCCAATGCGGGCGGGTCCATCAGAAGAAGATGGAGCTCCTAGAAAGTGTTTGGTGGAGAGGGTCGACGACATTTGGGTTTTAGACAGGAAGGCAAAATTTTCGAGTGGGTTGAGAAATTGAGAAAATAATATATATACGAGTAGGGGCGGCGGCCGGGGTTGGGGGTAAGACTAAGAGAGGTGGTTGGTGTATTGAAAAATGGTTGGGTGTGAAGAGTGTTGGGGTCCACTGAGAGCACGCCACCAAACCTCATTTTGGGTAATTTGCATTAAGCACCCTCTAAAAATGGACGTTTTGGCATATTGCACCTTTAAATTGTAAAAATGTTACTTTTCACCCTCAAAAACGTTGGCAGATTGGATATCATCCCCTTAGGCTAGTTTGGGCAAACAATGCAATGTTAGCGTCAAATTTGTTGTTACTCGATTGTAACTCCATTTGGTATAAATTTCTAGGTAGAAGTAACACTCAAAGCTAAATGTCAACCGAGGAGTGCCTAAAAGATTATAAATTCTAGGGATAATTTGTAATTACCCCTTAGGTTTGGGCTAATTACCAAAAAAACAGAAAATATTTTAAAATTACAAACAAACCTCTTATGTTTGATTATATCTTAAATTTAAGGGATAACTGTAATATATTTATAAATATAAGGGGAGTTTCTTAAATGTTTCTTTGGCGTATGAAAGGGAAAATGGAATCAAACTTGAGGAAGTTTTTGCAATTTTCAAAAAATTCTAGATTTTTTTATAATTAACTTGAACCTCAGTCTTTGTTTTTGTTTTTGTTTTTTTGTAATTATTCCTAAATGCTACACTTAACATAATTCATACATTGTAAATGCGACCATAACAACACTTATCCTTTTTGATCTCATTTATTTGCATAAAAAAGATCCAACAGTAGATATGGTTTTAAGGAAAAGTGTTTTATATGCTTGAATCTTGAATTTTCTTATATTCCAATTCAAGGAAACTTTCTTGATTTTCCAAATGCAGAACCAAGTTATCTACTTGAATAGTGCATCAGTCAATCGAAAGCCTATCACTTAAGAACCCAATCTCACCCCACTAGCCTACATGAAAGTCAAAATTTTTAAATTCCTTGAGGTTAATATAAGTTGAAATTGTAGTAGTTCTCTTCGCTCCACAATAGAGTACCATCTGATTGTTGAATTTTGGGATATACGGGTGTCATGTATCTCTCACAACCGGACATGGACATAAGATTTGGACTGAGCCAACAATTCATGGTTGAATATTATGTTAGTGTTCCTCAGGACCTCATTTGATGAAATTTGCTATTTGTAACGCCCAGTATCTTTATTTGGGTTAACCCGTGCCCCTGGACCAAAAAATATACAAAAACAAATTTCTATGCGACATGACAATATTAACTCAAAATAATAATAATAATAATCTCTCAACTATTTAAAATAATTGATGTTTTGGAACATAAAAAATTCTTCAAAAATAATAATATTTTGATGTTTTCAAGGCTTATGATAAAAGATTTTTCCCAAATTACTCTTATACTTATTAACAATATTGTCTAAATTTGTTTTCTTCCAAATTAATATTTATGATTAATTAAGGATATATTAGGTATTTTAACACATTATTTAATATATGTGTTTTTTCCCCTAAAACGTCAAAATAGGATGGAGTAATAATTGACTTTTTTTCTTCTCCAATCAAGAGTTATTGGGACAAAAAGTCGATATTTGGGCCTGTAGTAGTGCCCAAAATAAAAGCCCAAACGAATGGTGTATTTCTCATGGATCCAAAGGGAGGGGCAAATATTTGGAACAGGAATATGGTATGGAATATGTATGTGAAGCATCTAGCCACTTCTTGCTTGGCCCACTGAGTTTGATTAACTTTTGTCCACAAATAGTTGGCCCATACATAGATTGTTTTTCATTTACGGAAAAAAAAAAAAAGAAAAGAACATGTGTATTTCCGAGTCTGACCCTGAGAATATACATAATATATGCATATTAAAAGGTCGATATTATGGTTAAATATGTTTTAAGAGAAGAGGAAAATAGAACATAATATTAAGATGTCAATAATTAATTAATTTAATATAAATTAAATAATTTAAGAAATAATTAAATTGCAGTACTTGCATCAAGATAGAATCACAAAATACTGATATTGTTGGGGGACAAAATTGACTTTTCTTAACATTTTAGTTTTAATTATTTTACTCATTATTAAATTTTGAAATTATTTAATTAGTTATACAATAATATTAATTATTTATGAATTGCAGATATAATTATGCCGCAACAAGCCCATTTACTCATACTAAGCCCATGAAGGTCACCCAGGTAAAAAGAAAATTATTTTCTCATTATTTATAAGTAATCTAAATTATTCTCAACTACTCACTCTCAATTAATGTACCAATACAAGAATAAAGTAGGTTAATTAAATTACCTAACGATAATATTGTGTCCTAAATCGTGTTTGGTCATAATTATAAAAAAAATGTTTTCATTTGTATATAAATTCCTCAATTATGGGCATTTACATTGATACAATCAAGAATTCTCTCTAAATTTTTACATTTATGTTGCCATCTCCGTCAAAATTAGGGATATAAATAAATTAAGTCGAATTGAATATACATATATTTTATTCGCGTTCGCCTCATTTAGAGATTATTCTTATTGGAATTCTTTAATATTCGAATACAAGGTACAATTCTTATTTTTATTGAAAATATATTCGAATACGATTCGTATTGAAAATATATTCAAATATATGTGAATTAATTCAAATATTCATATTTAAAATTCTAACATATTTTATTGTTGCGTTATTTAGAAATTATATATTGAATAAGAAATATTTTATTAATAGGAAGATGAAATATTTTATTTATTATTCCCAATTTTGGTCGGAATAAATTATACTAAGACAACTCTCTAATCAATGCATGAGAATTTTATTTGATATAATGGTTTCATTATAATAGTCTAACAAAATATATATTACTCTAGAATTCTTTACAACTTTTTTCTCAATATATTTCTAAAGGATTTTTAGAAATTGGGCTTCTTGTACTATAATATTTAACGGAATTCCATTTTCAATTTTGTACTAAAACTATGCTCAAGCCCAATATTATTTTACATACACAAAACTTGTATATTAGTGATTTGAACAATATAAATATATATAATATATTTTGAATATTTTTGAATATTCGAATCAAATATAATAATGCTCATATTCATATTAATCTGAAAAAATATTCTTATTTGGATCACTAGAATACATCATTATAAGTTAATTAGTCTATATATATGCATGTGTGTGTGTGTGTGAGAGAGAGAGAGAGAGAGAGTTGGTTTCGATTTTATTTTATTCGATCAATAAACTCGTCGTCCTTTAATCATGAACATATATGTTTAATTTTTTTGAATAAATGTCAAATATTATTAAAAAAGAAAATATAAAATCTTAACTTACAAGCCAAAACTAGCTTTTTAAAAAAGGGGTCTCGTTAAAACCTATGAAAGTAAAACCCGTTGAGAAAAATCTTTGATAGGAAAAAGAATACCCCATAAAAGAAACAACATAAATAACTTAAAATCTCAATCGAAATGATGGACGTTTATTTCTAGAGGATTTTGAAGGACATTGGCATGTGTTTGTGTTGCGTCTTGAGTATCCTCCCGATGGTCCGATGTATCATATGGGATATCGGCCAGGATCCTCCCCCACAATTGCCATAACGCTCATACGGCCGACGAATCACTTGCGTGAATGACAATCGAGCTTGATTGAAGAAGTCGCCTAACTTGGTCTTTAAAGCTTCCAATTTGTCTTCATCATCTTGATCGTCTTCATCCGCCATATCGACCAACGTTTCCGGCAAAGAACGGCCATAGCCTTGAACCCCTCGGGAGGATCATTGGAGCTAGGGACATAATCATTAAAAGGAAGGCTATTTGAGTTAGCTTTGTCCATGTTCATCCAAATTTGTTGCCTTCGGTTGATAAGGAACCATGGCTCATGCGTGTTGCTAAGTATATGCGAAACGTGGCCCGTGTTGGAGGTAGAGGCCTTGGGGTGATTCCTGCTTTGGATAATCGGAATAAGAATCTATTTGTTGATCGGTGGTGTCATCATCCGAGCGAGCCGCAAAATGTTTTCGTGTGTATATCGGAAGGACAAGTGACTATTGCACCGGTGAGGGGACCTACATACGTAGACGAACCCGTATTTCCCATTGAGTCATCAATGGCCTTGCCCTGGAGTTTGTCAAAGCGGTCGGGGACCGTCGGGTGACCCCGCCCCGCCCGCCTAAGGTAGGGGGGTTAAGTATTTTAGTAGCCGCCAAAGGCGGGCCTAAACGGGCTAGCCAAGTCTGGTCGTCGGCTTCAGCGGGTTGGGCGGCGGGCTAGCCGTCGAGAAAATAAAAAAAAAAAAGAAAAAAATGAAAAATTAGATAAAATAGACAAAAAAATAGGATAATTGATTTTTATATTTTTATCTCTTATAAAAGTATATATAATATTTTTATAAAATATGTACTTATTATCCATTAGTATATTTAATTCATTAAAATTAATAATATGAATAAAAAAATATTTTTTAATTTTTTATTTTTTTAATTTTTGGCGGGCAGCCAACCCCAACCCTTGACCCAAGGCGGGTTGGGTTGGGTTGAGAGTTTTCTCGGCCCGCCACCTTGGCGGGCCGCCCGCCCGCTCCGCCAAGTGGCGAGTTTTGGCGTGCCAGGCGGCCCGCCCGCCGCCCGTTTGACACCTCTGAGACTCTCTTGAATCGGACGATAAACTCTACGAACTTTGGAACGCCCTTTGCCTTTGAAATGTGGCGAGTTGCGATCTCTGTGGCGTCCTCGGGCGTGATGCACGCCTTCCGTAGCCGTAGTAGTACCCGCTTGTTAAAACGACATGAAGGTTGTTGAATGACCCGTAACGCTACACCTCGAGCAAAACTCGGGGAGTTTTTCATAACCGATGGAAACAAAAGAGCACTTGCGGTCGTTCAACCATGATGTGTTCCTCCAATGGCTTGGAGAGATCAATATCCACGAACCGAACAAAATGACCCAAAGAACCATCAAAGAAGCGATGATCAATCTGTAATGGATTTCGAGAACCTTGGCAATCCCCATGATGTTATTGGGGTCCGAGTATTCGGATCGAGCTCAAAAATGCGTACCCAAATGTTGGCCACTGAAGTTTGAACCTTGTAAGGGTTGAAGTCAGGCACCCATGGAGAAAGACGGATAGTACCAGGGTTAAGCGTCCAATTAGTGCGTTGCTGAGCCCGAGAACGATCCTGCGCACTAAACAATTTGACACAAAAAAATCCCTTGCCCAAGGGAATTAATTTCCAGTCATCCTTAATACCCCATAATTCAGATAGGCGTTTATGCAAAAGCATAGTCGCCCATGGCTTGTTACCTTTTCCTAGAATAACCCTTCCAATCAACGAGTAGGAAAATTCAACGAGCGTTCTTTGGTAAGCATTATCATCAATTGTAACGGAATAGTAATCACCTTTTCGAACCGGTTTTGGAATAGAATGATTTTTACCAGAAACCACTGTGGAAAACAAATTTGCATTATCTGGGGCCTGAGCCGTGGGATCCAGATGATTGGTACCTGCAACTATTTTAGCAAAAGAGTATCCAAAATTGGGGTTAGCAGCTGAAGTATGAGCCGAATGTCGCAGGTTCGTTTCATAATCGGAAGACATTGGAGCAAGATATCCAGCATTTTGTTGCGCGTTCTTGGAATCTGAAATAGGATGTGGGCCCGAGGATGGGCATGCAGGAGGAGCACCCTGAGAATGGGAGACTGTGGCCCAGGGAACATCACCTCCCTGGGAAGGGGTTGCCCTGGGAGGTAAAGAACCCGCCAGCCCCTCATGGGACAAAGAGGGGCTGGCACCCCCATGGTGGATGGCAGCCATGGGGGTAATAGTAGGCCCCCCAGCGGCCGGACCCTGCATAGTAGGAGGGGGCGCTCCCCCCTTAGTGCCTGGTGCATCAGCGGCGCGCGAGGAGGTAGCAGCGTACATGGGCGATGAGGAGATCTCCGGCGGGATGTGGCTGACGTGTGCATGAGTCTTCGTCGACGGGAGAAAGTTCCAGGGGATGCCATAGAAATTATTGGAACGAGCAGTGGTGAGATAAGGGTCACCCCCGTTGCCGGTGCTGGTGTCTGCAAACTTGCCTTCGCCGGAGATGATGGTGGCGCGCGCAACAGAAGTTTTAGGAGCGTTAAGGCTAATTCCAGAAACCCTAGAGTCCTGCGGTGTTGGAGGATTGGGGATAACGTATCCTATAGAGCCCGTTGGCAGCGACGGGGGATGGCTCCCTGCTGTCATGTCATCGGAGAAAACGACGGCAGCCAGCGGCTGAGATGGTGGAGCGCGAACGCTTTGTGCAGGCCTTGGTGGGGGATCGTAGTTTGCTGTGTATCCGTAAAAGGGCCGCTCCTCCATGGAGCCCCCGGAGAAGACGACCGGAGGGCGGAGGAATTAGGGCGGAGAAACCCTAATTTTTCCCGTAGATGTTATCCCTCATTTCATGAACATATATGTTTAATAAAAATAAAACATCTTCCTTTTTTTCCCCAAAAAAACAGTGAGAAACAAATACGAAAAAACAGTCCATTAGTGGATATAGAAATGTCCTTTGTTAAAGCAAATTAAGCAAAAGATCGAAAATCCATAAAGATGAAAAAGTTTGGTACTGCATTCTGATTTAAAGCTCATGAGTTATCAGAAAATGAGCCATTAATTATATTCAAAGTTTTGGTACTTATTAGAGAATAGAATCTACTTTAAGTACAGTCTGAACACAATGCCACAATGCAAAAATAAAGGTGATATAAACTTTTTCTTTATTTTTTTTTCTTTTTTTTTTTCTTTTTTACCTCCTTTTTAGACAAAGCTAATTATATGCAGGGGGAATGTTCTCCATAGTGCATACTCTCTACACTTACACTGGGTTGTATGTGTGTGTGTTTTTATAGTGTATGTATATGTGTAAGTATATATAAAGAAGGCCAAAATCCAATTGGACTCAGGAGATCTCCAAAGGGGGTGATGGTGGTCCCTTTTCTTGAAACCATAACCCCAACATACGTCCTTTTTTGACCTGCATTGATTGTATAATATTATTCCCTAATAACCAACCAGAGAGCAAGAATTGGAGACACATATATAGCTAGCAAAATGGGGGTTGGGGTGGGGGTCCATATCCCCTTGCCTTTGTAGACTAGTAATGCTATTATGAATCAATGGGATCCCTAAAGCCCAACAAAAAGCAGATATCATGATACCAAAACATCTTTTTACTTGCTACTCACATACCCTAACTAGTTCACACACACACTCTGTGTGTTTTTGTAATGTTGCATGATTTACCCCACTCTAAGCTATGCAGATGAACCTAATAGTACCCCCAAGCACTTGAACACTTTCTATATATATATATTGCTGTGGAAAGTGACCACAAGGCCTTAGCTTTATAATCATGTCAATTCTTCAGATATTAGCTTAATGGCAAAAATTAGTGAGGAAACCCTTACACAAAGTTTTAAAGGTTTTTTTAGATTTTATTTTTCTTAGGGTTTATATTTGTTTTTTTAGGGTTTATTTTTTTCTTGGGTTTATTTTTAATTGATTTGAGTTTTTAGGATTTTTAGTTTTTTTTTAGGGTTTATTTTTTATTTTTGGGTTTATTTTTGTTTTTCGAGTTTATTCTTCATGGTTCATGTTTTTAGAGTTTATTTTTGTTTCTTCATGGTTCATTATTATTTTTAAATTTATTTTTATGGTTCATGTTCTCAAGACGGAGCCCTTAGGAGATCCGTCTCACGAATTTAGATCCGTGAAACCGTCTCACAAGAGACTTGCTCTAGCTTAATTTGTATTTAATCCATAGTATATATAATTTCATTCTGCCGAAAAAATAACTTTTTGTACGTTAATCATGTCCGCTTCAAACCAAGGTTAATTTCAAGAGAATGTGGATCCCTACAAGAAAATGTTTACCACAAATCACTACTTATATATGTAAGAAGAAAAATAGCTACCGATCAAAAAAAAAAAGAAGAAAAATAGCTGACTGATTAATCAATTAGTTATTAATTAGTGATAGTGCATGTAATTAGATATTGTTACATCGCCAAGTAGCTTGATTGTTATAGTGTATAAATATGAATTGGGTTGGTCACTTGCAAACTTTTGGAATGTGTATGTTCTAACCCAAACCCATTTATTTGTGTCAATTAGGCATGTAAACCAATCAAATTAAGTTGAATATAATAATATTATATTCGTATTTGGCTCATTTAGAGAAAATTCTTATTTCAACCGTTTTAAGAGTTGGTCTCCTATCGACGGTTTGACGGATCTAATCCGTTAGGAGAACCCAGCGTTGGCCCTGTAATTGACCTGATCCATTCCAACACAAAAAAACCACAAAATTAGACAAATCTTGTGCCTTAAGCTACAACAACCACCACGAAAAACCTATGTGTGGGTCAACCTTTCTCTTCTTCTGAATTCTTCTTCTCAATAACAACGGGAGTGCCCGTGGAGGAGTTACAACAGACGCAAATAGAGGCAAGGCCTTAAACTCCGAAAAAGCATCATACGGGTATTAGTTGGAAATTACAAGCATGGCGGCAAATCAGAGATTGGAAATGGGAGTACTTTTATACACAATTTTTTTTTCTAATGGGAATGATAATGAAAAGCGTGATAACTAACAGAATTTTTGGGGAAGATGATGAGAGTATCAGAGTTGTTGATGTCAATCTGTTTTTCTTTATGGAGGATTTCGTTTTTTGTTCAGTTTTTTTATTTTGCTTTGAATTTGGTAAAACTAATTCCACTCTACCATCCAAGTTGTATGGAGATGGTGATTGATTTAAAAAAACTGATTTAAAATGATAAAGTATTAGAATCAGTTAATATTTTTATGAAGAAATAATAATATATTTTGAAAGAAAAACTAATACTTTGCAGGAGCACTATTAAAATACTATCTACAAAATTACTAATACTTTTTCGAAAACTACTAATACTTTTCCGAAGGACAACTAATACATTTCGGGAAAAAATTAATTACATTTAGGGAAATTACTAAAATACTATTGAGAGAACTACTAATACTTTTTCGAGGAACTAATAATACTTTTTGAGAGTGCAAATACATTAAGGAGTATATTCATGAGAAATACTAAAATACTCTTGGGAACTACTAATATATTTGGAAAAATTGCTAATACTTTTTAGAAGGACGGCTAATACTTTGAGAATGATTGTTAATACATTTCGTGAGAAAAATTTAATTATATTCGTAAAATCTTCTAAAATACTCTCCCTTTGCTAATACTTTTTCGAGAAAACTACTAATACTTTTTAGAAGAACTACTAATACTTTTTCGAGAAAACTACTAATACTTTTTGAGGGATTTGCTAATACATTTCATGAGTATATTCGGAGAAATACTAAAATACTCTTGGGAAACTATTAATACATTTGGAAAAAACTCGCTAATATTTTTCGGAATGATCACATTAATATTGGTAGTCCTTAAAACTACTAAAACACCTTTGCTAATATTACGGAAATGCCTTTTGGGTCCCAGTCGTCGATCATCTAACAGTCGAATTAGTTAGATGGTCGACGGGAGGTTTTGTGTTGTTTTAATATTCAAATACAAAATTGATTTTTATTCCTATTGAAAAACATATGTATATACAAATCAATTCGAATATTCGTATTCAAAATTTTAACCTATCTTTATATATTTTATTTATGCAAATCATTAATATATAATAAACAAGTTGAAAATAAACTTGAATTGTTTCAAATAATATTGGACTTCAAAAATATTTTTGAGTAGAAAATTAAAAAGAGCCCATCAAATATTAGAGCAAAAGAACCAATTTCTAAAAATTCTTTAGAAATGTGTTAAGAGAAAATATTTAAATTCTTTGGAAAAGAATCGTTGTAAAGAATTATATAATAGTGTATATTTTATTAGAGTATTCTAGTGAATGAATGGTACCATCAGATCATATAAATCTTAGTCATGGTAGTAAATGGTTGATCATTTTAAACCAAGCCAAAATTGAGAATAATTAAGAAAACTACTTTTTTCCGACTAAAAATATCTCTTATTCCAGAAATATAATTTCTAAATAACACAATAATAATATTTGAATATCTTTAGAAAATTCGAATCAAATGATGATATTTATATTCAAATTCAAATTCTCAATGTATACTCATAATATACCAATCTGAATAAATATTTTTATGTGAATTAATATTCTATTTTTTTGAATTCGAATACCGAGTCAAATAAAAAAAATCATTCTTTCACTCCTAGTGTCAATAATATGTCTCAGTAACGAAAATTATATAAATAATTTATGTGATAGGTTGTTCATTAGGTATGTTTTAAGAAAATACATTGACATAAATTGTAACTTATTAACAAATTAACTGGACGAGCTGATCCAATTGTAAAAAAAAAAATTCAAAAACAATGAGAGAATTTATTAAGACGCATTTGTACTTTGTATATTATATCATGCATCAAATAAAAAGGCTGAAAAAACAAATCATTATTAGAGCTAGTTAGCAATAAAACTAAGGGATAATTATGAGTATATTACAATTAACCCCTTCATAAACAAAAAAACATTTGTAGAAATATTACAATTTCCCACTTAATAAGTAAAAAATATTTCAAAAATCACCTTGATATTTGTAGAAATATTATAATTAACCACTTCAGTTTAAGAAAAAACCAAACACGAGGGTTTTTTTTATAATTTTGAAACATCTCTGGATTTTTTGTAATTAGGCCAAACCTTGGAGGTATTTTTGTAATTATCCCTAAAACTAATTGAACAGGTGGGATGTGGGGTTTGTGGGTTGGGTTTGTGTTAAAATGATGTATATATTTTTTTCAATCGTAAAATGATTTATATATGATACATAAAAAAAAGATATTCCAAAATACTTAATATATAGAAAAGGTTGTAACTTTCATGTTGTCGGTATATACAGAGTGTGGATGCCTTGTCGGAATATGAGCAAGCACATAATTGTAACAGGTTCTTTTGCCTTGCCAGTCTACTTTTTTGTTCCACGTGAAAGTTTCATCTGACAAAAAGAGTTACACAAAAAAATGTTTGTAAATTATTTTTATTATTATATTACCAGCTCTATCTAAATTTGCTACAATATCGTAATTTAATTACCAGTCAATTATACATATAAAACAAAAAAATAAATGAGGCAAAAATAAATATTGAATTACTTACCTGGTATGTTCAACGCCAGATCAGGAGGACTGTGAACATTTGGTAATGTGATTGTTGTTATTTTTATTTAGTAATATTATTTAATTTAGTACCAAGAAACAAAGTAAATCAAAGTGACTAAAATCAAAATTAACACAAACACTTGTCAAAAGAGAGAGAGAGAAAATAACACATATACGATGTGTGGATATGCTTGGCTCCTCATACGCCATCCACGGAGGTCCATCGATTTTCCGGTGGTCACTGCAGATGGCATACAGGGAGCCAGGCATATACGTATATATGTATGTATGTATATATATACACGCACAACACATCTTCGTGTGTGTTTTCTTGGATGTTATTAGCTTGCTAGCTCCATGCAAACAAGTCAAGATTGTATGAATGATGCCATTTTTCTAGCCCTAATTAAAACCAGAACAAGAAAAATTGAGAACCAAAGAGAAATAGAGTTTGGGTATGTGCACGTAATATTTATATATTAAAGAAGGAAAGATGAGGAGAAGAATGAGATTTGGAGGATCAAACTGGGTCCAAATCAAAAGAAGATTGGAAAACAAATTAACCCCACACAACACAAAACCCTTTTTTATAATATAACTTTTGTAAATGAACAAGAAGAAAAAAAGTAATTAAAGAAACACACACACACACACTAGTAGCGCCCTTCAAATGGCAGAAAAGAAGCATGACCAAATAAAAAAGCAGTGGCTCAACACAAGGAAAGGGCTCTTATAATTTTCTTGTGGGGTTAAATTTTTTTGGAGCGAGTGAAAGGAGGAGCTTTTTAATTTGTGGGGTTGTAAAATTCCATCTCCAATTTCGCCCACTAAATATAGACACACGTAGTGAGCTAGAAAAGAAGAAAATTAAATAAAAATTGGGGTGGTGGGCTGGGGTGGGTTGGTAAGGTCCAAGACCAAAGAGGAACAATAGGGTTTATATTAATTTCCTAAGCTCATTCTTTTGTGGGTTTGAAATCTCCTTTTTCTGGGTGGTAAAGTAAAGTAAGGTTGCTTTTTTTCTTCTGAGTCTGTTTGTCTTGGAGCGTTTGGACGTCCTGGATTCCACTCATCCCTCTAACCACACTCACAAACTACTTTCTCTTTTTATAATTTATAATTAACGAAAGTGGAAATGAATAAATAAACAAATCAGAGCATAGCTGGAACCCTCTCTCGGTTCCGATTATGGTTCCTCCGAACCGGGGAAACCCCCGATTCGAATTGTGGAACCAGCGGTTCCAACAACTACTTTTCAGATTTTGAGTTTTTGGTTTTTAATTGTGGTAGTCCATTTCAGGATTGTTGTTGATCAACTGTCATGATTTTGTGATTGTTGCTGCAATTAGATGTTTTCATAAATTTTCGTAAACAGCCTAAAACGTACCACACTGTTTCGTGCCGTACCGTACCGTTTATAGTAATTTCTTTTTGAATAAAACATCAATTTATATAAAATACTAAATGTAAACCGCATTGCCTTATTGGTTCAGTTGTGGTTTGAGAACAAATCTGCACTCGTCTTATACAATTTTAGGGTAACATAAAAGATGTTTCTTCTATTTTTAGTTGAATAATTAATATATGAAAAACTAATTTGGTGAATAATATTTGTTATTATGGATTAATATTAAGAATCATAATTGATTGTAATCCGATTATTTATGTTAATATCAATCACTACTAACTACGGATTTTGATAACAATTGAATTATTATTGCAAACTAAATATTTATTTTTGACAAGTAATTAATATTTGTGATACGATTTTGATTTTAGACTGGAAAAAAAGAAAAATCACAAATTAAAATTATTTTATTGACTGAATCGAAAATTCATATCTTGATATCTAACTATTCCAAAAAGTCTAAACATTTTGGGATCCAATACAAAATAGTTCAATACATATTACACATTTAAATAATATATTTGATCAAATATAATTACAATATGAGTTCATAATTATAATATATACTTTTCATACTTAAAATCTTCTTCAAAACACCTATAAATATGAGTTTTCCTTGCAGTGAAAATTCGCATTTATATTTCAAACTCATTTTGAAAAATCCTCTATCGTTGCTTTTTTATCTTAAAAAATGGCACCAATGCTTTCTCATATCAAAGATATTAAGATGTCAAAATCACAATGAGCAATGGGCTATGAAGTTACGTCTAATTGCCGTCTCTACGAGAAATCATCATACAATGATAGAACGAATACAAATAGCTTGGAATGTGTTTTTCATGACTCGGAGGTCGATTTTTATTTTACCATTATTAAGAACTTATCACATATAATATCGATTTATGTCTTTGTGATTTCTATTATGCAGGGAGATAGAGTACACAAATAATATACGAAAAGCAAATATCACACAACATAAGTTAAATGAAATCGATTGAGAGAGACATATATCTAAACGAAAAACTAAGAAAATAAAGTTTTATTTGTGGGCCTCGGCTTCAAAATATAAGATTAATATCTATTGGGTTGTGATTTTTATTTGTGCTTGGGCTCTTAATATAATTTGTCTTTATTTATTGTTTTCAAATTAGTCTTTAAATTAAATTTCATTAATTCTAATTATCTTATATTTCATTTTACTCAAAAAAAATAGATTTGTTTTTTGATTTTTTAAACTATGGCAACCATATATAATATATTAAACATTTCTTGAAAGTAAGAGAAATGATTGAGAAATAATATATAGTTATTTTTGGTAGGACAATATTATATGTAATGAAATTAAAATGATATTGAGTTATAAATTTAAGTAATAATCTATGTTATTTTAATTAAACTGGTGTAATATATAATAGTAGATACCGATTTATTGTAAATATTATATTTTAATTTGTAAATCATATCAATATATACGAAGATAAATTAATAGAATGTTAGTGTTGAACTATTTTTTTTTATAATTTTTAAATTTTCTAGGTAAATTAATACCTTTTTTGGTAACATATAAAAGAAAAAATCATTCCTTTTATATATTTACCCATTCAATAATTGTGAAGTATGTGTTTACATTTCTTTTTTTTTTCCCAGAAAATCGGGCATGCGATATCACAAGCTACATCTTCAAATATGTCTAAGAGAAATATTTTTATGAAAGCCACCATTTTTTATATGTTTACCCATTTTTGTAAATTTTTATATTCATCGACAATATGATTCTTATAGGCATGCAATTTACATCCAACGACACATCCCACGCACCCCATCCCACCCCGTGCATCACACGTGCAAAATACTAGTTATTTTTAATAAGAGGGTGTTTTTAAAAATGAACTTTCATTGAAAAAATGAGTTAGGTTTGGTAGGCGGATATGGAATCAAAATGAGCTATAAATTTGAGATGGAAAAAAGTAATTTCCCAACTTCACTTAGTTGACTAACCCATTTTACATGGAAGGGTAAAGACTAAGTGTTGGTGATTTAAATTTACTTTTTCTATGAGCCATCAAGGTGAAGATTTGCTTTCCTTTATTTTATTCCACATATTTCATTATTATTATTTGGTAATACTTATAATTAAAATCACTCTCTCGAACCTAATAGAGTGATATGAAAACATCTTTCTCTAAAACACTTATATATAGGTCACTTAGGGGAAAAAATTACATGACCGAACTTTTATAAACATACATTCGTCTTGTAATGTAATGCGACAGAATATTATTTAAAATTTCAATACCACTTGAGAAGTATTTTAAAATAGGGAAAAATGCAAAATTAGTCCCGTATCTATAGGGGTATTGCAATATTAGTCCTGTAACTTTTGAAATTGTGATTTTAGTCCTGTATGTTTTGTCTTTTTTGCAATTTTGGTCCCGCGAGTTTTAGATTTGTGCAATTTTGATCCTATAAGTTTTAAGTTGATGCAAATTTGGTCCTAAGGGCTATTTCAATATTTTAATTATTCCCGAAATGCCCTTGATAACCAAAATTTAATATACCTAAGATCAAGTTTAAAATAGCATTAGAACCTATATTTTATTAATTGAGTAAAATTTATTTATCACTATAGATTGCCTAATGATTGAATAATTTTAGATTTATGATTCCATATCAAAATCCGATATACGAGTTTTACATATATTATTTTCTAATTAAAAAATATAAAAACACGTAAAAATATGCCAAAATTGGTCATTTTCAATAATACGACCGAAATTAACACAACTAAAAAAATAAAAGAATAAAATTGCCAAATTCCAAAACTTACATAATTAAAATTGTTGTTTTTGCTAATGGGCAAAATTGTCATAGAACTAAAATTGCAACTTTAAAAATTATAGGACAAATTTTGCAATACCTCTATAGATACATGACCAATTTTGCAATTTTCCTTTAAAATATAAACTGAAGTAATTAGATAATTTGTGTGCAATTGATGGGAGCCTAACTAGCACGGTCGCATTGCCTCATATGTGCATAGCAAGTATAAGTTATAACACGTCTAACCTTATTTGATCTTCCTTTGAATGGTCAATATCTTATGAGAATCTTTTGCTGTCAATAGTAAACTTCACCAATACAATTCTAAGGTTGACATCAATTACGCCTAGGCCCACTCAGGGTTTGTATGAAATGATATCATATATATGTGCCATCTCTTGGACTTATTTAGCCTAGTGATATTATTTCTAAAGAATGACTTTTTTTAGTGGCTAATGCCTAATGGATACATACTTTTGGTGCTTATGGCAATTGAAAAGTTTATAGGAAGAAAAATAAAAAAGACACTACGTTACGTTAGTCATGGTAGCTAAATTATTTTTTGGGTCCTGGGGATCATAAATATTCATGAATTAGTTAAGGTTTTATTAGCAGGAGTTTATTCGAGTTGGTAGCAGTACTACTCTTTCGGATTGAGAGATGTTATGGGAAATTACACAAATAGTACAATGACTCAATGAGCTACAAGGATGTAAGGGTGTTATGGTCCATTCACAATCAGATGTCCCTTTCTGTTCCTAAGTTTTTTTTTTTAAGTTGAAAAGCATTATTAAATTACAACTTAAATGTTTACAAAAAGGGATTAAACCTAAAGCTGGCAAATGGTCGGACCGGGTATAAGTCCAACCCGGCCTGAGCTCTTCGGACCATCGCAAAAAATCGGGTTGGGTTGGGTCGTTCTGAAATTCAGTCAGTCCATCATTTTTCTTGGCTCATTCAAGTGCAAACCGCATTTTTATGCTTAGTTTGTGTAAGACCAAAATAGACCCCACACATTTCGTGCCTTTAAATATCTTAACCGAAAATACCCGTTAACTTTTTGACTTTCCCCGAACTGAACCGTACCGAAAATTTTAATGGTATGGTTCTGGAGATTTTTTAAATATCCGTACCGAGAACCGTACCGAACAAAGAGAAAAAAATTGTTCATTGATGAAATTGTAGACTCCAAATATTGTAAACCTGCAATAATTTGAATATGCCAAAATTGAAGCTGGCACCTAAGAGAAACTTAAGAGATCTGATTGATATAACAATACACAAATCATTAGTTCAAAAGCCATTTTATTTTATGTGCGACAATCAGTTCAAGTAGTCAAGGAAAAATGATATCACCCCAATGAAATTCACATATAATCCAACAATAATTATATGTGAATCAAAAACAACAATCCATAATGTGTCTTTTCAGACAATAATTTAAAGTACTATTAGTTGAGTCATGATTATGAAACAACTAATTAGATATGACTTGTAATAGAAGTGAAGTAATTAAACAACCAACTGCTTTGTTATATTTTTATTCCAATTTTTTTTTTTGGTTATATTTAGAATCTTTAAGAATAAAAACAAATAGTCTTATCGTTTGAATTGTCCTTGGGTACATTCGACTCTAAAACAATCCAATTATTACCTGTTGTGGTGGCGTCGGATTCATTATTGGCCATGCAAGCAGTTACGACTAAACAAGAAGACCTTAGTTACAACGGCATATTATTACATGATATTAATCATTTATTGGTGTGTCTAGGAGTAACCACAATATTGCATATGCGTCGCACGGCTAATAGTGTTGCTCATAGACTAGCCTCTTTTGCTTCTTTTTGTTGGGCGAATAGGGATATCCCGTATTGGATTGAAGAAATTGTATTAGCAGACAATTCATGATTTTAATAAAGCTTTACAATTTCTCTCAAAAAAAAAAATATCAATACGATAAAAACAAATAAAAATGAGCAACAATCAATTAAGTTCGTGGGATACAGCAAAGCCTTATTTTTTACCAAGATAATTTATTTTTTTATTTGGATAAACGAAAATTATCATAAGCGTAACCACCGACATTAGTTGTATGTCTGAGAATTAATGTTTTATTTTAAAATAATTAAAAATAATAAAGATGAACGACAAATTTAAATAATATAATTTACTTTTACAAGATTTCACAAACTACATATATATATTTATATATATCAGAGAGATCAAATTATAAACGTTCTACCAAAAGAAAATAATTATGATTAGTAACCAATTATATATTCATCAAATTAATAAATGATACAGAAGTAAAAGAAAAATCATTTTTTTTAAAATAAATTTTATGAACACTTTAGTTAAATTAAATGTGAACATAAAATTGGCCATATAATATGAAAAATAAAATTGACGGGTCACGGTGCTCAAAATAAAATATAGGAGTATATGTTGGGAACATTAGTGGGGGAGTGTGAGAAAGTAAAAATACAATAGAAAAGGTTTCTCAAAAAAAAAAAAAAATACAATAGAAAAGGAATCCGTCAAAGAAGTAGGTGTGACAAGAAAGGAGACAACAAGGGCATCTCAGTCCAACATGCAAGTCACAGGTACATCAGTCAAACGTCGGGAGATTTACTTTTTTTATTTTATATTAACTTAGCTTTCAAGCATAATATGATTGAGAACAACATATTTCACCCCTCATCTAAGCTACTAAGGTAAACTGCGCAGGATGTCTTTCTTGCCCAGGTGAACTTTTGGTCGACTTACTTAATCGGACCGGACATTTTTAACTCTACTATTCGGATGAGATCTTCTATTCCATGACCGGATGGGATCTTCTATTCCAAAACCGTGTTTCATCTCCTATTTCAACTGTGTGGATGATTAATACGTGTATTATACTTACCATGTTAATTTTCAAGAATAAATCAAGCAGAAATTGTAGGGTTCTAATATGGTAAGTATAATACACGTGTCAATCATCCACATGGTTGGAATAGGAGATGAAACACGGTTTTGGAATAGAAGATCTCATTCGTTTCACGACAGTATTTTATCTCCTATTCTATCGCACGGATGATTGACATGTGTGATAACTTCTACACATATGTCAATCATCTGTGCGGTGGAATAGAATATGAAACACTGTCTTAGAATAGAAGATCTCATCCGTCTACTATTCAGTATGAGTTATAACCAAGTTTTTACCAACTCGCATATACCACTGGAAGCAATTTAATAGAGGGGAGTTATGAACCCATGACCTCCACCCTATAAGAGACTTAAGTCTCTTATGGTAGCCACTGGGCTAGGCCCCTGGTTATCGTAGGAGATTCTTAATTCCCAATATTATTGTCGTTAACAACCTTGTGATCCATTTTAACACTAAATTAATTTAAATGAGTAATAGGTATGAGTAAGACAATCGTTCGCACTAAGAAAACTCGAGCTTTGTTCAAAGACAAAAGTCTAATATGAATTAAGATTATGATGAATAAAATACTATGTATTTGCTTAAAAATACAAAATATGTGAAATTTAATGATGTAATCAGGAATCCATCATCAAATATGGTTTTTTTGGGGGGTAATTTTTTGTGGTCTAATTTGGCTCCCCTTTCTCTCAAATTTAGTTTTTTCAGTTGTCATCTAAACTTTCGTGTTTAGTCAAATAGAAGTTACTTTTTTAATTTAAATGTATTCTTATGAATAAAAAAAGCATGGTCTTCAAAGTTCAATTTTATTTGTCGTATATATTCTTTTTCTGTTAATAGAATATACTTCTTATATTGACGGCATTAATGGACTCGAGTCAAGTTGGGTCAATACGGGCCGGGTTGAGATCCATGTAAAATACCTGGACCCTAAATGTAAACCTGATATTTTGGTGGTTTTTGAGGGGCATAAGGGTAAAATCACACTTAGATATATTTACAAGAGGAAAACTAGATACTTTATGTAACTTATTGGCACTATATATGAGAAAAAAGTTTATGATAAATATATACGATTGTAATTTATATATGACGGGTTGAATTTATCGAAATTTTCTTAGAACCACATATATACATTGTAGTCGTTATTCTATTTTTTCTTCTTTAATTTATTTTAGTCTCTCATTTCTCATCAATCTTATAATTATTTTTTTCCATAAAAATAATATATATTTTCAACGCCTTAGATATATCGTTCACCAACGACTCAGCTATCTCAATCCAAGTTTTAATGTTTTATCAATACCACAAAAGCATGATATATGCTAATTCCGATTATTCTTTTAAACAATAATAACATGAAGAAACATAATATATTATTATTATTATTATTATTATTATTATTATTATTATTATTGAAGTATTAACAAATTCAGTTAGCTTATAGTTAGATATTTTCTACTGTTACATTGATAGTTGGTTAGTTAAGAAAGTTGTTACATTTCTGTTATTCCCTTTCCTATATAAACACTGTAGCTGCAGCATTCTTTTTTGAGTTGAAATGAAAATTCTATTATCTTGCTTTAAGCTCAACATTAACAATTATTATTATTATCTTAGATTTTTTTACTCTGAGTTTTGTGTCCAATCAAATATGATAGGATAGTTGCCATTTCTTGGGAATGCTTTGTCATTTCACCAATTGGGTAGCCATGCCCTCTATGTGGATGGGATAATTTCAGCAGCTTAACAATTTGCTCATCTGAATATTGAGTATGGGGAATATTTTTTTCAAGTAATTTGCCAACATATATTTCATTCTTTTGTAATTTACACTTCATTAATTCATTTACAATCTATATCTGAGAAGTTAGATATTTCATTTTATAATTTCTAACTAAGTTGCCAATATATTTGGCATGAGTTTTTTTTAAAGTTAATTAGCAAGGTATTAATATATTTCTTTAATGGCTTTTCAACCTTTTCTCCTTTTACAGTGGATGAATGACAATCTCCTTAAAATTATTTGTAATTATGAAGTAATATTGCCTATCTTTTACACATTAAAAAAAAAAAAGAATGCTTGCCGATTAAAATCATTTTCTATGCAACTCTCTACATTACAAATTACAATAAACCATTTGTTAAAATAAGTCTCATTATATTCAAGATTAATTAAGCTGATAAATCAACTCAATTATATACCCCTATTAATTTTCACTAGTAAAAAATAAAATCAAATAATAACTAAGGTCTTTTAATTAAATATGAAATTTATCATAACAAATTTTAAATATCCACTTCACCTAATAGAGCCAATCCAAATTTGTCCCCAGTGGCATAGTCGAGTTGGTAAGGACTGAGGTGATGTGGGGTGCATTCCTATGATCCGGTGACACAAGTTTGAATCACGTGTAGAGCAAATTCTCACTGAAATATTGTGGAAGTCTATTCTGATTCTCACTGAAATATTGTGGGGGTGTGTTCTATAGAAGTTAAATCTTGTTGGTTCTCCCTCAGACTCTGTCGTTCTGGCACATCCCTCGATTTATATCTTACTTGGTCAAGGGGCTTTTGACAGTACTGGCATGTAGGATTAATGAGACGTAAGTAATCAAAAAACAATCCAAATCCAGCAATTCTTTAATATCAGTACTCCAAGTGAATCAGAAACACAGTCATCCATAACCAACTTGTGTTCAACTAATCCCTAGCTAGTTTCCCTCAAAAAAAAAAAAAAATCCCTAGCTAGTTGGACCCTCATTGTCCCCCACCCAAATTTATTATTAAAATTTTGAAAAATAAAAATAAAAAATAAAAAAAGTTTATCATAAATACTTGTCACTGAATCAAGTTGCATATATTGTATATTCAGAATATCCAGATAGAGCTAGGAAACACTCTATTTACATGCTTGTTTTGCACATATCTCCAACACAAAAGTTAAAATTCTCCAGGGATATATTGATGGCCACTACATGACATTTGAGAAACTATTACAAAGAAAAAGACACCCCCTTGAGAAAATTATGTTATTGGATTCACAGTAAAGTGAGGAAACACAACTTCTGTCCTCTTCTGATGCACCTCATTAGAATGCAGTATATAATCAGCTTAAAAGAACTATTTGCTCACATGGAAACCATCATACTTTTCTGCAATATACAATCAACCATATACCCCCAGGGGGTTGGCCTAGCGGCCTTTGGGTTGCTTTGCAACTCAAAGGTCATGGGTTCAAACCCTGATTAACGCGGAGTGAGGGGTTGGGGTTGCCCCTCCTCCCCCAGAGGATTAGGACCATCCCTGGGAAGGACGGATGTCCCATAGGCTGTAAGGAAGTGTGGGGTATGTGCCCCCAGCTGGTGTGGGGATACCTCTGGGTCGAAAAAAAAAAAAAATACAATCAACCATATACCTAGTCTATTGTTTTTTTTATGGCTTTTAGTAAATATTGAGTATAACTGTCACTGATCTCCCTAATTTTATAACTTAATTAATGAGTTTAATTAGTATTGAAACATGTGTTGAGAACATTTAATTAATATTATATTGGGTAATTTAATTGTTTTGGTTTAATTGAGTGATTACAAAATTAATTAGGTTTATAAGTAGGTAGTGCTAATCGTACTTAGTTTTAGCATTTAAAAACAACATCAAGTCAATGTTTTTTTGCTTTGTGTGTTTAATAGCTGTAGACCCCTAATCAACTTATGGATTTATACCCTTTTTTACACAAGAAATTTATAATGATGTTGCATTTTATATACTATGAAGTTTTCTTTAATTTAATTGTGTCTGGAAAAAAAGAATTAATTCTTACATGCATTAATTAAAGGTTTTCACATCACAACAAATAAAATCGTATCACATTATTAATAAATTTCACATTATACTCATGCAAATTAACACAAATTAATTCGACAGTGATCGACCACATCAGTGTCACATTTGTCACTTAGCTTATAGATACAATATAATAATAATGTGATGAGTACTTGAAATTAATTGGAGTGACAAATGTGATAATCTGCATATATTTAAATCTATTATCAATTTTTTAGAGTGTTTGCAAATTCTAAAATAAGTGACTCTCAGCTTTTATGTAGAAAACAAAAAATAAAATAATAAATTTCAATCAAAATAGAAATAAATTAATGACTTCATAACATTTAGAGCTTTCGGATATTGGAAAATATAATTTTAAATTTATCCAAACTTTGACATGACAAGGACCAAACTAGCCAATTCAAAAGTTTATTTTCCGTTTCAACATCAATTAAATTAGAAATTGAAGTAAAATACTAAAAAAACTTGCTCACCCCTTAAAGTTGATGGGGGAGCTCTCTTTTAGTTACAAAAGTCAAATTAAACCATATTTACAAATTTGATGGCAATTTTAGTATGAACTTCAAACTTAAGAAGTAAATGAAGGCACTCTTGATTTTTTTAATTCAAATATAACTAAAACAGGACCAGACCCATCCCATCTCTGTTTTGCTTTATAATTTACCTTTATTTATAGTAGTATACATATAGGGCTGCAAATTGTTAAATATGTTGTCTGAGAGAGGGCATGGCGCATGGGTATGGCAAAGATGAGTTGATGGTATGTCCATATGTTGACGAAACGAACTTAAATGAACATTTAACGATCGATCTGAAATCAAATATCCAGTAGTTCAATTTGTTTTTCAGGTATATATTATTTGTGAACCAAGCTTTGAACATATTTTTTAGTTCAATAAAATGTAATTAAAGCTCGTCTTGAGCTCGATTAATGTAAACATATCAAACTAACTGAGTTCGATTAGCGTTCAACTCGACTAAAGTTAGTTCAAGCTAGATTTGATTAATAATCAAATTAAACTCAAATAAATAATTTGAAACTCAATAAAAGTTATAACAAGCTTCAACATTAATTTGTTTGGTTTTTACTTGATTCGATTAGTGTTCATGTCGACTAAAGCTAGTTCAAGCTCGATTTCAATAATAAATAATAATCAAACCAAACTTAAATACAAGTTTTGAAGCTCGATAAATTATAACAAGCTTGAACAATACTCTGTTTGGTTTTACTCGATTCGATTAGTGTTTAGCTCGGCTAAAGATGGTTCAAGCTCGATTGATTAATAATAAAACTAAATTCAAATACAAGTTTTTAACTCAATAAAAATTATAGAAGCTTGATCAAAACAGTAGCGGATGAAACACTTTAAGGAATAATAAGAAATTCAAATTATATAAAATGGGCTAAAAAGTAAAAATTAAAAGAAAGACAGAGAAAGGAAAAATGTAATAAAATTGGTATAGAAGTGGAAATTAAATGGTAAGGCAAGAAAGGAGAAAGGGTATAATAAAAATGGAAACAGTTGGTTTTTATCGTGTAGAGAGTTGGAAGGAACAAGTGTGGGAATCCTTATGTCAGGTGGTGGAGATATACATATATATATATATATCATATTGTTGGGCTTTTTGTATCCCTAGTGCTCCCCCACCACCACCCTAGCTAAACCCACCCCCACCCTTCTTAGTATGAGTGTGTGTGTGTATGTATAGGTGATGTATAGGGAATTGGAAAGTGAGTTATAAGATGCTTGTTTTTCATCACTTTATTTGCTTCTATACGCCTCGAACTGCACAAACTGTAAACACTTTCACGCACGGAGATATTTTTTTTTTTTTTTTGATAATAAGCTCCAGCGCTACGTCGACTATCGCCGAGGGACAACGACCGGCTCCTCATTCCGCGCCAAGGTAAACGCGGGATGTGCGCGATGTATTTGGCGAGTGTTACTCGAGTGCAACTACGTCGACAATAAAGATCCTAAAGGGTAAAGAGAACAATTATGTTCGACCCCTCAATCTACTAATAACGATCTCTCCCGAATCGAACCCACACGGATGCTATTCGATATGAGTTCCCACCAAATCTTCACGGCTCGCATATGCCCAGGAGCAATTTGATGGAGTAGGGATATGAACCCTTGACCTCCACCCCACAAACAATTTGATGGAGCGGGATTTGAACCCCGACCTCCATCCCACAATTCTTTGTGGTGGCCAGGCTAAGCTAACCTGGTTGGTTCGCACGGAGATAATAATAAGCATGAATGATGATGAGATTTTGCTGCTGCACCTATGTCATGTGCTGCCTCTGCTCTCTCTCTCTCTCTCTCTCTCTCTCTCTCTCTCTCTCTCTCTCTCTCTCTCTCTGTATGTATGTATACATGTATATGCAAAAATAAATTAGTCTATAATTAATGCAAGTTTTAAAAATAGTCATATTTTGGATTTGAAATTCAATTAGTTTTAACCAATAAGAAAACTTGAATTTTCTCAAAAAATAAAAAATAAGTAAACATGAACTTGAAATTACTTGAAGTTTTTTTTTTGGGGGATTTCTGGATTTTCCATTCAAATATACTTAATTGGACTTTATTTTTATGATTAACTTGCTGCCTATGTGGGAGAGAGGATGATGATGAAATTGGATTAAAAATGTCTTCTTGAGTTATTTGAGTGATAATTAACGGGTTAAAAGACGACTTTTTAAATTCAGTCTCGTCAATATTTATTTTCCCCACATGGACGCCAAATCATATGATCAAGAAGCTAGCAAAATAACTAATTTGACAAAAATATCTAGAAATTTCCAGCATTTCTATTAATTACATGACTAAATTAAAATTTTATCACAAAAACTTGTGTCAGACCGTCTAACAGGTCTGACCCGTTAGACGGATCTGACACGCGGATCCGATGGGATTTACGTAATATTAACAGTGGTGTTTTAGTAGTTTTGGGACCACTAGTATTATGATCTTTTCCGAAAAATATTAGTCGTCCTTCTAAAAAGTATTAGATTCTACGAAATGTATTAGTAGTTCCCGAAGAAAATTTTAGTATTTCTCCTAAATATACTATAAAAATGTATTAGCGAGTCCCTAAAAAATGTATTAGTAGTTCTCGAAAAAGTATTAGTAGTTCCTTGGAGAGTATTTTAGTAGTTTCCTGAATATAATTAATTTTTTCTCCGAGAATGTATTAATGATTCTTACGAAAAGTATTAGTCATCTTTCTAAAAAGTAATAGCGATTCTTCGAAATGTATTAGTAGCTCATTTGGAGAGTTTTTTAGTATTTCTCCTAAATATACTCGAAATATATTAGCGATTACCTCAAAAAAGTATTAATAGTTCCTCAAAAAAAGTACTAGTAGTTCATTGAAGAGTATTTTAGTAATTTCCTGAATATAATTAAATTTTTCTCCGAAATGTATTAGCCATCAATCGGAAACATTTTAGTAGTTTCTTGAAAAAGTATTAGTAATTTCCTAAAGAGTATTTTAGTAGTGCACCCGCAAAATATTAATTTTTCTTATAAAATGTATTAGTATTTCTCCATAAAAGTATTAACCCATAAAAAACCAATATCAAAACCTAAAGATATTTTATACCTCTGATAATATTACATTTATATATTTATTATTTGGGATTGACAGCAAAACAAAATCATATATATTCGCCTCCCAACGAATTTGAATGATCATATCAGATCTAAACAAAATAAATAAAGAGTTAATCAGAAAAAGATGGAAAATAGCCCTCAAACTTAGAAGATGATTATCATAAAGAAGTGCATCGTGATGGAGGAAAATATCTTAAAAGACAATTAATTACTACATAAATATGACAATTAATTACAAGCGTGAATTGGATACTGTGAAAGATCAGAGTTTAGCAGAGGCGAACGAAGGCCTAAAAGCTTAGGTTTTTTTTTTTTTGGCGAATCCGGGTCAGAGTTGGGTGATGAGTAGGATATTTAGACCCATCTAACGGATATAGATCCATTAAACGGTCTGTAAGGAGACTAGCTCAAATTTTATATCCCATATTAGTTATTGGACCATTTTGTATTTGCTTTCCCTATATATGTATTTGTATATGCACAAACACATACACATAGCAAATGTATAGTATATATGCAAAGAAATTATATTTGGGATTTCATTAAGAAAAAGGGGGAAATTGGACGAATATATAAATTTTGGGGCCTCGAAATTATAATATGTAAATAAATGAAGCGTGGGATAGTGTAGTACCATATAATCATAAACTAGCCATCATGCTTTGCTTAGCTTTGTTTTCCTTCAAGAAAGTAATTTTGGTGTGTAATTATATTGAAAGTGTTGTGCTTCTCATAATCAGGTCCTTTTTGTCCTCAAGTGCAAAAGTTACTGGTATAAACCAAAACCCTAAATTTTAGAGTAATTCTATATAGATTAGATCACTCACTATATATTCAAAAGTTATGGGTTTTGTTTTGTATATTCTTATCTTTTCAAATACACTATTTAAAATTAAATTTGGAATTATATTTGTTTAACTTATTTTCAGTGAAAGTATCTAATTTATCTTCTTGTGTTTTCATAAACATTAATGTTTCTTCAACTTATACAAAACTCTAATCTATAACTTGTCAATCACTATTTGTCTATTTTCATCATTTCAGCCATTATTACCAATTTTATCCACTTAATAATATATTTTCAAATTAGATCATTTAAACGGGATTCATGCCTAAAGTAGTAGTATATATATTCTAATAATATTTTTTAAAATGGACTCTATCGACTATCACTACCAATTTCATCTAATTAATTTTTTTTTTATTTTTTATCTTTTTTTTTTGATAACTCGCTTCCCTGCTTACGCCCGACTATGCTCGAGGACAACGACTCGCTCCTCATTCTTTGCCGCCAAGGTAAAACCGCGAGATGTGCACGCTACGCTTGAGTGTTACGACGGGTCTGGCGACGTACAACCAGATCCTCCAGGTAAAGAGAACAATTATGTTCGACCCCCCAATCTACTAATAACGATCTCTCCCCGAATTGAACCCACACGGATGCTATTCAGTATGAGTTCCCACCAAATCTTCACCAACTCGCATATGCCCCGGGAGCAATTTGATGGAGCAAGGATAAGAACCCCGACCTCCACCCCACAAACAATTTGATGGAGCGGGGATTTGAACCTCGACCTCCACCCCACAATTGCTTGTGGTGGCTAAAGTGGGCTAAGCCACTGGTTATCTAATTAATATATTACATATATAGGTGGCATACTTTCTTTCCATGAACCCACCATTCAATCCTATTTATACATTATGATATTCATTCTAAAAAAAAAAAAAAAAATTATACATTATGATATTTGAATTACATATATATTCAAAGTGGACTCTACCATAACTTCATAAAAAATTATATATGGTACTGCAAAAATTTTACAAGATGACCCCAAGCTCCAAGCTTGGGTTGTCACGAGGAAACACTTGGAGATGGCAAAATGCCCCTAGCCCGATCGAGGAATCTATCCCCATTCGAACCCAATGAGGAATCCCCGCCCCAATTATGTCAATGGAGCGGGAATAGGTTTAGGTCACCGGTCTACACGCTCCGCCCCCTCTCTATTTATATATATAATTATATATTAAGTATATTTTATATTTTTAAATATTATGTATGAAAATATTATGTTATTAAAATATTATCTTCTCATAATCTTTTTCAATATAAATAATGATAACTTCTAGAAGTGATAACAAATAAAACATATAAATTTAATAAAATATGTATGTATTTTTGTTAAAATATATAGATTGAGTTAAAATAATTATTTAAATTATAAGAAATACTAATGGGGCACCCGCTTGGCCGCCGCCCCGTCTCGATTCACCCAAAGACCGATCATACCCCGATCCTTAGCGAGGCGGATAAGGAAATGACAAAACCCACCCCAAATCGCATACATTATTAAATGAGACAAGATGAGACTATTTATAATCGGGTTTGGGACCTCATAAGTAGGGTCAGAACGATCGAGCCGAGCCGGCCGAGCGTTGTTTGCCAAATGTTTGTTTATTTTTGGTCCTCGAGCGGCTCGAGCTCGGTTTGGTTTAATTAATTAAGTTTGTGTTCGTGTTCGTTCATTTAATTTTTGTTATGCTCGAATTTGTTCACGGACATGTTCGTGAACATGTTCATATTTGAGTTCGTGTTCGTTACGTGTTCGCGAACATGTTCATATTCAAATTTGTGTTCATAAACTATTCGTGAACAATCAACAATTCATTCACGAACGAACAAACAAACAAACAAACAAATATCAATATTTAAATTAAATATTTTTAAATTAAATAACATTATTTATTATTAATTGAATAATAATCGAGCTATTAGCCGAGCCCTTAACGAGCTTGTTCACGAATAATTCTAAACAAACACTAAACGAGCTTGTTCACGAGCTATTAATGAACGCAGTATAGGATTGATCAAGCTGCATTCGTTTATTTAACGAGCTCTAAAATTTGTTCGTTTATGTTCGTTAAACTAAATAAACGAACATAAATGAACAATATCCGAGCTTGTTCACGAGTAGTTTGTCGAACGCTCTGTTCGTTTACGTGCCTATTCATAAGCGTTGGATCATTTGTGAGAATGCAAATTTAGGCCCAAATTAATAACTAGTCCATAAAAAAGTAATTAAATAATTAAGAATAAATAGAATCAATATTATGTCTTGACCAGGGGTAGGGATAGCTCGAGAGTCGTAGTCCATCTTGCTTGGCCGGAAATGTAAATAATTTTATCAATTTATTATATTTGATAAACTATTAATTAAATGTAACAAAATATAAATTGTTTAAAAAACTATTAACTGTAAACTATTATATTTAGTTAAATAATTTAATAAAAAATATCAATTAAAAATAAATTTTGGGTTTGCATTTGAAAATATTTTCTTTCTTCCTTCAACGCAATAACGACTTATTGCGTTTCAATTTTTTTTTCATTTTTTTTAAAAACTGGCACAACCACAATATGTTGATTAATGAATTAGAAACGTACTCTATATTTCAATTCAATATGTATAAAATAATCTACTTTTAACTTCAATTTTCAAATGAATAATAAAAACAAAATAAATAGATAAAGAAAAAACACAGGTGAGAAGAGAAACAAATGAATATCATTAAACAAAACCGAATTTCAATATGTCAAAACCCACCCCACATTTGCAACAAGATTTGGCAAACAATATATATATAATTTGTTAAACAAGCCTATTATGTATGTATATCTATGTATGTGCGGAAGATTGACCGTGATGAGTGTGACATGAAAGTGGTGGGTTTTAATTTTTAATATAAAAAACTATTAAAATTAAAATATTTATTTGTCTGGGCCGGGCCAATCCATAGAACATTTTGAAAACGAACCTAGTCAAAGGAAATAAAGTAGTGGGCCTTTAATTTCAGTCACTTTCTTGTTTACAAAGGGCCCATGACACCCCCACCCCAAAAAAAAAAAAAAAAAAAAAAAGTGAAGCACAACTCAAAATAATAATGACGCCTAATCAGTTATCAGCCTATTACAAGAAATTTAATTTACATTTTCGTGTGATTTGTTCACATTTTAAGAATTATTCAACTGAAAACAATTGTGAGAAAAATACTTTTGCTATTTTCCACACTTTCTTTATGTAATTTGATTTACATATAAATCTATAAAACCGGGAAAAGATTTAATTCTAACTTTACTATTATTGAAATTTGCAAATTAAGACGATGCATAATTAGTTAAGTTTGAAAAAGACTCAAAATTTATTTTACTGTCTTAAACTAGTATAACACCTGTGCGATGTATGGATCGTAATATATTGAAGTACTAGAACAATACCCGTGTGTTATACGAGATTTGTCCAAAATTAAAATTTTAGTATCACAAATTTATTTGTAATAATTATAGGAGATCCAAAATACTAATTAGAAATATTAAAAAAGAATTTCAAAAATTATAAGAGTATTATACAAATAGTAGTTCACTTTAGATTAAGAAAAAAACTTTTCAGTAAACTATCTATTTGTTCTATTTCCAAGTGAATCGTCTTTGTCACAACAAATAATTTTCAAACTCTTTATGTTCTTAACTCTCTATATGACTACATAGAGTTGACTGTGAGATTTTGATAAAATCATTTATATTTGATATATAATTTATCTTTTAGAGTTAATTTTGTCAAAAATTCATTTATTTTGGTATTTATATTTTATCTTTTAGAGTTGAAATTTTAATCTCGTAGTAGTAAGAAATTAGAAACTAAAAGATACGTATAAACCAATGGAGACGGTTGAAATTTATGCTCACTTAATAATTTTCCATAACTAAATTAATTTAGATTAATGGCGACGATTGAAATTTATGTCAAAATATTACTACAATTGTTATTTTAATAAATAAAATCAAAGTGTCATCAATTTATCAATAACAATATCATTCTACTTAAATCGAGAATATTTGGAAAAAAATCAAACAGAAATGGATACAAAATAATTTTTTATTGATTGAGATTAACAAATAAATACAACCTAAATAATAGGACGAATAAACGGGTTTTTATGTCATCAATATTTACTTATTTTATATTCAAAAAGTATATACACCATTTATTTCTACAAAATCTATATATATATATATATATATATATTATTTCTAAGAGCGTTGTATAATACAAATTTGGATATATATATATATATATATGTATATATATAAATCTCATTAAATCAATATTTAAACTTGCATATTTTTTTATTTTGTGTTATATATTATATTTATTTACATTTTTAAGTTGGTTTTGACATTTTAGTTTTGTTATCCAGATTTTGTATTATTCGGAAAGTGTAGTACATTGTTTGAAACTTTCATATATGATAATTACCAAATATTTGGTTATACTTATCCAACAAAAAATGATTTTTATAGAAATTAAATAAAACAAATAATGATTTTTGTGAAGAAAAATAACATTAGTAAATATATATTAAATTGATTCACATTATGTCTCAAATCATACCAATTATAAATCTATGAAAGTCTATAAAAATTAAATTTACTCAAAATAATAAATTTTAATTGTTTAAACTAAGAAAATATAAAATTTGTATTTTTTTACCTTAGTCATTAAAAGCATTTCTTGAAAATATGGAAATACAATTTTTATAATTTTATATCATAGTTTTTATTTATTTAAATAGTCTTATATTTTATATGGTAATTTCATAATTCTTATAATAATTTTAGATGTAATTTAATTACTCAATGATATGTATTTTTGTTATAATAACTTTTAGATTTGTTTTAATACTATTTAGATTTTATGAGATGATTTTAACACTTGCCAAATAAAATTCAGATTTATTTGATAATTTTAAGGCTTTATTTCATATATTTAATTTATTTATATAATTTTATGACTTCTTGGATAATCTTAGATTTATTGAATATTTTATAGATTTTATATATATGCTTGTTTTTGAATTTATATTAATTTTATATTTTAAGGGTTTAACTTATCAAACAATATTTAGATTTATTTCTTAATATTTTGATCTTTAAATAATATTTAAATTAGAAATTAATTAAAAATAGGAAATTTAAGTTTTTATATTAAGAAAGTATAAAATTGTTGTCAAAATAATGTTATCTTAATATTTAGAACTTACCAAATTATGTTGACATTGAATATCCAATTTACTAAAAATTACAAATTACAATTTTTTAAATTTGGAAAGTATAATTCAATTTTTGTCCAAATGATATTACCTTAATTATTAAAACTTGCCTATAGAATTTTCATTGCAAGTTGTTAACACAATTAAATTACCAATTTAGTACTCAAATTTTTTTTTAAAATAATAATTCTACATTTTTAGATTTAGAAAGGTGAAATGTGGGGAAATTTTCATATACTACTATTTAGTGAATCTCTCTCTCTCTCTCTCTCTATATATATATATACACTAGTAAGCTCGCACGTGCGATGCACTTTTATTATTATTTTATTATTATTCACATGTATTATTATTTTTATTATTATTCACGTGTAATTTTTTTTTATTTTATTGGTTTGTACTGAAACTGTCGATTAACATGAGTTGGTATTTATTACTTTATTTTAATAATAAAATATTCATATAAAATAAATAAAAATAAAATATATTTATAAAATTTACATTTTCAATTATAGACTTAAATTTAAATTCAATTATGGAAAACATCAAATGAATCGATTAAAAAGGTCAATTAAATTTATTAAATTTTAATAATTCAATATAATAACATTACCCAAAATAATTTGTCTAGATTTGATACCTTGGCATTTTCTCAGTCGTTCTTTGTAGAAAACATCCATCTAACAAATATTTCCAATATTTTCTCAACCATATTATGGACGGCAAAAGAGTCCGAAACTAAGTAATATAGCCAATAAATACAATTTATCACTGAAAAAGGTTCTTGAAATGGATAGATTTCAATGCTCAATTAAAATTTTCACTATTTATAGGATTTTCGGACTTTTTCGAGAGATGATCTGTAAATGCGGATCCTAATAATTCAATTTTTTCAAACATACAAAGTACCAACACTTTACAAATGATATAAAGACCAAGATATAGTAATAAATTAAATGCATGCTATTATTATTATTATTATTGTTGTTGTTATTTCTTATTGTGATTTCAATATTTTAATTAATTGTGTGAAAACTAATCATTCAACTATTTTAATTTGAATTAAATCAAAATTTTAATAATCAATAATCAATTCATAAATTTATTGATCATACATATAATATAAAAATACATAAAAATGATCATAACGTTTTCCCCACCTACACGTAAACTTGCTATTTTTTATTCTATGGTATAACTTAGTAAGAAAAAGAATTAGACAGGCTTCAGTATCATAGAATTAACATGTGGATAATTCAAGATAATAGGGTGTTAATGGTAAAATTGTATTTCTTTTTCTTATAGTGACTAATGAGAAAGAAAAAAAGACTCGAATGCATTGTGAATATGCTTGCTACATAATAGATATTTTTATGCTATTGACTATACACTTTTAAAGAAGAATGAATAAAGATTTCTAGAATCAATGACAAAATTTAAATTGAGATATTATTCAAAATAAAAATAAACAATCATGAATAAAAATATATAGCAAACTATTTTTCATTATATATAAACTGTAGTTGTATAACCGCAAATTTAAAGCAATATCATTATGATATACTAAAAAAATTATGAATATAAACATGATATGAGTACAAGAATACTCACAAGGATGTCTTGTGTTGAATGATGACCAAAATCAAGATTACAACTCAATAATGAATAATACAATATGAGTACAAGTGTAATCAAGAATTGAAAGCCTAGACCTCAAATATGTGCAAGTGAAAGTGATTAGGCTAATACAACAAGATATATGAAAGTGTTTGCTTGTATGCTCTTTGCTTGTGTAATGTGTTGTATCTTGTTGCTTGAATGAAGCCTCTATTTATAGGAGATGTCTTGGCTTGATTTCAGAAATAGGCTCCTCATTGGGGAGTGATTTTTCGCAAAAGAAACCATTTAAAATCAAGATTATAGCTGTTAGAAATCAATCCCACATATTAGGAAAAAGTCATGCATCAAAATGCAACGGATAGTTTTGATACATAGGGGGTGCGACCGGTCGCATAGATAAGTTTGAAATGAGTTCTCTGCGAATTTTACACAAGGGGGACCGGTTGGAGGTCGAGGCCGAAGTCCGGCCAGGTCGACCCTATGTTGAACGGTCGGGGTGACCAAGATATTTAAACAGAGAAGTCTGTTTGAAAAACAACCTTCCAGGCGTCGCCCTTAGGTCGGCCGGTCGCTCTTAGGTCGCCGGTCGCCCTTAGGTCGACCTGGTCGCCTCCTGATTTACAATCCGTCCCGTTTTGTTTCAAAACTCAACTCGGGTATAGGTTGCCCTATGGGCGACGGTCGAGCTTAAAAATAAGTGTTGTCCAATTTTTTATCGAAAATAAACTCCAAAAATACTCCAAAAAATAGTAAAAACATTTTAAATCGGTCGGAAGTATTTGGACAACATTTAGGGACATTGTTTTGGTATAAAAACTCATTTGAACAAAATCATCAAAATTATAATAAAAATATTTATCTAACAATTGTTGTCCTTTTATTGTAAGATAATAAATTTCTAGATTGATGAATTCTATTTTAAGATAAGATTTTGTCAAATTTTCCGAAAATTTATTTTTAATTATCGATCACATATCATTGTCAAATTTGATAAATAAATACTGCAAATTCGATTAAAAATATAAATAAATATTCGATTATAATATTTTCCTAAGATAAGAAGTAAAAAGAGTGGGAAAACTTTTATTTTGGACTTCGCTATTATATATATAAATAAATAGATAGATTAATTAATAATCGTCAAAATACTGAGACTCACGTTTGGTAAAAAGTAGGAATACCATTTATAATTTTTTCCTATTTTTTATACATATAAAGTAGAAATACCATTTACATTATTTTCCTAAACTAAAATAAAACCGAATATAAGAAAATAAAAAAAGCGGGGTATTTTTGTTTTGGACTCTAATTTATATATGAGCTAGTCTCTTGTCGGGTGGTCTAACGGATCTAAGTCCGTTAGACGGATCCCAAACCCGACCCAAATCTTTAAAAGAAATATTCGGCCTCCTTGGTCTTTTTCTCCTTTCTCGCGTGTTGTTTCCTCTCGCTTTCTCCAATCATTTTCTTTCTATTCACTCATTCTAGCCTTTTTGTTTAATAAGTTGTTGAAGAAGTTTACGATGGTGTTCTTCTTTATGTGATTTTAAATAATCCATTGAGGGCTTTGATCAATGGCTTTGCTCGTGTTGTTGGATGCTTATTGTTGGCCGTATTCTTCCTGGGTTTTGGAATTGGAGATTGGACTTTTGAGATCAGTAACAACTAATACATCTCGGGGAGGTTATTACTACTTTTTATTGGAAAAACTAATAGTATTCGGGGAAATTACTAAAAACATTTCGGGGGACAAAACTAATATTTTTCAGTGGAACTAATAATACATTTCATTGGGACTACTAATACTTTTGATAGAAAAAAACTAATACGTTTAGAAGGATTAATAAAACACTTTGTCAAGGAACTACTAATACTTTTTCTAGGGAATTTGCTAATACTTTTTGAAGGACTACTAATACTTTTCGGGAGAAAAGATTAATTATATTCATTAGAAATACTAAAATACTCTTTGGGAACTACTAATATATTTGGAAGGATTTGCTAATACTTTAGAAGGACGGTTAATACTTTTCGAATGTTAATACATTTCATGAGAAAAATTTAATTATATTCAGGGAAACTATTGAAATACTCTCCGGGGAACTACTAATACTTTTTCGATGAACTACTAATACTTTTTTGGGAATTTGCTAATACATATCGTGAGTATATTCATGAGAAACACTAAAATACTCTTCTTGGGGAACTACTAATACATTTTAGAAGAAGCTGTTAATACTTTTTAGAAGGACGGCTAATATTTTTGAAGAAGCTGTTAATACATTTCGAGAGAAAAATTTAATTATATTCAGGAAACTACTAAAATACTCTCCACGGAACTACTAATATTTTTAGAACTACTAATACATTTTTGAGGATTTGCTAATACATTTCGGGAGTATATTCATGAGAAATACTAAAATACTCTTCAGGAAACTACTAATACATTTCAAAAGAACTGCTAATACGTTTTAGAAGGACGGCTAATACGTTTTTGGGAAACTACAATAATTAACTATCCAAAATCGTGCACAAAATTCGGTAAAAATTACTGAAAGCGAACCAAAGACCAACAAGCGAAAAAGAAAAAAAATCACGTTCAATGCAATATATATGGGGCCCACCTCAAGTCCCACGTCTATAGGAGGCGCGAGGCTTGCATCGGATGGGTCGATGTGTATTGTTGAACCTTTAAAGGTTTGTTAAGGCTGAATAGCCTATTCACTTTTTAATTTTTATTAGTGGCATGGCCCATAGGCATGGGCCACCACCTAGCCCATATACCAGACTTTCACGTAGCTAATTTTTTCATCATTTGGATTTGGGTTAGATCCGGACAGGAGTTTTTGTCTTTATATACATATATAATGTAGGAATACCATTTATAATATTTTCCTAATATAAGAAATAAAAAAAGCGGGAAAATTTTTATTTCGGACTTATGCTATTATATATATATATATATATATATATAGTATTTGGTTCAAATGAGACCACCCTCCCTAGGTGAGACAGTGTGGACTCATCTTACCCATTGATCTTAAAAAATAAAGGGATGTGATTAATTCAGTTTTTTTAATTATTTCCTAATTTTTTGATTTTAAGGGTAAGATTGTAATTTTGTAATTCAAATTAGTGGTCCCAAATAGATTTTATGGGTGAAATAGACACTGCTTAGGATTTTGTGGCGGATTTTAAGGAACATGTTTTCTTTCCAAATATTTTTATTTTACAACATAGTTAGAGTTTTTCTCTTTGCATAATTAGACATCAAATAATGCATATTTAGTTATTTTGTTAGCCTTTGTTTTACGAAAAAACAAGACATAATTGAATATAACGTCTTTGCGTATGTAGTTATACTACTTTGCATAAATAAGTTCAATATAATGTACATTTAGTTATAAAAATGGGATGATCTTTTGGAAATTATAAAAATGGGATGTTACATAATGATTGCATATTTACTTATTCCACAATGCATATATAATTTCTAGATAATACATAGTTAGTTGATTTTGTTGCATAGTTTATGACGTCTTGCATAGTTGGATATCTTGTACTACATATTAGTTTTTTTACGTTGCATAGATAGTTTTCCGATAATGCATATTTAGTTGAGTTTTGTTGCATATTTAGTTTTCGAACTCCTTTGTTCGTATTTCTCTGTAATATTACACCGATTTTTCTTGTTTTTTTTTCGTAATTTTCGAGTTCTTCTTGCGATTTTTTCTTTATTTGCGTTAATGGAGGAAGAGAGAGAGAGAGAGAGAGAGAGAGAGAGAGAGAGAGAGAGAGAGAGAGAGAGAGAGAGAGAGAAATTGGGAGATATATGAGAGAAAAAGATTTGATTCCATTTTTGTAACTAACTTGTTATGTTATTTTACCCTATTATCCTTATATTGATTAAATTAATATTTTAATATATTTTTTATCCATTAAATCATACCCATTGATTAATAGTGAGGGAAGGTTGAGATTAGTCCATTGTGTCTCACCTAGAGACATAGTCTCACTTGATCCTCCCCTATATATATAATTAAACTTAACCAAAATTAACAATGGTAACTTTTTCCCTTTTGAATAAAAAGAATCCAAAATTTCTAAAATTCAGAGTTGATCGAATAAAAACCGCAAGTGCCCCTAACTAGAAATATAGAATTATTTATCCACAACTAGAAATCTCTTTTATTTATTTTCCAGATTTCAAGATTTTAGATTCGCAGATCACGATTTACGTAAATTTTATTTTCCTTTTCGTTTTATAATTGGTGGGCAAATAAAGAATTTACCAAATTGGAGACCTCTAGATCGTGTTAATTTACATATTAAATCAACTAAAATGAGTAACTTCCATTCAAACTTCGATTCTAAAAATCACTTCTTCCCTTGAAATATTTGACCAAACCCCTATAAATATGTCATTAAACGTTCTCAATTTCTATACTTTTTACATTATTACAATCAAAAAAATATATATAAGAATGTCGGGACGTGGCGTTGTGTTGGTGTTTCTCATCATGTTTTTCATGTACACTAATGCACAACAAGGCATCATCAATTGTGACGAAGCTTCGTGCAAAACAACATGTGAAAAGGCATATGGCCCCAAATTAGAGTTCTCATATTGCAAATATTCACCACCATTTGGATTTATTTGTGCGTGTGTGCATTTACCTTCATCTGGCACGGGACAACCTATTCAAACTCCCATTCGCCAGTGATATATATTTCTTACAAGGATGAATAAAATATACGGTGAAAATACCTAGTTTAGGAAATTAGTGTTTTGTTTCTTTTGTATCACTCTGAAAATTTCTTGATATATTGGTCTGGCGTTGAGGTTTATTAATATTAGTGGATCCATTATACAAGTCCATCAAATTCTGAAAATTTCTTAAAGGTGCTTCTGATATTGTCATGTATCCATAACAATTATGTGAATATTCTTCTGTAATCTAGCAAAAATATATAAACGATACACAATCAAATATTATTCTGAAAATTTCCCGGCCCATTGGCAACATAAAAATATTTACATATACAATCAAATATTTATAATGCATAGTTTTTGATTATTTGATCACAAGTTGCAGAAGAAAGGAAAAATAAGTTGTAATCAGAGGAAAATAGTAGTGTTTCTTCAAATACAAATTTTATATGAATCGAAAAACCCGAATCGCTAAATTTGCGAAGTAAGCAAAATAAAAATTAGCTCAAATTATGTGTTACTGTGTTGGTCCAAGTGGCTACGATAATCTAGAGGGGGTGAATGGATTATCTCGGTTTTTGATTTTGCCCTCTTTTCTAATAATCAAGCAAAGACGAGAATGTAAATGCGGAAATTAAACAAAGACTCGTTGATTTAAAGAGCTTCACCCCACCTAGGGACTACGTGCTCTACCACCCCAAAGATATCAGGGATGGATTTCAAAAAGAAAAAAAGATTTTATTAATTTACCAAAAATTAATACAACACCATGAGGATTACCACAACCCTCTTACACCACCTTGAGGATTACCACAATCCTCTTACAACACCTCGAGGATTACCACAATCCTCTTACAACACCTTTGAAGATTACCACAACCTTCAAACACCTATCACCTAGATCACCCAAGTGTATTCTTACCACAAGAATACTCACAAGGATGTCTTGTGTTGAATGATGACCAAAATTAAGATTACAACTCAATAATGATTGATACAATATGAGTACAAGTGTAATCAAGAATTGAAAGCCTAGACCTCAAATTTGTGCAAGTGAAAGTCTTAAAAATTGCTAATACAACAAGATATATGAAAGTGTTTGCTTTGTTTGCTTTTTTTGCTTGTATGGAGTGTTATATCTTGTTGCTTGAATGAAGCCTCTATTTATAGGAGAGGTCTTGGCTTTGATTTCAGGACATTGGCTCCTCCTTGGGGAGTGATTTCTGCAAAAAAACCATTTAAAATCATCAATATAGTTTGTTAGAAATCAATCCCACAAAATAGGGAAAAGGCATCGAAAATGCAACGGATAGTTTTTGATAAAGGGGTTTCGACCTGGTCGCACGAGAGATAAGATTGAAATTGAATTCTGCGAATTTTTTTACAGGGGACCGTCGAAGGGGGTTCGACCGTCCGCCCTTGGTCTTGACCGGTTGGGGTTGATAGAAAATCAAAACAGAGAAAGTTCCCGCATTTGAGAGGCACTCCGTGTACTGGTCGCCCGGTGGTCGGCCCGT
Organism: Rehmannia glutinosa; assembly: GCA_016081115.2. Taxonomy (NCBI): domain Eukaryota; kingdom Viridiplantae; phylum Streptophyta; class Magnoliopsida; order Lamiales; family Orobanchaceae; genus Rehmannia; species Rehmannia glutinosa. Next base: position 33,831,824 of record CM071929.1, on the reverse strand, counting down.
CGCCTCACCGGCCGCCCACAGTCGGTCGACCGGCCGCTCTCCCCATTTTCTCTTACGTCCCATTTTTTGTTTCAAAACTCAACTCAGTGCGGGTTGCCCTATGGGGCGGCCAAGTCGAGCTGAAACAAAAGTGTTGTCCGATTTTAAATCGAATATAAACTTCAAGAAATACTCCAGAAAAATAGTAAAAACATTTTAGATCGATCGGAAGTGTTGGGACAACATTTAGGGACATTGTTTTGGTATAAAAACTCATTTGAACAAAATCATCAAAATCATGATAAAAACATTTATCTAACAAACTCCCCTTTTTGATGATTACAAACCAAAACAATTTTCAAGAGGACGATTTCGAAAAACAAAATAATTTTCCGGTTTATGAGTAAACTATCCGTTTAAAAACATTTTACAAAAGCTCCCCCTATCAACAAGCACATTAATAAGAAATATTGCATAAGCTAGAAGCACAAGCTTTTACAAAATAAACAACAACTCCATGAGCTTAGAAGCTCCCCTGTCACAAATACTTATTATCCATGCAAACAAGTTCATAAAACAATCATTGGTGAGTTTTCTTTACAACTTATGGCCTTAATAAGCCATAGCTTATAGCTTCTATCATGAGCTTTTATTAGCTTCTTTGAGCTAACGAGCCAATTTCTGTTTTCTCCCTTTGGAATCATCAAAAAAATGTTAGGATGATAAAAACATCATAGAAGTATATCAAAGTGCGCCAAAGAAATGGTTTATCAACCATTGAGCAATTTAGGCTTAAAAACCAAGGAAAATGGGAGAAATGTATCATGAAGAGTTCATACGCTCGTTTTATTTGCCAAAACATGATCTCAATGAGTATTGAAGACTTTTGGAAGCGAGAGAATCATGTAGAAGTTGAAATTTTCATTGTGACATTTTATCGAACACATTGTGGGCGTGAAAAATAAAAAGAGTTGTATATAGCCCTTGTAAATGATCCAGGCCAAAAAAATTGCATCACCAATTCACATCAAACATCATACAATACAACATAATAACTAAGCTCATCAAGATTATAAGCAAAAATTATCAAGAAATATACAAGAAAGCCATAAACTCGGGTTCAACCCAATTGAGCAAAGTAAGGAAAATTCTTACCATTTGATCGAGAAAAGATGAGCAATGATGATGATAAACATGCTATATAAGGTCCAAGATATGAATTGAATGCATGAAAATCAATTTTGAGTGAAAATTGTGTGCATTTGGCAAAGGGGACGAAAAATGGCAAAAAGAAGTGAAAATAACAAATCTTTCAAGACAGAGCGAACTTAAACCAAAATTTGGCCTAGGCGGCCAGGTCGGCGTTGAGGGCGACGGTTGCCCTCAACCTCTTCAAATTTTTTGTTTTGTCAAATTTTTCAAAATCCGAATTTTCAACCAAAAATCCGATTTTTCGCCCCTAAGTTTTAAAAACATGCAAAATGCAAACGTAGACCTCATTCAATATGCATTATGCCTAACCGAGCTCGTATTGACGCAAAAGTCTCGGAAGTTAGCAGTTTTGTAAAAATGTCCGCTAATTGATCTTGAGATGGCACAAACGATATCTCAATTTTTCGTTTTGAAACACAATCCCTTAGAAAATGATGTCGAATCTCAATATGTTTAGAATGCGGTTATGATGAACCGGGTTTTGAGCAATATTTATAGCGGATATATTATCACAAAAGATAGGTACGTTTTCAAAAGAGCATTTGTAATCCGCTAAGGTTTGTTTCATCCAAAGAAGTTGAGTACAACAAAATGCGGCGGAAATATATTCGGCCAGTAGTTGAAAGAGAAACACAGTTTTCTTGCTTCTTTGAAAACCAAGAAACTAGGCAATCGCTAAAAATTGACATGATCCGGAAGTACTTTTCCGATCATCAATATTACCCGCATAGTCACGAATCACTATAACCTTTAAGAGAAAAATTTTCATTCTTTGGATAAAATAAACCATATTGAATAGTGTCTTTCAAATATCGAAAAATCCGTTTAACTAAGACTCATATGAGATTCTTTTGGATTGCTTTGAAAACGAGCACATAGGCATACGGCATGAAGAATGTCCGGTCTACTAGCGGTTAAATAAAGTAAACTACCAATCATACCTCGATACTTGGATTCATCAACCGTCTTGCCTTTTTCATCTTTGTCAATTTTGACATTGGTTGCCATAGCTGAGAGTCGAGGCGGTTCTTCCTTCTTCAATGCCGAACTTCTTCAAAAGTTCTTTTGTATACTTTGATTGCGAAATATAAATACCTTCTTGGCATTGCTTAATTTGAAGTCAAGGAAGAAATTTAGCTCCCCATCATACTCATCTCGAATTCACTTGCATTAACTTGGAGAATGTCTTGCACAAAGATTCATTAGTAGCACCAAAGATAATATCATCAACATAAATTTGCACAAGTAAACAATCTTGCCCTTTTTCAAAAACAAAGTGTAGTATCAACTTTACCTCTTGTAAAACCATTTTGCAAAAGAAAAGAGCTAAGTCTATCATACCATGACACGGGTCTTGTTTTAAACCATACAAAGCCTTTTTAAGTTTATAAACATCATTAGGCCTAGAAAATTTTTCAAACCCGGGAGGTTGTTTTACATAGACTTTTCTTGAATAATACGATTTAAGAAAGCGATTTAACATCCATTTGGTAAAGTTTGAAATTTTTAAAACAAGAATAGGCAAGTAAAATACGAATAGCTTCTAAACGTCTTCTGGTGCAAAAGTTTCATCATAGTCAATACCTTCTTCGACAATACCCTTGAGCTACTAACCTTGCCTTATTTCGAACAATGTTGCCTTGATCATCAAGTTTGTTCGGAATACCCATTTTGTACCAATAATAGTTTGAGATGGAGGACAAGGTACCAATTCCCATACATCATTTCTTTTAAATTGATTTAACTCCTCTTGCATCTCTAAGAACCAATCCTCATCCTCAATAGCCTCCTTAGCATTTTTAGGCTCCTTTTGAGATATAAGAGCTTTCTCGACAAATTTTCTTGGTCATCACTTTATCAAGGGGATCACCAATAATAAGATCTTTTGGGTGATCTCCTTAAATTTTAATGCTACGGGAAGATCCAAGTATCTCCTTTATCTTCTTGAGGAGCATATAAAGTGGATGGTTGATCATTTGATGTATCATTTTGAACAATGGATTCACTAATATCCTCTTCATCACTTTCATCATTTGGTATCCTTTCAACACCCGGCTTCATTGAATTTGACATGGATGGATTTCTTCAACAACTCCACTAGTCTTATTGTAAACACGATATGCTTTGCTCTTGATTGAATACCCATAAATATTCCTTCATCGGCCTTAGGATCAAGTTTGTCCAATTGATCCTTAGTATTCAAAATAAAGCACTTACATCCAAATATCTTGAAATAACTAATATTTGGAGTTCTTCATTTCCAAAGCTCATAAGGAGTTTTATTCATTTTAGGACGAACATAAACTCGATTAATGACATAGCAAAGCGGTTACGATTTACGCAGCCCAAAAGTATTTTGGAAGAGAAAATTCATTGAGCATGGACCGACTCATATCTTGTAGCGTCGATTCTTCCTTTCGGCTACACCATTTTGTTGAGGTGTCCTTGGAGCCGAAAAATTGTGTGTATATCCCTTGGTTTCACAAAAGACTCTAAACTCACCGTCAAATTCTCCCGCCGATCACCGAATAGTTTTAATAGTATCTTCCTTTTCATTCTCAATGCGTCTACACAACTTAACAAACTCATTAACGGCACTTGTGAAAAAAACATGAGGGGGCAAAAATGCTCCGCCTCTCTCACACACCAAAGACACACTTTTTTCACACACACATACACTCTTTATTCTTCACGTTTTGGGCGAATTCACACGGATTGTTCAAGAAATTTATCAACTGGGGAGTTTTAGATTCTTTTTGTTGTTCTTTTGATCTTTTGCGTTCTTCTTCGTTTTTCTTTTTAACTGTTCTTGTCTTTTTATCTTGTCCAGGTTTTTCCGCCTTCTATGGCGAATTCCGATTCTACTCGCCGTAGGAATACCCAACTCCAAAGCGGGCGTCATATGCTAATGTGATTTCATCTTCTCATCAATCCAATCTCCCCCTTTGATCCCAAGAGAATCGTTCCAATTGGCACTTACAATGAAAAAAAGATGGAAAAAAGGTTCTTGGCTTTTCTTCTTCGAGGAGAATGATCGCCTTGCGGCGTCATGGAAGCTAACCTTGATTGGAAAATTCTCATTCGCGATCCCGCACCCCAAAGGAATTGATTCCGGGCTATCTTCGTTGAAATTGAAGGGGCCATACTCCTGGAGCTTTGCAAACCCTTCACATATTATCATCAAATTACAGCTTGAGGAGGATTTTAATAAGTTATGGATGGGCACTCTTTGGTCGTTGGGGGCGCCCGATGCGTGTGTTCAAGTGGACACCTTCGTTTAATCCGAGAAAGAAGCCCCTCTTGCACCGGGTTTGGATTCGTCTTTCCGGGTTTGCCGATACATTTTTTCGATCATAATGCTTTATTTGCTATCGGCAAAAAATTATAGGCACGCCTCTTCAAATGGACTCCCGACAAAGCATCTCGATCTCGATTATCAATGGCACGAGTTTGTGTTGAATTGGATTTATTAGAAAAAGAATTGAAGAGGTTATTCTTGAGTTCGATGGCACAACGAACGTTCAGAAGATTGTGTATGAGCGAATTCAGATTACTGTATGCATTGCAAGCATATTGGACATACTATTGAGGGTTGTTATATGAACGGAAATAAAGCTCGACCACCACCACCGGTTAGGCGTCCCGCTCCAAAAGCTGCTCCTGATGGTCAAGCTGCGAAGGGGCGTAATGGAAATATTGAGAAGTTAAGGGTACAATGGATAACTCCAAGATTTTAAATACAGCAAATACTTCTTCGAATCGAGAGATTAATCAGGCTGCTACAAACAACCAGACATGGACTTTGGTGAAAAAAAAAAAAAGGGCCAAGAGAAACAGGGTTAGTCTCTAAGGAACTTTTGAATCTTGCTAAACAGTCGAAGCACACATATTTTGAGGGTAGTCATTCGAATGAGGAGATTCTGGCCTAACCGATTTTCCATCTTACAAAATGGAGTATTTGAGCCGTTGGATGAATTGCCACAATTAATCAACGGTCGAGATGAGGTTATTGATTTAAAATTGGACACTCGAGCTGACACTACAACTATGGAAAATGATATTTCAAAGGACGAGGCAGTTGCTATATTTTCGGATGGCAGGAAGGATAAAAATATGACAAGTGATAACCCTATTCCATCTTTATCTTCTTTTGAGAAGAATAATTACACGCATGGTCACAATTCAGGTGGAGCACATGCAGGCGTGACTCATGGAGAAAAGGGGGGCGAATTTTCTGATCATATATCCCCTGCTTTTTCGAAATCTTCCACAGCTCTTGAGGGTTCCATTGGCCAACTTGCTACTAATGAAAATTTGTCGGGCCCCACATCTACACCTTTCCATGCTATAAAACTTAATGATGGCCAGCACACTTTGGCTTTTGGCACAACCAATATTAAAGGACCGAGCCATCCCTTCGCATGCGCAGCGGCCACAAACCATGTGGGTCCAGGTGTTTTGTTGTCCCCCTTAATTAATTCAACCCATAACTTAAACTTGGCCCCACCAACCCACCTTCACTCCTCTGCGCCGCTGCTTGATAACATGGGCCACACTTGCTCCATTATTGGGAATTTACAAGGGCCCACATCCATTCAAAAAGTGGAAAATAACATGCAGCAGCTTGACTTGGACGGCAACTACAAGAATGGGCAATACATTTCCTCCACTCATTGTAGTATATCACGCATGGGCGATTTGGTGGGAGACAACATGCTTAGTGGGGCCAATTGCATTGGGGTTATGGAAAGAGATGGGAATAAAGGTGGTATTTGTGGCACTTTATCTAATAAAATACCCCCTAAGTTGTCGCCACCTACAGCACACTTGGAAGAATTGATTGGCCAATTTGTTTTTAATGATAAGATGCATGGGCCCACATCAAAGACTCCATTCAACAATGATGGGCGCCCCCTGCAGCTTGATGATGAGGACAGCAACAATTTTAAATGGGCAAAGGTGGATAGTTTAATAAGTCAAATTGATATCCAAGAGAATATGCATGGGCCCACATCAACTTTTCATGGAATAAAGATGGAAAAGGTAGAAGAAAACAATTATAATGGGCAAACTCTTCCTATCTCACGTGCAGCAACCAATTCCATTGTGGGACCAAGTGTTTTTTGTCCTCTTGCAATAATTCAGCCCATAATGTTATCTGGGACCCACCAAACCATCACGCCTCTGCTCCTCTCGAATTTCATAGGTCGACGGCAATGTTGCAGGCGAATTTGGGCCCACAATGCTATACGAATGAGGCTCAAGTTTCACCGGCCCAGGCTTCTTCTGCTGCTACTGGATCCGGGTCCAACTTGCTCTCACCGCCCTCAAGCCATAGCCATCCGTCTAGCCCAAATCATTTTAATTCCCCAGCCCAATCCATTGAGTCATCCTTGCCATCCATTTTGGCTGCTGCTGCTGACGTTGCCTCTGACGTGGACCCAACCCCTTTAGCCACTATTTATATAGTTAAAAAGTGGGCTTTGCTGATTCATGTGGCCCAAACCCAAACCAATTTGATCACCCCATGCACAGTAACGTTAACATTAGTATTCTGGAGGATGGGAAAATTGCCACAAAAATGCACAAAGATGCACATGATATTAATGATATTAGTATTGATCAGTCGGATAAAATCAAAAAATCCGGGGTTGACAAAGTCTCGAAATCGACAAAGAAGACTACAAAGTCGGGCAAATTGGTTCATAATTTTCTCTACAAAGGAGGAGCGAGCCAACGACCCCAAAATCGTCGGTGTTTCTAAATCCTCTTCTCATTCTAATTGTTAATTATGTCGATTAAATTCTTAACATGGAATGTGAGGGGTATTGCTATCCGGGTAGCCAACGTCATTTGCATGCGTTAATTTTCGTCATAAATTGCCTTTTGTTGCGCTTTTAGAACCTATGACTTTGCACGAGTTTAGTTTCTATTGTCGTAGATTTGGCTTTGATGATGGCTTATCTAATTGTTCTAATCATATCCTGGATTATGTCTCTTTGCTTTCGATTACATTTTGACATTCTTGTTGATCATGCACAATTATTACATTGTAGGTTGACATCGCCTTATTTGCCTCGGCTATTTATTTGACTTTTGTGTATGCTAAATGTGATAGAGTAGCTAGACATGTTTTGTGGGATACCTTGCGTGAGATTGCGATTAGTATGGAGGGGTTACCCTGGCTTGTTAGTGGTGACTTTAACATTTTTTGCATGATCACGAGAGGATTGGTGGTATCACCGATAGGTCGGATGAGATGCTTGATTTTGCTATATGATTGCGGATTGTGAATTATTTGATGCGGGGTGTGAGGGCCTATCTTTACGTGGGCTAGGCGGGCTTCGAGGAGAGGCTTGATAGGGCTTTGTATAATGAACACCGGATGATGTGTTTACTAACCTTACATTGTTACGCATTTATCTCGTGTTCGCTCACGATCATGCTCCTTTACTCATATCGTGTCGATTTGCACCGCATGTGCCTTGTTCTTCCTTCCGATTTCGACATATGTGATACGTCACCATACTTTTTGCAGGTTGTCGAAGCATGGGGACACCCTTTCGGGTTGTTTTGGAATGAGGAGAGCTTGCAAAGACAAGTTGAATAGGGTCAAGCGCAGACTCAAGATTTGGAATCACCAGGCGTTTGGTAATGTTTTCGATCGGGTTAGGTTGGTGATGAGGCGGTTTTGGCTCGTTGATTTACGATAGAGATCCGTCTCCGACTCATCGGGTTTGAGTTACATCGTTGTGTGGTGAGTATGAGCTTCGTTTGAAAATGGAGGAGGATTTTGGCGCCGAAAGCCGCATTTGTAAGTGGCAATCGGGGAGCGCAACACTAAGTTTTTCCACGGATTTGTTAAGCGAAGCGGTGTCGCGCTAGGATCCACTCGATTAGCGATGATGGGGTGACATTCACGCAGATTACGAGATTCGGAAGTCGGCGATTCGATTCTTTTCGATCTTATTGACTTCCCGACTTGGAGTATCGACTCCTGCCGATGAGTTCTTTCCCGCTCCCGATTCCGTTGATCTTGATGGACTTGTCTTATGCCGACGGCTCAGGAGGTTCGCGATGCGGTGTTTGGGATTGATCCGTCCCCAGTGTTTCGAGGCCCTGATGGATTTTCATCGTTGTTCTTTTCAAAGACTTTGTTGGGATTTCGTCCGATCGGATGTCGAGGATGCGGTGGTTGACTTTTCTCGGGTAATCTCATGCCGCCCACGTTCACGCTACATCTTAGTTCTCATTCGAAGGTTTCACCCTCGGAAGTGGATCGAGTTTGGCCGATTAGCTTTGTAACGTGGCGAATAAGATTATCTCGAAGATTATGAAGCGGTTGGTCTCGATTTTGCCTTTGATTGTGTCGCCGAATCAGTGGTTTCACACCGGTCGTGTCATCTCGGATAACATATTGCTCGCCGCGCAAGAGCTTATCCATGATATCGCTTAGCCACGGATATTCCTAATGTGGTGATGAAGTGGATATGGCTAAAGCTTATGATAGGGTGCGATGGGATTTCTGTATACTGACTATGATTCACATGGGCTTCCCCGTTCGGTGGATTGATATGGTTGGTACCATGTATTGAGCAATCGCCAAGCCTGCATCTGGTTAATGGTATCCTTCTCGGATATTTTCCTTCGACTCGGGGGGCTGCGGGGGATCCTTTATCTCCGCTTGTTTGTTCGCGGCGGAGTATTTATCCCGAGGATTGGACTCCACTATTAGCCGACACCGAGATATGATTTATCGGACGCGACGAGGTTTTCCGTGTGACGCATCCGCCTATCTTTGATGATGTGGTTATCTTCACGAGGGCGTCCCGAGGATGGTTTGGTCGCGTTGAGACACTTTTTGGAGCACTACTGCGCTTACTGGGCGGTGGTCGGTGTACGAAGAGTAGTTTTTTCTCGCCCCACGTTACATTGACGGGTGGGAGCACATGGTGCACGAAGTGACCGGGCTTTGTTCGCGATGACTTGCCGATGACTTATTTGGGTGTCCCTTTGTTCAAGGCGTATGACGAAAAAGAGCTCTTCCTCCCAGGTGATTCGAGAGGATGTTGGATAGAGTTGCGGGGTGGTCGATCGACATCTCTCCTTTGGTGGTAGGCTCGCTCTTATTCGAAGCACGCTAATGGCCACCCGTTGCATATTCTTTGGTCATGCGGCCCGCCGAAAGACAGCCGATTGGAAGCAGATCATGGCTAGATTCTTTTGGGGATCTATGCGGGACGAGAAGAAGACTCATTGGATCGGTTGGGATATTATCCGCCACCTATTTCTCGGGGCGGTTTGGGGTTGCGCCGACTTTTCGATATTCTTTGCCGACCTTGATTTACAAGTTGTGGTGGAGGTTACGCGAGGGCCATTCGTTGTGGGCTCAATTCTTGATCGCCAGCATCTTTATTACAAATAATCATAGTCATCGTGGGGTGAATTTGAGGCGGATCGGTATTCGGGCCCAGGAGGCGGATTTTTTGGTCTATTAGCGTGGTAGCGGGTCGCTCACAGGATGATATTTGGCTTCGACACAAAGCCGCTACGGATCATTGTTTGGATCGACCTTTGGGGCACATGACGATTGATTGGTTTATTCGCGATGGTGAGTGGGATCGCGATAGATCGCACCAGTCTTGGTCTCCGGATGTGGGCTTCGAGAGTCTCATTGAGGATATATCAGGGTTCCGATTCTGCGGGGTCCGAGGATATCATGCGGTGGATGCTTACCTCTCACGGTGGGTTCTCTATGTCTTCCTTGGGATTCTCTCAGGGGTAGAAATGCTCGTAACCTTACGCACGGTGCCATTTGGGCGATGCTCTTATCCCTACTATCTCCATATTCCTTTGGCGCCTCCTTCGTGTCGTCTTCTGTGGATATCAAGCTTGACACGTGGCACTTCCTTGCCTCACGTTCTTTGGTGTTGCTTGAATAATCCACACTCTTCTCCTCGGTCGAATCTATCCTCACCTCTTTTTGATGAATGATCTTGTTGGTCAGTGTGGAATCACTTTCTTCCTTGGTTTGACACTACACTTCCACACACCACCGATATGATATTGTTCCTCTCATTCTCGGAGGAACCGCACACACGGATCACACACGAGGCACTTGAGTTTCTTGGTTCCTGCTTGATTTTATGGTTTGTGCGGATGGAAAGGAATAGTGTCAAGCATCGACAAATTCCTTTCTTGGCATCTCACATTATTTGGCGGTGGGGCGGTATCTGCGGATCCTTGTTTGGTCGGCGTCGAGCCCGTCAGTTGGTGCGGATGTTTCCCTCTTTGTTGGCTTTTTGCGGGAGTGCTCCACCACGGGTTCCACGCAGGCGAGGATGGTGATTTGGCGAGCTCCTCGGCCCCCGGATCAGGCCGAACACGGATGGTTCGTTTGATCCAGGCACATTGATTCTTTGGCGGAGGGTTTGATACGGGATCATTTGGGCGGACTTATGTTGGCGTTTCACGATTCCTTCCCGGCGGTGTCTGCAGCTTTCATCCGAGCTACTAGCGCTTGAGATGGGATTGCGGCATGCCCGACGGTTCTCACTTGATTTGGATCGAGTTGGACGCGGCGGCGGTGGTCACCACGATCACTTACGGTGGGCAGCTCTGGCGAGTTCAAAGATACCGATTCGCATTCGGAACATCTTTGAGGACCTTGATGACTCGATTTCCCACATACGAGAGGGAATCGACGGCAGATCACCTAAGCGGAGTTGGGCTGCTGCGCCGCAACGATCACTTTGTTGATGAGGCACGGCCTCTCACCACCTCTAGCGCTCATTCGGATGGACCGGTTGGGATACCCGAGCTTGATTTTCATAGATCATTGGTTCTCATTGTATTTTTAGATTCTCATTATGATAGTCTTTTTCTAGATATCTTAGTGATAGGTTATTTGTTCTTTGATTTTCTCCCTTTGGCATGACGTGTATGACATTTTGTTTATTTGATATACGGGTAGGGGATCACGCCTCAATCCCCCCCCAGGGTGTTATTTTGCTTTAAAAAAAAAAAAAAAAAAAACAAACTCATTAACGGCATCGCTTTTATTTGCAAGAAAAAAGAGCCCAAGTGTATCTAGAAAAATCATCAACAATAACAAAAGTGTAATGTTTTCCACTTAGACTAAGCCAGTACCAATATCCCCATACAAATCTAGGTGAAGAAGTTGTAGAGGCTTGGTTGTGGAAATTTCATTTTTGGGCTTAAAACTACTCTTAACTAATTTGTTCTTTTGACAAGTGTCACATAAGCCAAGATTTTCAAAATTCAATTTGGGTAGTCCTTTTACATGTTGGTTTTTGTAAATATTTTTCAAACTTTTATATCCAACATGTCCAAGTCGCCTATGCCATAAACTTGTTAAATCATTGTTGGCGACAAGACAAGAAACATTTTGACTAACCAAATCACTAGTAGAAATTTTGTAAAGATTGCCTTTTCTATTTGCTTCACAAATAATTTCATCATTTTTACGAATAAGGCATTTTTCTTTATTGAAAACAACATTATAATTTGAATCACAAAGTTGGCTAACACTTATCAAATTAAATTTAAGTCCTTCTACTAAAAGAACATTATTAAGAGAGAAAGAAGAGTTACCAATTTCTCCATTTCCAAGAATTCTTCCTTTGCCATTGCGAACATGACCATACCTCTTCTTGGAACTTGATGTTGGTAAAAGTTCTCTCTTTCCGGTCATATGGCGTGAACATCCGCTGTCCACAAGCCATTTCGAATCCTCCATGGTTGTTATAGCGCTATAACCTACAAACGAACCATTTTTAGGTACCCTATAGTTTTGGGGTCCATGGGGGTTAGCCTTGATACCTTTGGGTCTCCAAACAAAGCTAAAATTGTTCTTCAATTTACAATTGCTAACATAGTGACCAACTTTACCACAATAAAAGCAAATAATATTATGGGCACTTTTAGACGTACAAAATTCGGACCTTGGTCATTTTTCTTTGAAAATGGTGAAAAATGTTTATAGCCAAGTCCTAATTTGGAATGCTCACCTCTTTGTGCATCTAAAATTTTTGTAACTTTGTCCGTACTTATGTTAAACGATGCACATCCTTTTTAAACATTCAAGATCTTTGGTGAGCGATTCTTTTTCGGATTCAAGAGTAAGAACTCTAGTAATAGTAATAGCATGAGCTTTATCAAGAGATTCATAAAGTAAATAATATTTCATTTTCAATTTTAAGCTCTTTATGCTCTTTTTTTAAACTCTTGTATTTAATGATCAAATTTTGAAATTCAATTTGCAATTCATCAAAATCACATTGCAATTCATCAACTAAGGAGGAGGTAGAAGAGTTAGGCGCACCTCATTATTTTTGTCGTCTATGGCCATAAGATCATGTTCGGTTTTCTCCTCGTCGGATGTTGCAAGCAATTCATCCAAGATTTGACCTCCGCATTTAGAGCTTCTTTTCGGAAAAGGCTTTTTCTTCTTTTGTTCCTCCTCATCGAGTTTTGGACAATCGGCAATGAAGTGCGGGTTTCCTGCATTTAAAGCAAGCATTATCTCTCGGTTTTCTTGCCTTATTTTTATTCACAAATTTTGCAAATTTCGAACAAGTGCGGCCGTCTCTCATCATCATCATCATTATCATAGTATGCATTATTAGAAGAGGCAAGACCTTTAGGAATAATTTGCATACCCGATTGGTTGATGGTTGGTTTGGAATTTTTCCTCTCCTTGAGATAGACTTCATAGATGAGGAGGTTTCCGATGAGCTCGTCAAACTTGAGTGTCTCAAGATTTTGTGCCTCGTGATCGCCGTCACCTTTTCGGACCATGACCGGGAAGTGCATTCAAAACTTTAGTCACCTTGTCTTCTTCGGAGATGACTTTGCCGAGCCACAAGTGGATTGACAATGTTGTCAAGCCTTTCCACCATCTTAGATATGCTTTCACCATCATGCATGTTAAAGTTTTCAAAGTCTTTAACAAGCATGGTTTTTCTTGCTTGCTTGACCTTCTTTGTCCCTTCATATATAGTTTCCAGTTTTTCCCAAACCTCATGTGCCGACCTTATGCCTCTTATGCGATTGTACTCGGTAGCGGTAAGAGAACAATGCAAAATATTTAAGGCCTTACCATTTAGAGAAAAGGCCTTCTTGTTTTCATCGAACTCCTTGAAAGGTTTAGGAGTCGAGGTGCCATCCTCCGATTTCTTGGTTGGTTGATCAACTCCTTCAATGACCACATTCCAAATGTCGAACCCGCACCCTTGTAGAAAGCATTCCATACGGTCTTTCCAAAATGCGTAGTTGTTTGCGTCGAAAAGTGGTGGCTTGTTGGTGGAGGCGCCGGTGGTGAGATGAGCATCATATGTAGCCATGGATCTTTCTCTTTACTCGGAATGAGCTAGCCAAAGAGTTTGGCTTTGATACCACTTGTTGGTCCAAGTGGCTACGATAATCTAGAGGGGGGGTGAATGGATTATCTCGTTTTTTCAGATTTTGCCCTTTTTTCTAATAATCAAGCAAAGACGAGAATGTAAATGCGGAAATTAAACAACACTCGTTGATTTAAAGAGCTTCACCCCACCTAGGGACTACGTCTTTCTACCACCCCAAAGAGTATCCAGGGATGGATTTCAAAAAGAAAATTTTTTTTATTAATTTACCAAAAATTAATACAACACCTTGAGGATTACCACAACCCTCTTACACCACCTTGAGGATTACCACAATCCTCTTACAACACCTTGAGGATTACCACGATCCTCTTACAACACCTTTGAAGATTACCACAACCTTCAAACACCTATCACCTAGATCACCCAAGTGTATTCTTACCACAAGAATACTCACAAGGATGTCTTGTGTTGAATGATGACCAAAATTAAGATTACAACTCAATAATGATTGATCTGATATGAGTACAAGTGTAATCAAGAATTGAAAGCCTAGACCTCAAATTTGTGCAAGTGAAAGTCTTAAGGCTAATACAACAAAATATATGAAAGTGTTTGCTTTGTTTGCTCTTTGCTTGTATGGAGTGTTATATCTTGTTGCTTGAATGAAGCCTCTATTTATAGGAGAGGTCTTGGCTTTGATTTCCAGGACATTGGCTCCTCCTTGGGGAGTGATTTCTTTGCAAAAGAAACCATTTAAAATCATCAATATAGCTGTTAGAAATCAATCTCACAAAATAGGGAAAAGTCATGCGAAAATGCAACGGATAGTTTCTTTGATAAAGCAGGGGGTTCGACCGGTCGCACGAGAGATAAGATTGAAATTGAATTCTGCGAATTTTTACGGGGGGCCGGTCGAAGGGGGTTCGGCCGGCCGCCCTTGGTCTTGACCGGTTGGGGTTGATAGAAAATCAAAAGAGAATCGCATTTGAGAGGGCACTCCCGTGTGCGGTCGCCCGGTGGTCGGCCGGTCTCACCGCCGCCTCAGTCGCCCACGACCGGTCGCCTCCCTATTTTCTCTTACGTCCCATTTTGTTTCAAAACTCAACTCAGTGCGGGTTGCCCTATAGGGCGGCCAGGTCGAACTGAAACAAAAGTGTTGTCCAATTTTAAATCGAATATAAACTTCAAGAAATACTCAGAAAAATAGTAAAAACATTTTAGATCGATCGGAAGTGTTGGGACAACATTTAGGGACATTGTTTTGGTATAAAAACTCATTTGAACAAAATCATCAAAATCATGATAAAAACATTTATCTAACATTCTCGCACACTATCCTTAAAAGCAGACGACTCGCCCCCTATTCTCGGACATCCGTTTCCCACGATAAGACTAGGAATCGGATTACATATTAAAAAATGAAAATTATGCTGAAAAATTATCACCAAAAATTAAATTTCAAGAGCTTTAGGGATATATATAAATTATTGTGCTTTATTTGTTTGTTTTTCAAATGTGAAAATAAGCCATATTTATAGGCATAGAACATAGATAGACCTTTCACCACCAAAAAATTGACCTTTACTATTACTAAGGTCAATTTAAAATTTGTATTTTACTATTGATAAGGTCAAATTAAAATTTGTCACTTACTATTAATTAAGTCAAATTAAAAATAATAATTTTCTTCAAAATTTCCAACAGTAACATTATTGACACTATAAAAAAACAAGGGAATTCCAACGAAAAAAATCCGTTGGTATTTGGCCAATTTCCATTGAAATTATCGATTCCAACAGAAATTCCAACGGAAAAACACCATTGGTATAATGGTCGTTGGAATGACAAACTTCCAACGAAAATTCCTATGGAAAAAATATTCCAACAGTACAAAATGGTTTTGCTTATCATTGGACTATTTGTTGGAATTTTCCAACGGTATATTGTAGCATTGAAATTTTAAAAATTCCAACAATTTTTATTCCGTTGGAATTTTTTCGTTGGAATTTGATTGTTTTCTTGTGGTGTGAGTTAAATACCAAAAATAAGTAGTATGGAGCTCCACTTTGCCTCTCGACATTCTGAATATGTTATGCAATTAAGAATATACAAAATGCATATTAAAAAACTAATTTAAGTGTCTATATGGGAATAATATTTAGTTGCTGAGGAAAATAGTTCATTTTCTTATTACATCCCCTTAGCTCAGCTCCTTTTTTGTTTGTAAAAAATAATATTATTAAGATTTTTTTTTTGCCAAAAAAAAATATAAGTTGGATTTTTTTTTAGTTTTCCATCGAGATCATCACACTTTCGTATATTAGCCCATCCTATTATCGTGTGTTGACTCCTCCGTTGTTCACAAGTCATTTCAATAACTCTGGTGAGAAGATTGAACTCTTGATGGGAGGTAATTGACGTCATCTTAATCCATATACTGGGAAATTCTTAGCCACCCAAGTGGGGTGGCACCTCACACACTCATGTGGGTGTATGTGAAGATCGAGGGTGGATGTGGGTGGCATGGAACCAAGCCCCATATTCTACAACAAGTGTGAAAGAATTGAAAGACAATGCAGTGATGTGAAATGTATTGTCAACACTTTAGGGTTCATAACGTAAGTTTTGTAAATTGAAACACAAATCACAATAAAAATGGAATGATGGATATTAAAATGAACACAAGTTTTTTTTCAAAATTGTGTAAAAGTATAAAAATACTTGTACGATGTCCTTATGACAAAAACTCTTAAACGAAATATTGTTACAAAATACAAAAATACTCTTAAACTAAAAGATACTCCCTTTTAAGTATTGTAAAGTAAGCAATATTTCATTACAAATCGAGAGAATCCTCCAATGTACGCCCCTATACATTCATTTATAACATATGCTCTCTCAAAATGAACAAACAAACAAATCTATGGAGAA
Organism: Rehmannia glutinosa; assembly: GCA_016081115.2. NCBI lineage: Eukaryota > Viridiplantae > Streptophyta > Magnoliopsida > Lamiales > Orobanchaceae > Rehmannia > Rehmannia glutinosa. Next base: position 33,815,316 of record CM071929.1, on the reverse strand, counting down.
TGTTGCCTAACATATAAAGCAACATTGTTGGCCACATTATCCTCTTGCAAACTTCTTGTGAGTAAAATAAGTGTCTCTTTGATTTCTTCAATATGATCTAACACTATAAGTCCGTAAGTTTTCTGTAGGAGTGTTTGTAACTTCTCCAAAGAATAACTTCCTCAAACATAACCACCTACACAAAATAAGGAAATAGAAAAAACTACATGCAACTTAAAAAACTGCCATTAGCCACTAGTCTAGTAAAAAACTGAATTTAACTGTCATTAATTTATCCAGAAAATTAATTGACATTAAATATTCAGAAAATTGCAAAACAAAAATAAAAATAATGTTTAACTTAAAAAGTCAACATTAACAAAGTCATGCCCGTTTCTGATGGTCAACTAACGGAAAGTGCCAAGAACTGATCAGAAAAAGAATGACCAAAAGTTTGATGAGACGTGGGAATGGGGTAGCGAAAGCCAAAAAAAAAAAAAGAGCGGTGTACTTAATGTACCAAAATTGAAATTATCACAGCTTAAAATAAAACTCTCACATAAATCTATAGTAATGTTGTTATAGAAGCATCTTTTAGATTTTTATTCTTTGTTCTTTTTCCACTTGAAAGTTTTTAGTTGTAATAAGATCTTACAAGATTCTCTTATTATTTTATTTTCTAATATCAATGTTCTAAAAAGCGCTAGACGATGTACATATGTTAGATTGGGGCCTAGCATCTATCCAGAGCCTGAACAGAATTAGTTGTGACCTGGACAGGATTAGGCAACACCTAAGATCAGTATAAAACCATATGCAAACAATGGTAGCCTAACACCTAGACGTGGATTAATCGGGGCTAGACATGAATTCTTAGAACAATATCTAATAGTGATTTTTACTTTCTTATATGAAAAATAACTACATACAATTTGGAGTTAATGTATTTGAGTTACACATGTGAACCACTATACATAATAGAATGATGTGCAGATTTAAATAATATTTACTAATTCGACTCTAAGTATACTGCTTAATAACCTGAGTTATATATTTGAAGTATTAGTAACAAAAATTTATACAACTAATTTCCTTTTCAAAAATTGAATGTGTATTCACTATAACATCAAAAGTTAGATTTATTTATTTATTTATTTTATTTACTTAAGATGAATCTTATTTAATTATTTTAGTTTTGAACAAAATTTGGGATCAAAATAGTTGATATTTAATTATAAGACAAAGTATTTATAGTTTATTATATGGGGAGTAAATCTAACATTTTGTTTAACTAAAGGTACTTTTGTCTATTAATATGACTTTATTTTATTGATTTAAGGGAGCATTTGAAGATTTTAATAGTACATGCGTTATTTGATAGAATACTAAATTAAAGGCACTACATATCATTCTCATTTTAATTATCAGGGTTATGGGGCTAATTTAACAAAATACTGTTAATTAAAAATTAATTTAACAAATTATTGTAAATTCTTTTTCTAAAAAGAATTAGGTGAAAAAAAAGACATTTGGAACGCTGTTTTCTCTGAGAATTTTTTGCAGGAATTTGAAAACAATGTTCCAAAATTTGTTTTATGATTTTTTTTTAATTTTTTAATTTATATATTTTTCAAAGAAATGAACAGCAATGCTAGAAAAATTAAATCGAACCAAATCGAACTATTTCGATTTGGTTTAGGTTCGATTTTTTTTCGGTTTGGGCTTTATTTTGGATCTTTACGTTTTTCGCTAAAAAAATATATATTTTATATTTATTTAACAATTTAACAATAAAATATTATAGAAAATTAAAATAATAATATAAAAAATATATTAAAAAAATATAAATTAAAATAATAATATAAAAAATATATAAAAAAATTTATGGACCAAAATCGAACCGAACCAAAAATTCATTCGGTTTATTAGATTAAAAAACGAACCAAACCGTTTAAAAAATTGTTAAACCGAATAAACTTTCGGTTCGGTTCGGTTTTGGTCGGTAAATTTTTTTATATTTTTTATATTATTATTTTAATTTATATTTTTTAATATATTTTTATATTATTATTTAATTTTATATAATATTTTATTGTTAAATTGTTAAATAAATATAAAAAAATATATTTTTTTAGCAAAAAACGTAAAGACCCAAAATAAAGCCCAAACCGAAAAACCGAAACGAACCAAACCGAAATAGTTCGGTTTGGTTCGGTTCGATTTTTCTAGCATTGCGGTTCGATTTTGGTTTGAAAAAACATATAAATTAAAATAAATTAAAAATAATTTCAGAAAACAGCGTTTGGTCCAAACGCTGTTTTCACCTAATTTTTTTAAAAAAAAAATTACAGTAATTTGTTAAATTGATTTTTAATTAACATTATTCTGTTAAATTAGCCGGGTTATGGACATCACTTAGGAAAATAAGATCTTGCTAGTTGCTACTTGCTACTTGCTAGCCTCTTTAATAAAACTTAGAAGTATAGGCAGTACAAATAAAACTTTCAAGCATAGCCTCTTTAATAATAAGAAAGATTTGTGCCTTTCTCCTCCCAAAAGTGGGACATTGAAGTTGTGCATATAGGTTATTGTAATTGATTTCAAAATCATTGTAGAATTAACATTATGTTCAGGTAACTCTGCTTGAGGATGCTCATGACAACAAAACAATAACATTCTTGGAAGTTGGTCAATGAAGTAGTTTTGTCAAGAGATAGAGTTGGAATTGGAGGCTGGATTCTTGATGAATAGGGTTCAGTGGTACAAGCTAATTGAGCCGTTTCGAGAGACCTCTCACTGATCCAAAGATAAAGAACTCTACATGTAGAGACTTGGCAGAAGATAAACATTTTGCATAAAGACAAAAATATTGGTATATTTATAGATGATGAGGATATTGTATCGCGGTTGAACAACCAGGTTTCCGAGGGACGACAATAATAGCCAAATACATCTACTTATTAAGGTACCTTTTTGATAGTTGTTTGTTTTCTTTTTTGGACCAACGGGATTGCAATATTTGTAATAGGTTAGCTCCATTTCACCGTGAGTTGTGATTTGGACTCAAATTGGTTTAGTCAATTTCGCTCTTGGCTCTCGTTGGGCAAGGTGGATCGTAGCCAGTGGGCAATGAATTCTTTTATTTTTTTTTTTTTTCCAGAGTTTAAGAAAAGTCTATCGTTTTTTTTTTCCTAAAAGGGGGGTTCTGGAGTTTGGATCAGTTTTGTTTGTGTTAATAAGGACTTAAAGTGTTAATTGGGCCGGGCCAATCCATCATACTTTTTTTAAGTCAAAAGCACTTAAAGTAGTAGGCCTTTTTCTTTAATAAATTAATGGCTCATGACCCAAAAGAAAAAAACGTAAAGCACATATCAAAACAACGACAACAATAATAATAATTCAATTAATCACAGTAAAAATGGAAAAACTTATAGAAAAAAGTAATGTAAGATAATCGATGTCTCGAGAAATAAATGAAAAAAGAAATCTAAAAACACAAACCTATGACTATGTCACCTTAAACAATGCTCAGGATTACAAAAACTTGAAGAAAATGAGTAAAATAATAACGAAAATCCAATCATCTTCAATAATTGAACTCATGGAAGTTTAGCAATTATGAAAATTAAATTATTTCAATCCAATTAAAACACTTTTCATTATGCAATTTGATTTGCATATAAATAATAAAATTAGGAAAAGATTTTACTTAACTTGAAAATCATGGAAATTTACAAATCAAAATGATGTATAATAATCTAAGTTTGAAAAAAAGATTCAAAAAAAAAAAAAAAAACTATTGTGCTAAATTATAAAGATTGACTTGACTGGTTGAGGAAACAATCTTCATTTTTTCTTTTTAATAAAATAACTCAAAAATTCTAAAAATATGTAATTTGTTACTAAATGTAATGTAATTTGATTTTTCCTAATCACGATAAGATCACTTATTCTTCCCATTCAAATACTAGACCAAACCCCTATAAATATGTCACTAAACGTTCTCAATTTCTATACTTTTTACATTATTACAATCAAAATATATAAGAATGTCTGGACGTGGCCTTGTGTTGGTGTTTCTCGTCATGTTTTTCATGTACGTTGCTCTTCAACCAAACAAGACGACAACTAATGCACAACCAGTCATAATAAAATGCGACGAAGCTTCGTGCAAAATAACATGTGAAAAGGCATATGGCCCCAAATTAGAGTTTTCATATTGCAAATATTCACCACCATTTGGGAGTATTTGTACATGTGTGCATTTACCTCCATTAGGCAAAGGACAACCTATTGAAACTCCCATAGGGCAGTGATATATATTTCTTATAAGGATGGATAAATAGAAATTATATATAGGTGGTGAGAAAATCTGGGTTTTGTTTCTTTTTTGGTTTGTTTGCTAGTTGAAAGAAAGTTTTTTAAGTTAAATAAATAATGGAAGTGATTTTCTCTTGGTCTGGCTTGGTCGAGCACAATAATCATATGAAAAATCGAGTCTGAAATAGAATTTATTTTTCCCTTACCTTTTTTTTTTTGTTTTTCTAATTTTATTTTTGTGAGTTTACTGTTTATATGGATCCAGCGATCATAAAAATTCTGAAAATTTCTTATAGTTTATGTATATCGTAATATATACATAACAATGCAGTGATTATACTTGCATAATGTGTCAAATTAATGACAAAAACAATTATAATAATAATAAACTTTGGTATATTCGATTAAACTTGAAAAAAATATGAACAAAATTCTATTTATATTACAAAAATTCGTATCAATAAACCTTCACTTTTAAGTCAAACATCTATCAATACAAAGTACCTAATTATATTATAAAAATAATAAAATTATGTGTGAGGAAGAAATGTCTGTAAAAATTATATTTTCTAGTCAAATTATTTATATGATAAAAGAATAAATTAGTCTTTCATAATCTTCCTTTTATATGAATAAAAAGTTGGCAACAAATCACTTTATCGAAATGGAAAAATATCACTATATTTTTGTTATGTTCTTCTTAACTAATCTTAAGAAAAAATATAAACTTGCAACTCCACCATCCAATAAAAATACCGTAATTTATTTGAATTATCTTCTAAAATTTAATTATAATAAAAGCCTTACACTAAACCATTTTCCTTTACATATAGTTGTGAAGAACAAGTAAATTTATATATTCTCTTGTTTTGTCTAAATGATAATTTGATTATAGTACCCTTCCAATTTGTCTAAAGTTTTTGAGGCCATATTATAAACTAACAATAAGTCGAACATAAGTACATAATGTAAGTTCAATAGTACACAATAATGTTACGAGAATTTTACAATGTGTGTATTTTCATTCATAAATATTCAAGGCAAAACTGATGGAGGAATAAGAACGCTGCCGATGTTGTTGTGCCATGGATCAGCCAAGTGAGTTGCCAAGTTCTCCAATGGCCCTGTACCAGGATACGCTGATTGTTGCACGCAAAATCCCACAAACGCCAACAATGCAAGACGACCTTAAAATACACAAAAATATAAGACATAAATTTAGTACAATGAAACTAAATATTAGTGGGAAAAAAAAGTTAAAAATATATTTTTCATACCATTCTTGATTTCCTTGACTTTGAGCTCTTGGAGCTTTGTTGGGTCCTTGGAGTAGCCCAATGGGTCAAAAGCTCCACCCGGGTACTTCTTCTTTTCCGGGTCTTTCTCCATGCTCCGTTGGTGCTCAACAAAGGCAATTGCCAAAAATTCAATCACCAAAATTGTGGGTAGGGTACCCCATGGAACTGGGTTGCCCAAATAGGTTGCTTGTCCTCCTGGAACTGCGGCCCATTCTTGGGCCTTGACCCAGTTGCCCAGGCCCAATGCCTCCGGTACAAGGATCCCGGGCTGCGAAATTCATGCGTAAATCAATTTGTGCTTACATCAAGAGAAAATATTTTGAGTATTTTACTTTATAATATTACTGCATAATTAGATCTGCATAAAATAAATTCTTTGAATGGAATAAGCAAACTTACAACAGCAAGCATAGCCCATCTGCAATGAATAAGCTCAGATTCCTTGTATCTCTCAAGATTTTCTGGGACTTCTCCTAGACGAAGTGGGTCGAATCCAAAATCTCTGAAATTCAACAATCATACGAAGCATATTAATTAACCAAAAAGGTCATATGACCCAAACTAAGGATATATTTAAGAAAATATTTTGAGGAGGTCTCATGAATCTAAATTCATGAGACAGGTCCTAAACACATACAAAAATATGGGTAAAATATGGGGTTTTTTTCATGGATATGGGTATGAGTTTGGGTCAAAATTCTATTTTATATAGGATCCGTCTCATGGATTATATCAATGAGGCCGTCTCATGTAAGTTTTTGTGAAATATTTTATATGTTACACGTCTTCTATGTGATTTTAAGGATAAGCGTGAGAATCAAACCAAACTGTTGGTTACTCAGATTCGAGATTGATATTTAAAAACTTGTTTGAACTTGGTGCGTTAACATAACTAATCAAGTTTGAACACAATTTTTTGTTCGATAAACCATAAATCTCGGCTCGAGCTCGACTCGATCAGTGAAAAATTAACATAATATGTGAAAACATAAGAGTATTATTCGTGTTCGGCTCGACTAAAGCTCGTTCAAGCTCGACCCAATTAATACTTAAACTAAGCTCAAACACAATTTTCGAAGCTCGATAAAAATTCAAACAAACTTGAACAATACTATGTTAGGTTCAATTCGATTCAATTATGAGTACCAGATGAATAAAAAAAATTCAAATAGAGAATTCGAATTAATAATTATTATGGTTACCCCGGAGCTGAGCCGTCGAGGTAGGGCGGACGGGGCTCGCCGGGCATCCATTCGGCGGACATGGTGAACCTAGAGGTGGTGGCATTGGTGCCGAAATTCACGGATGCGGCGAATTTGGACTTGGACGAGGAGAGGACGGAGGGGCACACGGCGGCGACGCCGCAGCTCATCATTGCATTGGCTGCCATTTTTAGAATATTGATTTTGTTGATGAGAAATCCCCGATTTTAGGGTTAGTAGAGAAGAATGGCTATGGGATGAACTGAAAAATGTTGGAGTAGAGGTACAAGTATATGGGAATTGGGGGGATATTGGCAAATCCAAATGTTGATTGTGATTGGGTGAGGATATAGGTATCTGTCTTGTTATTGGGCCACGTGTTTGTATGTTCATCTAATGAGATGCTGATGTGGGGGCATTGAGTGGATATTGTGAGGGTTGTTTCCATGGTGGAGGTTTAATTTGGAGAGGGCCAAAAATCAGGCGATATCTTGTGTGGATTATTTGTCTTATGATTTTTATGGTTTAATTCATTTACTCGTATTTGTGAGTATTTTACAACACTTATTATATTATGTTGGGTTTAATTTAAAGATATTTTTATCTGAATTTAAATATATTATGCACCATATATATTGTTAAAAATCATTAGTGTAATACGAATCTACGGATTTACATGTATTAGGCTGATGCACCACATGTATTGTTAAATATATAGGATAAGGAAAATGATTTATTTTCATCATATAAAGAAAAAGAAATGTTGTATAGTTTTATTAAGTGGATTTTCTAGACCAATGTTCTGGAGCGAAAACTAAGTAAATTAAGAAACTTTGTATATTTTCCTTTTTTTTCTTTTTCTTTTTTTCGGAAAAACATTTTAAGGTTTAAGGTTTAAGAATGATAGGAAAATAAGAAAGAATTGTTCAGTGATGATGAAACTGAGTTCACTCCAGACCACAATAATCAGAATTCAAAAGACTCTCTCAAACGAACTCAGAGCTATGAGCGTCAATCCTGACCCGACACGAAAACGCAACATGAATCCGACGAAGTTATTGAGAGAAATATGAACACGACCCGAACACGACTAACACGAAGTTATCAATTTGTCTAAAACATAGTTATTTTATCTTTTACTTAATTTTTGATGTATTTTGAGCATAAACCGAAACCAAACACGAACCCGGCCTAACGACCCAAATAAACACCCCTATTAATGAAAGTTGGCCCTATTAATCAAAGATGGCAATAAAATCACTAGTAAATGGAAATTGGCCAGGCCAACTTTTGACTGAAAATAAAAATAAATAAAAACTCATCTCTAAGTAACAGAACCGAGACCGTGTCAAAGATCTCTAGAGGTATATTTGGTTTGCTTCTACCATAACAAAAAATTTACTCCCTAACCAAACATATATCACATCCCCCCATATATTTTTCTACTAAAACATTACATCAAAATTTCTCTCCCCAAATATTTCCACCAAAATCTAACCAAAACATTACATCAAAATTTCTCTCCCCAAATATTTCCACCAAAATCTAACCAAACATTCCCTAAAACATTGGTTGCTGAGTACAAGTGTTGAGAAGTATTTGTTTCATGTCCTCAATCTAAAGCAGCAAAGAGCAGAGATGCATTTGTTCCACCAAAGCCAAAAGAGTTCGACATGGCCGCTTTAACGGTCATCTTCTTTGAAGCACTCAAAGGCATGAAATCACCATTAAAAATGGGATCCGGCTTACTGAGGTTGAGCGTTAAGGGTGCAATTCCCTGCAATTAATTGTGCGTATATATAAGCCTAATGGAACTCGGAAAATCTAGGATGCTGATGCCAAGGGCATGGAGTTTTGTTCTATAAAGTGTATAATTATCCATAAATTTACCCTAGGCTGTGATGCATGGTCAACAAGCATATAGGCTATAGCAAAACAATAATAGATAATGGTAATAGGCCAAGTTGGTCACTTATGTTTTGTGAAAATGAAAATAGTCATGTTTTTCTAAAAAAATGTTTTTTAGCTATTTCGACTAAAAACTAGTGGTCATACTCGTTGTATATTCTGTGATGAGGTACTTGGCCATTTTTTAAAAAATTGATGCGGTACATAACTCGCTACCAAGACATGTACCGGTCCCCAGAAATGGAAAAAAAAAAAGGCAAATTGGATATTTGGACTCAAAAATGGCTAAAAAACATGTTTTGAAAAACTTGGCTAACATGTATTTTTGCTTTGAAGAAAAGGCCAAAAGTTCGACGGACTCAATAGTAGATATGTGCACAGACAATATATATACATACAATAATAAAAGTTGATTCCATAAAAGTATAAAACTCCAATTTTTGCAGACTTGCAGTATCTCATTGCTTAAGTAGTTTGTCCTCAACATGAGTAATGAGACCTAATATCCAAAATAAATTCTGATACATGCACTATCCTATTATTTTTGATAAAATTCCTACTCATTTTATGAAGCAGTTATCATAAACCCAAATTCAGGTAGCATCTTAGATAGTTTGGAAAAGAATTTCTTGAAATACCTCAAAAAACAACTCCGGGGCCTCTGAAGTTATTTCACAGGAGTTATTGTGAAAAACTATTTTCTGCTGATTTTTGTCTATAACGACAAGTTTCAAGCCCAAATTTTGGAGAATAGACAAATTTATAATCAACATAGATTTGCTTACATGGTGTATGGCTAATATAGAAAATAATGCTTCAACTGCTCCAGCTGCCCCGAGGAGATGTCCAATGGCACCCTGATGTAAAATCACCAGTAAAATAAAGATTCAGTGTTGTAACATCCAAAACTGCTTTGTGAATAATATATTATTTTTTGTTGCAAAAGAGGATTATGAAGATATTTAAAGAGACACAGCAGCACACATTCAGAATAGATAAGGAAGATGTTAAGTTAGAAAATCTTGCCACTATTCTACACCAGAACTGATAGCATATATGTTTTTTCCCACTTATTCATGCTTGAAATGCAGCCAGAAGAGGCATCTACTGATCAATTGCTTAAGAATGCTTTTGCATTTACATCTACTATTGTTATATGATTGTACTGGATACGAATACTAGGTTACCTTTGTGGAGGACAAGGCCAAAGCACCAGATGCTGCATGACTGCAAAATAAAGACTGAATTGCCTTGGCTTCTATTGCATCACCTGCATGAGGAGTTTCAACATGTTAGCCCAAGTTTAGCAGACCATTAACTAGTATTTGTTAAAATTCAGAATGACATTATAACTGACTTTAAATTACCTAAAGGGGTAGATGTAGCATGTGCATTAATGTAATCCACCTGGTTAGGGTTCAGGCCAGACTGCCAATCACAGAAAAATAAAAACCTATATTAATGAATTATAATATTTGCATCAGTGATGAATGATACTTTTCTTTGTGTTTTCCTTTTCTCATTGAATGGGTGGGGACTAAAGGAGCTATATGTGCATAAGTTGTTATATAGGCTTCAGAATGGCACTGTCCAGAAAAGGTATTAGCAATCAGACAAAAATATAACAACACATGTACAACGATCAATAGCAGTTGGAGAAATGATGATGTAGCTTCTGACACTTTGTTAGATACATTTACGTTTGTAGTCTCACTAAGAATCAATAAGAACATAACTTCACTCACTCATATTAAAAAAGGAAGAGGAAGACCCAAAAAGAATTAGAAAGAGACTATTAAAAAAGACATGTTATATCTAGAAATAAATGAAAATATGGCCTTTGACCGTAAATGATGGCGTGATGTGATCCATATAGCCGACCCCACATAGTGGGAAAAAGGCTTAGTTTTTTGTTATTGTTGTATCAATAAAAACATAATTTCCGGTTCTCTTCCTCAAATGCATTAAGGCACTTTAAAAGCAATCCAAGGTACAAAGAAAGTAGGAAAAAGAAAATAATAATAATAATAATAATAATAATAATAATAATAATAATAATAATAAAGTCAATGAAAATGATCAATTTCGACCCAGTATGATATAGCTGGAGATCAACACTCAGAGATGTGACATTCTAGTTCTTGTTTGCAGATATGATATGAAATATAAAGTAGGTGATTGGAGAATTCTGCTCAAACAATAACCCCACTTTTCCTAGGGGTAAAAGATATATCATATTCTGCATCATGACCAAATTCAGAAATATAAATGAGAACTGTCAACGTTTGAGTAACTTCATTTCCATTGAGGGAGAACTAAGATGCGTTAGTTTATTGCAGCAATGAGCTTGTGAAACATGGTAGATGGAGTAGCTGATCTGTTTATTTGACTCTCTTAGGAATTCAATAAATAAATGGACCTTTATAGATCTCTTTTTGTTTTTTAGATGAACAAAATACTATTTCAGCAGGGTGTGTTAGGTTTTTGGGTTTCATTGGATATCTAACATCCTTTTGCGTGAGGCTATCCAAATACAAGGTGACAAATACTGCACAAACAAGTCAATCAAAACCACACTTCCGGATCTAACTATGTCAAAGCCACTGCAAATGTTTATATTAATGATCAATATGTATGTCAAATACCTGCTCCAGAGCACGTGTCATGGCCAAAATGGCCCCTCTTCCATCACCATGTGGTTGAGTAATGTGATATGCATCACCTTAAGGAAGTAATAGCATCTGAATTTTGAATGAAATTCTGAATATAGATAGGACATTAATCAAAACTGATGGTTGAAGAAATTACCAGACATCCCATAACCACGGACTTCGGCATAAACTTTAGCTCGCCTCTTTGCATGCTCCAGTTCCTTAGAGATTAAAATAAAGAGTGTGATTAAAGGTTCACAATAACAAACCAGCTTTTTTGTTGGATTTAGACAGCAAATACAAAGCGTCCATTGTTGAGGAAGCTTGTAATAACATAAGATATAGTACTCTGCTGTTGAACTTTTTCAGTTGACAATTGTGTAGGACACTGTTGGAGCTATACCAGGATTTTTTTTGTTTTAGGAGACAAGAAAATTGATTTGACGTACTTGTAATAAAACTCACCTCCAAAACCAGGACGCCAGAACCTTCACCCATACTGTGTTTCGGCAGTGTATTAGGATAGGCACAAATAGCTATATAATTACAGAATATAGCAGCCATTACTTACACAAACCCATCGCGGGCACAATCGAAAGGTTTTGAGGCTTCTTCAGGAGCTGCATTGTACTTGGTTGTCAATGCCCTCGACCTGTATACAAAAATAGAATTTACTTGTTCCATTTAAATTTCGAAGTTTGAATCAGATTTCCTCCTGCATTTTATCATAGAGAACTGCAAAACTTCTAGGAACTTGCTTTTGGACTTGTTTGATAAACAACCAGAAGGTTCATTTATATTGCAGCACTCAAAAGGCAATTCCTACATTTCATCTCAAAGACTCTAATTAGCATCTGCATATGACTGGCCATTGAAAATTTAATACCATAAACTTATAAGTTAAACATCCAAAACAATGGGAAAAACAATAATGAGAAAATCAAAACATTGCTTGTTATCTGAAAGTCAATTTCAAAGCTTTTATAAAATGTGACTATTAGCCTCAACTTTCCGAAAGACAACCTACTCACTCTTGTAAACATGATATGCACTCAAATTAGATAGAACACCAGCTTTCGATTTTCCTTTTACTAGTGGTTACCTAGCCTTCTGGCAATCAACGAATGGGATATAAAATATTTGTAAAGAGGAATAGCATGACAGATTAATTAACCATTACCTACAGAATCCTGCTATGGACAAAGCATCAATGCTTGCCTCAGTCCCCCCAGCAACCATAACATCAGCATCTCCAAATTGAATCATCCTGGCAGCATCTCCAATAGAATGTGCCCCAGTAGCACAAGCTGTCACTGCAGCATGGTTTGGTCCCTAGATTCAAAATTAAAACTAGGATGCACAATTATATCATGTATTTCACAAAATGATTCATCAAAGCACAAGTGATTTATACAGATCTGAAGCCAAAAAATGTATGATATAAGTTGTCGTTTATTATTAAACCTTTATTTGACAAGCCAGTAAATTTAAGCATTTGCATCCTTAGACTACACTACTCAAGTTTTTCTTCAGTAAACTCCGACTCGTGTTTGCAAGGTTTGCCCTCTATTACAATAACAAATTGCAGGTTTTCTATAGTCACTTCATTTAAAATACAAGGTTGCGGTACATGAATTTACTACTTAAATGACAGATAAGCGGCAGAAAGGAAAAGTATATGGCCACATGGAAATGTATTAACTACATACCTGGAATCCATACTTCATGCTCACATGGCCAGAAGCCATGTTTATTAGTATCCTTGGGATGAAAAATGGACTGAGCCGGCGTAGTTTCTGCATTCAAATGAAGTAATTAAGATATTCACTAACAGTTTTGACATAAAGTACAATGTAGTGTTGTAAATAATTGAAACAGAATGGCACAGGGGAGCAAAATCTCCCTTGGATTCATCCTCTTGGTTCAAATTGAGGACACTTCTACATTGTACAAAAACTTTCAAATTCTGGAAACTTTTACCGCAACTCGGCAACGAAATATCAGATTTCTAAACAATTGTATATTAATTAGGCAGCAAAAAATAAGAAACCAATCAACCTTCTCACAGATCATTTTTGAAGCATCCAATATATCACTGATGCTACCGGTTCCGGCACCGATGGAAACTCCCTGATAATCTTAAAGTCAGAATTAGAAGTCTCAAACCTTCATAACATAAAAAGAATAACTACCGTTCTTTCCTTCTCATCCTGCCTGGTGGGCATATAATTTGCGTCTCTTAGAGCCTCATCAGCAGCACATAAAGCATAGCCTATAAACCTGGCAATCGACCTATGCTCCTGGGAAGATCAAAATATAGAATCTGAAAATTCAAGTTATTGGGGCTTCCTGAAAATTTGAATATATAATCTAACACGAAACAAATTCAATGTGGAGACCCCCCAAACTCCCACCGACAAGACTTCTCCCAACCAAATACGTAGATTCTAGCCAGTGACACATCCACGAGCATATGGTCTTTTCTATTTTTAAACTTTCGCATTTTCTGGACCTATCAAAAGACTTACTAACTTTAATTTAGAAATAAAACCTGTGACTGGAGCTATTGATGAGCCAGATTACAATGAAGATCTTATTTTAGTGTATGGCTTTAACAAATCAATTACCCTAATTTGATAATGCCAAAACTTGTTAGAGTGGTTGCAAGTGTGCTTTAATAGTTGATGCTCGCATTTAACGATATTTAGTTGCAAATTATGGAAAAAAAATGACTTTATTTATTATTTAGTGTTTTCATAATAGAGACCTTTTGTGGGCTTCCAGGTTTATTTTCCTAATCTAGGCATTTTTCCATCGAATGGATCTAGGATTCAACATCAAGAAGAATGCTAGAATAAGATATCAACCATTTTGCTTCCGGGTGCACAGAAGAAAAATCAGAAGTAGATTATGCAGCAACCTTTTTCTCTTAGATAATGAGCATACAGCTCAAAATCAATTTTTCACTTGGGCACCCTGCGCAAATTTTTTTCGGAACTGCCAACTGAAACTTCAGTTGGATACTTCTACCAAAGACCCAATAAATTTAAAAACTGACAACATAATCAAACAACTATTACCTTAGAATTCAGCCACAACTCCTCGTTAAATTCACTTGGGTTGGATCCGCATGGGACAATTCCAGCGACTTTGGATGTCAATTGATCAAATGTATGCAGCTGTGTCTCTCTATCAAATCCATTCATCTTCAGATCTTCAATAGTTATAGCTCTAATTCCACACTCACCTTCTATCAGTCGCTTCCAAGTAACTTCCACACCACAACCCAGAGGAGTTACCATTCCTAAACCTATATCAGTATAACCACAAAAATAAACCATACCATACTTTTGAGTTATTGTAGAATCAGCAAGTTCAACAAGAAGCTAACAATTTCCAATTATAATAGAAACATCAATAGCACTATTTGGTATTTGTATATATATACACACACACAAATAGAAACACGATTACATTGGCACATTCAAGCATGAATGATTTGAGGTATATGAGAGCGCATGCGCTTACTCAAAAGCAGTGTATCATATCATTAAGAATATTGGAGGCATGTATACTTCCAATTTTGGTATAGTTATGAACTTCTAAACAATTTGACTTCCTTATCAATATGCACAACTTATTTTGAAGCATAAATTCGTCTGCGTATATCCTTGTTCAGGAAAACAGATTGTGCAGCCACTATTGTTGATACTTAATAAATTAACAAGTTTCCATTCACCAAATGGCACAAAGAAGACTATTTATTGGCATACCAATCCCAAACATTCAAATATCAAAAAATACTTCTGACACTGAGTATAAGAAAAACCTCACATTTCTTTAGTTGGCCCTTTCTTGATCATTAAAATTACTACCCAGCGGCAGACTACTCCAGTGTACCCATGTCACGGTTACAGTGTAATCCTTCAATTGGTTTTCTCCAGTGAAATCTCTTTCCATTACATTCTCTAGCACATCAATGGAAACTTCTTTTTCCTAATGGATTATTTCTATCCAGTCTAACTTCTTTTTTTATTTGTTACAAGTTACAACGACCCTTCATTAACAGAAACTAGTAATGCTAAATGGAACTGTTGATCCTAGTTAATAATATTTGACCAAGCCCATCATCAACACAATCTGGAGATGCTTTTGCCCTAAATTCTTGGAGAATATCATAATTTTGTAATTCCAATAAATGCTGGGAGAAAAATGTAACATACATGATCCACATGCTGCTTAATGTACATTGTATCATTGTCGCCCAATCCACAACGTAGCGATAGGAAATGAAATGATTCTCAAATCTACTACATCCAATTCAACCAAAAAATATCTAGCACACAATGAACTTAACATAGGGCAAGATTTTATGTAGAGATGTTTCTGCAGCAGAGTCGTCAAACAACTCTTAAGATAACCCCATAGTTCAATGTCGGGAAATAAGATGTTATATTCATCAACTAATTGTGAGTCAACCAATGACTTGTCACCAATTTTTTTGACAGGGCACACTTATTCACAGTCTGAAATTCGGTGGTTGAACTTTTCACAACTAACATGCAACATATCAATGGCATGTTTGCTGAGATTTCACAATCCAAGCATTTCTCTATAACATCGAAAGAAAAAAGAGGAACGGAAAACTGCTTTCATGGAGGGTCAAAGAAGGATTTTTCTTAAACTTCTTCTCCATAACATCCAGTTCTTTGTTAGTATCTAGTAATTATTAGCATCTGTCGCTGAAAAAATAATGAATGGGTAAGTACCTGTTACAACAACTCTACGAGGAGCTATAGGAGGTGGCGGGTCAAAGGGGGCAGAAGAGAAGAAGCGGCTGAACTGGATGATTGAGGTCATGAGCCTCTTAGTATTGTGCTTTGTGACAGCCATTTGCTTCAATAACCCTACAGACAACGAAAATAAATAGCAGTTCTTGTACATGATATTAGCAACCTAGAAAGAAAAGAAACAAATAAATAGCATTTGCCTACGATATTGGGTTCAAAAAAAGAAAACAGACAAAAAAAAAATAACATTAGATATATACATATATATGGTTGATTCAATCTGCCCCAACAATCACCATCATAAATTATTAAATCAAATAGCTTCCCTCTCTTTCTCAACTACCTTAAAAGCACATAGCAAATGAGCACTGTTTTCTACAATCAAAAAGAATAATAAATATCCCCTCAAAAAAAAAAGAATAATAAATATTGTGGGTCTCTTTTTTCCCTCTTTGGAGCATTCTGTCGAACGAGTGATATAGCAAATAAGCAATTCAAATGCGCCGTACAGTACAGGGATTTCCTTTAGGGAAAAAAAAGACACACTCTATGCTGCATTTTTTACTGGATTATAGTTATTGGAACTAAAAAAACCAGCAGATTAAGAAATTGAGAAAATTACCTCCTCCTTCCGAGCAAATGGAGGAAAAGTTCACAATTTTTCCCGGGGGATGAACTTAGTTATGCAGACTTCTGCTGCTTAAAGTCGGCGCCTCTAAATTTATAAAGTTTTAAGAATTTACACCCGCCTCCTTATACAATTAAAAGACTAGGTAATCACTCCTCAACTTTCAGATTTATGGCAACCACATCCCTTTTGGTACGAATAGCATATAAAATTCATCAAATATTTAAAATAATTCAAATATAATTAACTTATTATAGTAACTGAAATGGACGGGAAAGTTTTGAGCTACTATTTTGAGAGACTTATCTTCATATATTGGGTTATTGATTTTTTAGTACCTGACCTATAGACATTTTGCTGGTTTGGTACCTGACATTTCCAAATTACCTATTTAGTACTAATACTTCGCATTTTTTTATAAATTGGTATATATCCACTATTAAGGACGAAAATGCCCTTTAAAAAGTTTAATTTTAATTTGAATTATTAAATTTAAAAAATAAATTTGATTAAAAAATAACTTATTATTATTTAAATTAAATTATTAAATTCTTAGTTGTAAAAAATAAAATAAATTCAATTAATTTTTTAAATTTGATTAAAAAAACTAATTAAAAATTAGTATATCAATACAAAAATTGCTATAATTTTCTTATTTACTATCTTAATTTTAATTTTTAAATTATTTAATTTTAGTTTTTAAATTATTTAATTTTAATTTTAATTTTTAAAACTAGTAACTAAACTAATTTTTCTTTTGGACTAATTAAATTTATGTTTATTAATGTACTAATTTAACGTAATTAATTTTATTTTTTCTAAAATTCATTAATATGTTTTAAACTTCTTTTTTTTATTAATTAAATTAATCAAAAAAATTAATTGATTTTATAATTTAAATAAGTATACTCAAATATTCATTTGAGTATACTTGTGTTTCTTGGGGATATTTTCGTCCTTAAGATTGGATAAGTACCAATTTATAAAAAAATGTGAAGTATGTGTACTAAATTGTTAACTCGGAAATGCCAGGTACCAAACCAGCAAAGTAACTATAGGTCAAGTACTAAAAGATGAATAACCTTTATATATATATAGATAGATAGATAGATATATATAGATAGATAGATTTTTCATTATTTGTAGAGCTCCGAATTTTGGGGGGGGCAGTTAGAGCTGTCAATTTCGGCCCGGCCTGGGCTACGTTTTCTTAGGCCCAAAATGAGTCGGACTTTTTTCCCGAGCTGACCTGGACCCCGACTTTTTCTTTGTATTTTAGTGGAAATGGGTTGGGTTGTCAATGAAAAAATAGCGGCCCAGTTACTGCTTGACTTGGCACGACCCGGCTTGGCCCAATTTTTTGCTTTGGCTCGGTGGGCCGGCACCGGCCCGTCCCGCTTGACACCTTTAGGGGCAGGCGGGCAGCAACCTCCCTTGTCCCCCCTTGGTCCAACTTTTTTTCAAGTCTAATGTGATATTTTTTATAATAAATGATACTTTATTTTCTTCATTTTTTTTCTTTGTTTCTTGCATGTAGATAAAGAGGATGGACATGAGGACAAGGAGAGGAGTACCACGAGAAGAGTGATACGCGAGGAGAGAGAAGGGAGACTGGGTAATTAGTATTGGTTTTGTGTCAAAATAGAAGAAGCGGGTTCCTATCATACAGTGATTAGGGAACAAATGAGAGGAACTTCCTAAAGCTATTTAAGGAACTCAAGTGACTTTGTTTCAAGTGCACCAGTCAATAACAGTTAGCGGGTCCAAAAATTTGCACACGAGCATTGACTTGTCATGGATGAAAGGCGTGGTGAAATTTCACACGGGCATTGGTTTGACATGGATGCGAGAGTGCGTGGTGGGATTTACACATGAATATCAGTTAGACATTGATACAAGGTATGTGTTATATCGATGTCTGAAAGATTTCCATGAGAGCCAAAAGTCAAAAGTTGCACCATAAATTTCCTTCCCCCTACAAACACTTTGTTCCAAAAAAAAAATTATAGAATCTAACTACGATTAGCCTAAAATTTATCGTACCCCCATTTTCAAATTTATGGATCCGCCACTGTAAGCGGGTCTACTCATATGGTGGAGTAGAATTCTCTGGTTTGAGAACGATGGTTCTCTAGTTTAGGAGTCATGATTATCGGTGAAGATAATAGAGCTTCTTTTATTTTGCCAAAGTGGAGTTTGTTAGTTTTGTGTCAAAATATAAGAAGTGAGTTCTTATCCCACAATAATTGGGAACAAAGGGGAAGAGCTTCCTAAAGCTATTTAAGGAGCTCAAGTGACTTTGTTTCAAGTGCACTGATCAATAATACTTTAACATTTGTATTTTGACTTCAGTACTGGAGTCGGAAGAGAGAAAGACTGTGTAATCGTAAAATATTTCACATAGTGAAATTTCTTTTTCTGTGGGTCGTGATTTTTCATTTGTTTTGGAGTTTGCATGTAAATTCTTATGTTGTGGATTGTTGTTATTTTTAATTTTATTTCTCGTCCCTAGGGGATGAATGTGAGGTCCGTTTTTCTCAACAATAAGGACACTTGAATTTTGGTAATAAAACTTTGTCTCATGAATCTAGATCTGTGAGATGTTTTGCCTTAAAACTTTTGCTTTTAAACAAAAATGACTTTTAAGTGTTGATTTATATTTGAAAGACCCGACTGTTACCATACCATTTTTTTTTTGGAACCCGGGAGAGCCGCTTACTTCTTCGAAAGTCAAGACTGGATAAACCACACAGTCCCACCTCACACAGGCAAGCTCGTGTGTGACAGCTCAACCAAAGAAAGTGTTGGTAGGAAATCGAACTCGTGACCTTTCGGTCTCGTCACCCACCTACTCCACCAACTGCTATGCCTTTCATGTTACCATACCATCTTTAATCCTTATCGTATATATTATCTACTACCTAAAACAAAAAGATAAATTGAAAAATTTAAACTTTTGTGGGGGCAAACTGAAATTTCCCAAAACTACTTCCCAGCACCATTAATTGAACCACCGTTTTTGTTCAGATCAGTAACTAATACTTTAATAATAAAAATAAAAAAATCAATATCAAAATTTATCTCCGCCCCTTTAAAAATTCTCTCAGATCATACAGTAATTCAAAGTTCAACTTTTTTTTTTTTAACCCAGAATGAGCTCTCCACAGCTCTCAGGAGTAAGCACTCATTCACATATTCTGTATATTCATATTCATCTAAACGTATTTCATGTTGAATAATACATGCAACATCAGATCTGGATTTGAGTTTTGATTTATATTTTTGCAAAATTAAGTGGTTCGTGTTCGTTTTTTTTTCTTTACAAATTAGGGCACGATGAGCATTTTCACAGGATTTACGAGGCTTTGCAAGGGGTTGGCTGTGGTTTTAATTGGCGGTCACATTGTTGTGCAGATTTTGCCCTCAGCTGTTTCTTATCTTGCTCTCATCCCTGCCAAGTACTCTATTTTCTTTTTGTCTCTTTGATTTGACATATTTGTGAATGTATTTTACTGTTTATGTGTAATTCTATGATTGTTTAAGGCGGGTTGTGGGAGTTATTTGAAGTGTGGGTTGGGAAATGTTTGGCTAGTCCACTTTATTAGATTACCAATTAGGATGGAGTAAATTCAAGGTTGATTTTTTGAGATGGAGATGAGAGGGTTATTTGGAAGTATAAATCATGTAAGGCTTGGGAAATGAAGATGGGGATGGGTGGTGGAATTTGATGGAAACAAGCTTCTCCAAAGAACTGGAATGATTACGTCAATCCTAATTTGTTGCCCCGACAGGACAATTTGCTGCATTAGGAACAATTCGGGGGAGATTTATCGTAGAACATAAATTCTATATGTAATCCAAAAAGTTGACTACCATTATAAGTTGCTTTGTTGTTTTGAGCATTACCGACTAAGTGAGTAAATTAGATTGACTTTTGATGATTTAGCATAATGATAAAACATTAACTGGAAGCATGTGGCAAGCATCGAAGAGGATTGATCACTTCTGCTGCTAAAACTTTGTAGTCAGGGGGTTAGCTTTGAGCATTATTGTTTTCCTTACTTCTTTAGTTAGATTCAAACTTCAAAAGTTTTTGACACATTTTTTGATTTACCATAGGACCATTCCTTTTGCTTGGAATCTCATTACAGCTGGATACATTGAACAGTCAATATATGGGGTATGTAGTTGTTTGGTTGGTTTTACTGCATTTACATATAAATTCAGTTTGTGTTCCTTTTCTCCATTATTTGTAGGTTTATTCGAGCATCATTAATATTTTGCAGGTAGTCATCAGCACAATTGGTCTGCTTTTCATTGGGAAGCTGCTTGAACCCATATGGGGTTCTAGGGAATTTCTGAAATTCATCTTTGTGGTTAACTTCCTAACATCAGTTTGCGTATTCACGACTGCTATTTCCTTGTACTACATTACAAGGCAGGAATTGTACCTGTAAGTGATGCAAGAGCAACATTTTCCTCAGAAAGTGTATTTTATCGCAGTCCAGTTTCCCTTCCCTCTTTCTTTTTGATTCAGCATAGTGCCTTGGCCTCACAGTATCTTTAGTATATTTCAAGCGGATTTATCTTGTCTGTTGTTCAAGCAAATTCTATAACATTCTAATTGAGGACATGTTGTGGGAACACGACCCAACACAGGCAAAATTTCCAACTTAATTCCGGGGGACCTAATATCAAAGAAGGACCGTGACTGAAATTCAAAACAAAATAAGTTGTTTTGTCATAATATAGTCCTAAACTGGGATTCCAATAGTTAATCTTAAACTAGCATATCCTCATCGTATGACATTTCATGTGTTTTAATTTATTATTTTTTATTCTTTTTATTTTTGTTTTTGGATTAATGCACTTATTATATTGCTGCTTCACCGAGCAAATGTGAAAATAAAACAATAATGATTTTTTCCTTTTTTTCCCCAGTTATCTGCCTATTTCTGGTTTCGAAGGGGTCCTAGCGGGGTTTCTAGTCGGCATCAAACAAATAATACCTGATCAAGAGTTGTCTTTGCTAAAGATAAAAGCAAAAGTATGAAGTTTGATATTCAGAAGTTTTCATTTCTTTTGATGTTTAACTCCCCCTCACAAGTTATTCATAAGTGATAACAGTCTGAGCAATGTTCTCTTACATCTTCTCACATTTACTTAACTGAACTCTCTTGCAGTGGCTGCCTTCTCTAGCACTATTGGTGTCAGTAGTTTTAAGTTTTATCACGACAGAATCAGCATCATATCTTCCTACCTTAATTTTTGGCACCTATATAGGTTGGATTTACCTCAGATATTGGCAAACAAAACCAGAGACAAAACTAAGAGGTGATCCGAGCGATGAATTTGCTTTCTATACTTTCTTCCCTGAATTTTTAAGGTATTTTGACGCATTTCCCTTCTTACTCGTGATACAAAATTTGCTCCCTTCATTTTCTTTCCCGTAACTGCATTTGTAAATTGGATTTGAGCAGGCCAGTAATTGCTCCTGTTAGTACACTTTTTGAGCGGATGATTTGTGGAAAAAGATCTGAAACTGCTGATGAGACCAGGGGCTATACTTTAGGGGGTAACGTGTTGCCAGGTTCAGATCCTATTGAAGCATCTCGAAGGAGGTAATTTTGCTCGCTACTCGTTATGAAAAATGATTAAGTTTGATTAATTTCAGTGGAGGATGATTATGTAATTTGTTGACGAATTATATGAATCTGGTGTCAGCTGGATGTCTTATCATTCTTGCTTGTCTTTATTTCCTATATAGACTAGCTGTAACTATGAAGATGAAAAAGTCTTGCATGTGACAATATGGTTCTTTTTCATCTGTCTTTGAAATGAGATAAAAACAGCAACGGATGCATGTGAATTCTATCAATTGCTTTGCTCATGCTGGTCTCCTTATTCATTAATATGATATTTTAGCTTGTGATTTGTTAGCTTGAAAGCTTAACGTTATGAAGTTTTTTAGTTGATCGACATTTTCTGAGCCTCTTAATTTGGATAACTTGTGGGATAAAAGGTTATGTCAATGGTTATGATATTCCAGATGAATTGTGTGAATTTCAACTAATTATGAACCTTTCCAGCTTAACTTTATTTGAAGTTCATCCCCTTACTTTTACCTTTTTTCCGCGCTTTGCAATTGTAAATACAAACAGGAACAATTGCTTTTCTTTATTAAATTCTGCATGTTAGTTGGCTTAATTACTGTCTTTTAACAATTGCTGTCACATTAATTATATTGTTTGACAGTAATTACTTTCGCCTTATTATGGGATACCTGCATGTTGAATTACCTTCAAATAGTTTAATGAAGGCTAATATAAAACAAAGTAAAATAACATGACTTGATGTCAAACTCATTGCTATAGATTATATATCATCTGCTAGTTGCTTGCTGAAGGTAGTGCAATGTGGAAACCGACAAGATTCGTTTTCAAACTATCAGTTTTGGTCTGTTCTTGTTAATTGCAGGGAAAAAGGTGCTCGGGCACTCGAAGAAAGATTGGCTGAGAGACTGGCTGCTGCAAGAAGAACAGAAGAGACACAAAATGATGCATCAGAAAATGTCTAGAAACTTGGAAAAAGTAACTTCACACACTCAGTTTCCTTTTTTTATTTTTTGTTGTTACAAGCTTTGTTTCTTTACTTTCTTGAGCGAAAAACGGAGGGGGGCGCTTCACTTTTTTGCTTGTATATTGAAATTTATTTTCGTTGGAGCTTGTCATTTAAATAGTTTCTTAGAAAATATGTTTCTTATTAGAGACTTAATATTTCCATGTTAGCATTTATTTGACTTGCTTTTATATTAGCAGTTTCTCATTAAACTTTTCTCTTTAGAGTCTAAATCCAGTCTAAGTCCAAATCTTCTGCTCCATTTTCTTATTCCACTTCTTATTCTGTTGTATTGTTACACATGAAATGTGGAATAAGAAATCTCAATTAGTCTCAAATAGCTTACCTGTTTTGTGAAGAAAAGAATGAATAATGCCAAAAAAAAATGTATAAATTCTTTAACCACAGACCAAATATGTCTTTGTGAAAAACTGAAAAGCTAACTGAAAGAAAGAATAAGTGAGAATACAATTTGGTAAGAGCATTAAATTTCTGGATGAAGAGTATCAAATACACAAAAAAATGGAGATTTACATTAATAACATATATATGTGGAAACAAAAGCCGAAAATGGAGCCATTTACTTCAGAACTATGATGATAACTTGTCCTTTTGTCTGAAAGAGAAATCACTTAAACTAATCCCAATTTCATGTTGAGCTCTAACATTGTCTGCCTGAGGAGGAGGATTTTCAACGTCTCTTTCTATTTCACTCTGATAGATCCCATTTCTCGTGAAATCATCGACGCGTTTTGGCGGTGGCGTGGGAGGCCGATGTCCCCCGCCACCCCACCCATCATTGCTAAAATTTGATGCTCTAGGAGATGAAGTTAGGTGTCCACCTTCAATGGTGTTGTTATCGCTATAGTTTCTTAGGCCTTGCAACAAATGGACCGGTGACATGCTACCGTGTAATGGGGAGGCCGGCCGGCTAGAGAATGGGGTGGTGTTGGCCGTCCCTTGTTTCAGCTGCTTCTTGGCCGTCTGGTGCCATTTTCGCAACGCTGATGCCACTGGATCGCTGAAGATGACTGGCTTCATTTTTGAGCCCATCTGATGATAAATTGGGCGTTAGAAAAGTTTAGAGAAAAGAACATGATATCAAATTTCGGTTCGCGCTTTGAACATATGGGATCTCCTATTTCTATGGTGTTTCATCTTCTGTTTCAATTCACTCAATTCACCGTGTGAATGATACTTGTATAGAATGATGACATTATACATGTGACATTCACCTAGTATTGAAACACCATATGAAACACTGTATGGAATAGAAGATCCGAACTACAATTTGAATAGGCTTAGTGTTTGTAGAGATAATTATAAATACTTCCCTTGAGATTTAGCTTAATTACTAAAAAGGTGAGGTATCTCTTGATACAATACCCTATTGATATATGTTTCAATTTTATAAATCCCGCCTTTTTTTTGGGGGGTGGGGGTATTTGTAGAACAAACCCTTCGCTAACCCGAAGAAACTCCTCCGCATAAATCTCAAGAAGGCATTTGTATTATCTGAATATCTCGAGGGATATTTGTAAATTTTGAAGATAACTGTAATTTTGTTGTAATTAGACTGAATTCAGGGGTTGTTTTTATAATTATTCCAAACTTTTAAGAGTATCCAAAACATGGAGATGACTTGAATGAAATGGATCACCTGAGTGACCAAGGCATAGAGAGGAAGAGTCACATAACTACAAAGGACCTGTATCAGGACACTGGAAAAAATCAAGAACAAACAATTAGACAAAGTTAATATGTTGAGATCTTGAGGGTCTTAAAAATCAAGAAAGTTTATAAAAAAGAAAATGATTATAATGACAATAGGTACAATTTAAAACATACCCCATTGCAATTCGAATGATTAAATCTTCCAGGTTCTCATGGTAGCAAGATGGATATCCAAATTCATACTGGAAAAAACACAGACAAATGCTTCCCATGAATACCAGCATTAATGAGATAGAACTATAAAATTTTGGGATAATTACAAAACCTACACTTGAAATTGAGCTTAATTGCAAAAAAATCCAATTATCTACAAATACTCCAATAAAGTATCACAATTACCCCCATAATGTTTCTGGTTATTTTACAAATTACCCCCTTAATAGGTGCAAATTGTACGATTAAATATATGAGTCAAGGGGGCATACATAATTTTGAAAGATAATCGTTTTTTTGTAATTAAGATAAACTACAAATTTAGTATTCGTAATTATCCTTAATTTATTTTTGCTAGACAGTTTTTAGCAACAACTTACCCAACTCCAAGCAAAGAAAGCAAGTTGAAAAGCATTCTGCAAAACAAAAGAACATCAAATGATTAGAAAATGTCTAAAAATCATGTCATGACTTTAAAGTCTATCATATATTTTTAAGGAGAATTTGTTTCATTTTTATTTCATTTTTGTACCTCAAAAAGAACAAAGTGAATCAAGAAAAGGATTAATCCAGGACTATTAAACCAGAATAAATCATCGCCTGGTTGAACCACAGGGGTGCCCTTAATTACATCTCCTCTCTCAAGAATTCTTATTCCCATCTTTGTTATAATAACTTGTAATTTTGCTCCTACCAACAGGATTACCTGCATATATGTTCATGCAAAACTATTGTCAGATTAAAAAATAAAAATAAAAAATGCGAAAACTACAATAAAACTTGACTATTTATTTGTTTTCACTTACAATTAAAGGGATAAACGGTAGCCAAAAGTGTGAATACCACCCTGTTTATACAAAAGATCAACAGCACAATTAGATTAAGAATAGTTTGAAATGCTATTAAATAACTAAAGTAAAAAAGAATAGGATTAAGGCTTAGCCTAATTACAAAAAGACCCAGTTATCTTTTGAAATTACAACTATCACCCTAACATTTGTTTTTGGCTTACAAAATTGCACCTCAAGAGGGTGGTATTTGTTAGGTAAATTTTGAACTCAAGGTGATATTTGTAATTCTGAAAAATAACTAGAGTTTTTGTAATTAGGCTAAACTTCAGGGGTAGTTTTATAATTACCCCCAAAGAAAAACATTTTTACTCACCATTGGTGTTTGTGAGGAGAAGCAGAACAGCTAAGAACCATATTACAGGACTGCAAAACATTAAAATCAGTATGAGTTCAAATGTTGCATTACAAAAATTCACTTAATAATTTACTAAGAAAAAAGAAAAAGAGTGAATATTTTTTTACCTTATCCCCACAATTACTTTGAAATCTTCTTCAAGTGATCTCTTTATATACTTTTGGAAATTGAATGTTGCCTGGCTCTGAGGTGTTAAATGTTCCTGAAATTCCAACCAATTCCAAGAGTTAAAAATTGTTATTATTAATGTTATTTTGTGGTAACTTTTACAATTTCATGTCAAATTGGACTGTAATATATAGTTTTGCTTCAATGATCACTTACTGTTATAAAGCCATGCCTTAGTGTCAAGTAGTCCACTTTTTCCACTGAATTGAAGAATTGCCTGAAGAAACACACCTAAGTAGCCAAAAACAGAAATTAATATTTATTAGAAAATACAAAAGTTTTTATTTAGTTAGAATTAAAAATTTTGAACATATATATAAGAAGAAATTAAATAGGACTTAAAAAGGTCTTACGATCCAGAGGAGAACAGGTGACCGGCTCCAGAAATGCAAATGTCTACGTCCAAATGAGGTGTCCCTGGCAAATCTGAATCTCTCGGGGTCTGCACGGTAATTAGTCAAATTCTTTGGGTTAAAAAATAAAATATACAAATCAGGATACTGAATATACTCATATACTTTAAAAAAGAAAAAAAATTCTCTCACTGACATAATATGTCAAATTTTATATTCTCTGTATAGGGAATAAAATACTTGCTGAGGTTCAAAGTTGGTCAATTATTTTGGCCGTCGACATAAAATATTTTGAACTTTGACATTTTGACCACTATTATTCTAAATAATTAACATCAAGCCCCCCAAAAGAGACGTGTTGGTGGATGAACTGGATAATAACGAATTAATGAAAGATATATAGACACAATCCACGTGCAAGAATATTTCATTTTCCGCTAGCTCCATTTGAAATTTCTTGAATTGTACCCATTTTCTTAACTAAAATTCTGACCTTTTTTCATTTTTCAAGAGCTGAACAAATATTAACACTAAATATTCTGTTATTTACAATGTTTTTGCATATGAAAATAATTACAAAAATTGATGATAAACTCTCTAAATTAGAGTTTGCTAAAAAATATTCAAAATCATATTTAAAACTTGGTTTATATTTGACCTATTAGCATTAATTTCATACGGACCATTGTAGTACTGGTACTGAATTGTCTTCGTTTCATCCTCCCATGATTTCCATTTTCTCATCTGCATCAATAACAAAACATTTTCAAACAAACAAAAAAAGAAAAAGAAAAACGTAGATAGAGAGATTGATTATTTTTTTAAAAAAAAGAACTTATGAAATTCCAAATTAATTAAATTATTCTAAGAAAAAAATATTTTACCTTTTTTTATTTCTAAGCAGATGAAAATATGCTACAAAAAAAAGGACACATATATTAGAAGATATTTTTTTATAATCTACAGTAATTACCTTTAGTCTTCCCAAGCCATAAGTGATAACACTATATAGCACATGAGAAACAGCCAATACAAAAATGAAGATATGGAGCTGGTGAATCCCATATGCTGAAACAAGTTGTACTTTTCCCTGCAAAAGTTGTACACAAAACATATTATTATTATTACTACTATTTTTTATATTCATAACAAGAAAAATGTGAAAAAATTAAAAATTAATTAATTAATTACAAAATTACCCTTTCTAGACATGGATCATCATATTCTTCAGAATCATCCTCTCTGTAACTACAAGGATGCCAAGAATGTCCAACACTTCTTGGAATGCAAATTTCAGCTATGTGATCTTGCGATACCGTTAGGAGTAACGATATGAATCCCAACAGCATAAGCTCTAATTTAATTTCCACCAACAAAAAAAATAAAAATTATTCGAAAATATAAATAATAATTAACTTGTTACACAAGATAACTAAATTTGCAAGCTTGAAATTAGTGATCATTATATTATATACCTGCTTTAATCTTGTCCAGGGCTTCATATAGAGATGATTTCTTCCTTTTCTTCATCCACTGCATGCATATTCAAAATGTACATACAATAATTAATTTGAAAATTAATTAAGATCGCCTCAATTTTGTGCATCTATATATTTCAATGCAATAAAATAACAAATTGGCAATTGTAGCACTTGTATGTAAAAAAACAAAAAATATGTAAACAATTTTCAATATATGTCCCATACCACATGTACGTATAATTATAACGAACGATCATAAGTATATGGTATAATATACGTACCGATCCAGTATGATGGATGATTTGTTCGATGACAATGGATATGGCAACCAACACGAAGAAAATGACCGCCACTGCCCATGTGGACGTCGACTCCAACGTCCGCTCACTAGCCATTTTTTCCCGACCAAGAAAAATTACAAGTGACTAATTTGCTAAATTCGGAACCAAAAAAAAACCCAATAATTAAAAAAAGAATGGAATTAATTATGTGTGGATATATATATATATATATATATATTTGTCGGAAAATATTTCCGTTTTTCGTAAGTTAGAAACTTAGAGAGAGATATGAAGGTCCAGAAAAATGAACATGGTTATGATATATATAGGGAGGGTGAGTTGTTTTTATATTGATTGGGTATTTTATTGATTGGGAAGGAATGTGTCAATTGCTTTGAATTTTCGCGCCGTGTGCGCTAGTGAGTCAAGAAAAGTGATTTTATAGAGAGGGGTTTTTAAAACCTCATTGATGATGATGATTGAGAAATGACGACTTTTTCATAATTTTAAATGAAAATGGATTTGACTTGTCCAAATTTTTTTATGGGTCAATAGTTGATCAATGTGTAATGAAATTATATACGAGTTCAATTATTAATTAGGACAAGATGTGGAGATTGTAAACTTGATCTCGTTTGATTTTAGTTAGGGAAGATTGACTGTTACTCATTTTAATATTATTTATATTAGTTTTTGGGTCTACGATATCATTATTATATGATAAGGTCATTGTATATAATACGGTAAATTATAAAAATTACCTATGAAGTTTGATTGATTATAGTTATTTTGTAATATTACAAATATCTCCTCTAAAATTACTCTTTGTTTTGTAATTACCCTTTAGTAGGTGTAATAAGTAAAATAAAAACAAATCAAGGAGATTTTTGTAATATTAAAAGATTCTATGGTTATATTGAATTTCGGAATAGTTTTATAATTCACCCTCTATAATTCTATGGTTCTATCCCTGTGTGTGCGTAATTAAAAAAAATAAAAAAAATAAAAGCACCTCTAATAATCAGACGTACGTAGGAATAAAAAAAACCTAGCCGCCTTCTTGATAAGCGTGAATTTTGCATGTATTTTGATGCGTATTTCGAGCTATAATGATAAGTAAACATGCATATACTCGCGTTAAACGTTACATATTCACTCCTTGTGGAAAAGATATTACACTTTGCTTATTTTGTAGGAATTTCATGATATTTGAAGCTAATTGAATAAAAATATGAGGAAAGCAAAGTAGAAACGCGAGAATTGAGTGGATATACGAAACGTGAAGCCTAAAAGAGCGAAAATTAAGCGTTCACGGAAGAAACAGGGGGCACACGGGTTGGGCGTGCCTCAAGACACCACCCGTGCACCCCTGTATAAGGTGGATTCAAGCTGCAGCATGGCGCACGGGTAGGCCGTGCTCGACGCACCACCCGTGCGCCCACAGAGAGTCGGGATTTTCTTACCAGGAGTGGCGCACGGGTAGCCGTGCTCGACGCACCACCCGTGCGCCCTACAGAGTTGGGGTATTCCAAGAGGTGGCGCACGGGTAACCCGTGCGTGGGCGCACGACCCCGTCTTGTGTACTGAATCCCATAATCCCCATGTCCTTGCATTAAGCCCTAAACATGATGGGGGAGTATAAAAAGGCTTTTGGGGGGGCACACAAGGGGATCGACATATTTTGGGATCTACAACACAAGACAAGGGTCTATTTTTGGAAGAAGACATCAAGGAGACAATCGGGTTGCATCGGAGCTTAAGGAACGGAGATATATCGAGAGAGATTGTCGACTTCCCTAAGTTTTTTTCGCTTCTCTTTTAGTTTCAATCTTTCATTTTAGTTGTAATGGCTTTGAACAATTTGTTTATGAGTTGTTTAGAAATCATGTGTAGCTAAACTCTTGAGATTTCCGGATTTGGAAGTAGATTAATGAACTCTTGTTGGATGTTTTAATCTTAGTTGAAGTTATTATCTTAAAGCCTATTTGAGTATTTTGAGCTTATTCTTGTTTTATCACTTGATCAATGATTTAACTTGTTTGATATATTGATTCATAATTCGAGAGATGAGTTTCAATATTAGATCTTGAATACTCGACACAAATATTTGCATGAATCGAGAGGTTTGCGAATATTGTGAGGACATTTGATCTTTGATGCTTTTGGGAGTTGTGTATCTATTGTTGAGTAGAGATGCTAGCATAGATATTTCAATCTACATTTTATATACATCTCGAGAGGGGATAAAATAGCTTTGTGATCGTCTTATAGGAATATTGATAATAACCTTGGCTTTGATTGAATCGGACAACAAGAGGATTATTAATCGAAACCTTAACTCGGAAATCCATTCCATTATCTTGATACTTCTATCACTTGTATTATCTCAATCTTGTGTTTTAGTGATTTAAATTGTCTTAATCTCAATACAACAATCATCAAATTTCGATCGTCTAAATAAAAATAAGACTATCTTAGTTCAATACTTAGCATATTAATTGATTAGTCTCCGTGGATACGACCTTGCTACCCTATTCGCAAGTGTACGGTGTAGATTGGTACTAAATGGGTATTCCGGAACAAACTTGATGATCAAGGCAACATTGTTCGAAATAAGGCAAGGTTAGTAGCTCAAGGGTATTGTCAAGAAGAAGGTATTGACTATGATGAAACTTTTGCACCCGTAGCACGGTTAGAAGCTATTCGTATTTTACTTGCCTATTCTTGTTTCAAAAATTTCAAACTTTACCAAATGGATGTTAATTCCGCTTTCTTAAATGGTATTATTCAAGAAGAAGTCTATGTAAAACAACCTCCGGGGTTTGAAAATTTTTCTAGGCCTAATGATGTTTATAAACTTAAAAAGGCTTTGTATGGTTTAAAACAAGCACCCCGTGCATGGTATGATAGACTTAGCTCTTTTCTTTTGCAAAATGGTTTTACAAGAGGTAAAGTTGATACTACACTCTTTGTTTTTGAAAAAGGGCAAGATTGTTTACTTGTGCAAATTTATGTTGATGATATTATCTTTGGTGCTACTAATGAATCTTTGTGCAAGAAATTCTCCAAGTTAATGCAAGGTGAATTCGAGATGAGTATGATGGGGGAGCTAAACTTCTTCCTTGGACTTCAAATTAAGCAATGCCAAGAAGGTATTTATATTTCGCAATCTAAGTATACAAAAGAACTTTTGAAGAAGTTCGGCATTGAAGAAGGAAGAACCGTCTCGACTTATGGCAACCAATGTCAAAATTGACAAAGATGAAAAAGGCAAGACGGTTGATGAATCCAAGTATCGAGGTATGATTGGTAGTTTACTTTATTTAACCGCTAGTAGACCAGGACATTCTTCATGCCGTATGCCTATGTGCTCGTTTTCAAAGCAATCCAAAAGAATCTCATATGAGTGCCGTTAAACGGATTTTTCGATATTTGAAAGGCACTATTCAATATGGTTTATTTTATCCAAAGAATGAAATCTTTTCTCTTAAAGGTTATAGTGATTCGGACTATGCGGGTAATATTGATGATCGGAAAAGACTTAGGATCATGTCAATTTTTAGCGATTGCCTAGTTTCTTGGTTTTCAAAGAAGCAAAATTGTGTTTCTCTTTCAACGGCCGGCTCGAATATATTTCCGCCGCATTTTGTTGTACTCAACTTCTTCTTTGGATGAAACAAACCTTAGCGGATTACAAATGCTCTTTTGAAAACGCGTACCTATCTTTTGTGATAATGTATCCGCTATAAATATTGCTCAAAACCCGGTTCATCATAACCGTACTAAACATATTGAGATTCGACATCATTTTCTAAGGGATTGTGTTTCAAAACGAAAAATTGAGATATCGTTTGTGCCATCTCAAGATCAATTAGCGGACATTTTTACAAAACCGCTAACTTCCGAGACTTTTGCATCAATACGAGCTCGGTTAGGCATAATGCATATTGAATGAGGTCTACGTTTGCATTTTGCATGTCTTTAAAACTTAGGGGCGAAAAATCGGATTCTTGGTTGAAAATTCGGATTTTGAAAATTTTGTCAAACAAATGGTTGAAGAGGTTGAGGGCAACCGGTCGCCCTCAACGTCGACCGTCGCCCCTCAACCACGACGGCCGCCTAAGCCATTTTTTGGTTTAAAATCTTTCTGTCTTCAGCATTAGACATGTTCACTCTTTTTGGCCATTTTTCGTCCCCTTTGCCAAATGCACACTATTGTCACTCAAAATTGATTTTTATGCATTCCATTTATTTCTTGGACCTTATATAGCATGTTTATCATCATCATTGCTCATCTTTCCGATCAAATGGTAAGAATTTTCCTTACTTTGCTCAATTGGGTTGAACCTCGAGTTTATGGCCTTTCTTGTATATTACTTGATGAAATTATTTTATGATCATGATGAGCTTAGTTGTTATGTTTGTATTGTATGATGATTGATATGATTTGGTGATAAAAATTTTTGGCTTGATTCATTTACAAGGGCTTTATACAACTCTTTTTATTTTTCACGCCCACAATGTGTTCGATGTAATGTCTCAATGAAAATTTCAACTTCTACATGATTCTCTCGCTTCCAAAAGTCTTCTATACTCTTTGAAATCATGTTTTGGGAAATAAAACGAGCGTATGAACTCTTCATGATACATTTCTCCCATTTTCCTTGGTTTTTAAGCCTAAAATTGCTCAATGGTTGATAAATCGTCTCTTTGGCGCACTTTGATACATTTGTATGATGTTTTTATTGTCCTCACATTCTTTTGATGATTCCAAGGGGAGAAAGGGAAAATGGCTCGTTAGCTCAAAGAAGCTAATAAAAGCTCGAAATAGAAGCTATAAGCTATGGCTTGTTTTGGCCATAAGTTGTGAAGTAAACTTAGTCCAATGGTTGTTTTATGGACTTGTTTGCATGGACATTAAGTATTTGTGACAGGGGGAGCTTCTAAGCTCATGAAGTTATTGTTTATTTTGTAAAAGCTTGTGCTTCTAGCTTATGCTATATTTCTTCTTAATGTGCTTATTGATAGGGGGAGCTTTTGTAAAATGTTTTTAAACGGATAGTTTACTCTTAAACCGGAAAATTATTTTGTTTTTGAAATCGTCCTCTTGAAAATTGTTTTGGTTTGTAATTATCAAAAAGGGGAGTTTGTTAGATAAATGTTTTTATCATGATTTTGATGATTTTGTTCAAATGAGTTTTCATACCAAAACAATGTCCCTAAATGTTGTCCCAATACTTCCGATCGTTCTAAAATGTTTTTACTATTTTTCGGAGTATTTCTTGGAGTTAATATTCGTTTTAAAATTGGACAACACTTTTGTTTTCAGCTCGACCGTCGCCCTATAGGGCAACCCGCACTGAGTTGAGTTTTGAAACGAGAAAATGGGACGTAAAAAAAAAAAAAAAAAGGGCGACCGGTCGACCAGGTGGGCGACCGGTGTGTGGTCGGCCGGTGAGCGACTTTGCACTGCAAGTTGGATTTTTGTTCCGGACTTCTCTGTTTCGTAAAACGCGTGGCGGCAACCGGTCATCCGAGAGCAGGCGGCCGTCGCACCCCCTTCGACCGGTCCCCTGTGTAAAAATTCGCAGAATTCAATTTCAATCTTATCTCTCGCGCGACGGCCGAACCCATGTTTGACAAAGAAACTATCCGTTGCGTTTTGCAGAACTTTTCCCTATTTTGTGGGATTGATTTCTAACACTATATTGATGATTTTAAATGGTTTTTTTTGCAGCAAATCACTCGAGGAGGAGGAGCCGGTGTCACGGAAATCAAAGCCAAGACCTCTTCTATAAATAGAGGCTTCATTCAAACAACAAGATACAACACTTATATACAAGCAAAGAGCAAACAAAGCAAACACTTTCATATATCTTGTTGTATTAGCCTTAGTACTTTCACTTGCACAATTTTGAGGTCTAGGCTTTCAATTCTTGATTACACTTGTACTCATATTGTATCAATCATTATTGAGTTGTAATCTTGATTTTGGTCATCATTCAACACAAGACATCCTTGTGAGTATTCTTGTGGTAAGAATACACTTGGGTGATCTAGGTGATAGGTGTTTGAGGGTTGTGGTAACCTTCAAAGGTGTTGTAAGAGGGTTGTGGTAATCCTCAAGGTGTTGTAAGATGGTTGTGGTAATCCTCAAGGTGGTGTAAGAGGATTGTGGTAATCCTCAAAGTGGTGAAGGAGGGTTGTGGTAATCCTCAAGGTGTTGTATTAATTTTTGGTAAATTAATAAAATCTTTTCTTTCTTTTTGAAATCCATCCCGGAGATACTGGGGTGGTAGAGGATTAGGCCCTAGGTGGGTTGAACCTCTTTAAATCGACGAGTGTTGTTTTATTTCCGCATTTACATTCTCGTCTTTGGTTGATTATTCGAAAAAGAGGGCAAAATCTGAAAAACCGAGATAATCTATTCACCCCCCCTCTAGATTATCGTAGCCACTTGGACTAACACACATGTGGCCTTGACAGAGATACCCAAGCAAGTTCTAGAATTTTAATCAACATGAATGATACACTCAAATTACAACAAGACTGCATAAGATATAAGCAGTAAAGGCTCAAAGCTCACAGGCTTGTCAAAATGTAATTCAAAGCATCACACCAGGTTTTTCATATCAACATGCTCAAAGTTATCTATTCAAGGCTCAATCAATCCATAACCAGCATCCAATCCCAACAATATGAATTCTCAATCAACACACAAACAACAAGTTGCAACATGCTTGATCAACACACTCTCTAACCACTACTAAATCAATAAACATGCTAAAGCTATAAACGTGCTCTAATGCAAATGCAACCTAGCATGCTCTAATGCAACTATATGAAAACACAAAATGCATGAACTTTTTTTTTTTTTTTTTTATGTATGTATCCACACTTTTCATGTATTAAAATACTATCTCTCCCCAAACTTGAATGAAATTATAGTGTCCGAAGGGAAAAATAGAATTTCAATAACGAAAAGTGGGGATATACTCGAATCACTGCGGCGGCGGTGGTGGGAAATGGCCTTGGGAGATATGCCACATTTGTAATCGTTGGAGCACTTGCCAAGTCTCCGGACCTCCGATCATAGTCCTCCGGAATGTGAGGAAAGGAAATCACTCGATCTTTCGCCTCAAATCCTCTCCTTGTCGCCTCGGCTCTCTTCTTGCCGACGCAAGTTCTCCCCAAACGCATAAAACATGTCTTGAAAATTGGCGTCGCGATGGGGTCCTCCATCGTGAGACGGACCGGGCGATCTCCGCTTTGAGAATGTCGAGGATAATCGCCTCCGTGAGAGGACTCGGGTATATCATACCCAATTTGGAGATGATGAGGTTCCATCCCCATTTCGCGTCCATGTATCTCATCCTCCTCCTCCATATCTTCTTCATCCAAGAAACCTTCAACTCTGGCTTCTTTCTTGACTCTATAGCCTCGTGAATTCGGTTATGTGCGTCGAGTTCATTAAAAAGTTGGTGGTGTCCGTCAATGTATCAACGGTGGTGTATGGTGGGTTAGGCAACGGAAATGAAACACCTTTCTTTTGTAGAAGCACCAATCTGTTGTCTTCATTCGCTATGAACTTCATATGGTGCAACGATGCCAAATTAACCCGAGTCTTTGCCCGGGATAGGCTCCAAGCCTCGAAAATCGACATTGAAATGCCGGGCAATAGGGGTAATGAGGCCCCTATAGAAATCGTACCCCCTTCCCGCCTAGCTAACCCATTCGATTTGTTCGGCAAAATTGACAACGGTGTTGTAGGGGTGTTTGTAACCATACACCAAAGGAGATAAAGTTCCTTAGTCGTCATACCTCCAATGTTTTCTCGGGCGAACACGGAGGATGCGATCACGCGTTGAATATACCGGAAAACGGGATTAGGATCCAGGAGGCTTTGGCGGTCCGCGCATACAACATTGGCCCCGTTTGTGGTGTTTCCACAAGCATTCTCCAGTCGTATTGATCATAATGGGGCATCGGGCGGGTACGAGCGTTTGTTGGGACTCGAAAATGGTGTTCAATTGGGTCATAGAGAGTTGTCTACGAACATTCCCAACTGAAATTTTATCATATACGGTTCGAAGGTCCCGCCTTTCTCGAGTACTTCCACGGTACTCAAGAACTCCAATGTATACTTTTTAAATGTCGGCCACCTTCGGCTCATGAAGTTCGTCCATCCTACCTTGCCGAAAAAGACGCCACACGTCCTCATGTATCCCCAAAGTTTGGGTACAATCATTGTCGGCGTAGCGAGATGGAGCTATTTGGCGACCGATCAAGCGATTCCATCGCTCAAGATCATCGGCATTTGTCAAGTTGACCCCATATGCCTCGACTGTTTTGTCGACTTCCGCGGCGGTGCCACGTCGCGTTGTGCCGCCGCCCAGCGTGCACGTCTCCTTCCACCTTGTGGGTTTCTTCGCTCGCCATAAGGAATTTGTACGGAATACATTCTATTAGCATCCCAATATCATCAATGGCAACAACAAAGTAGGGAAGTAAAGCTAACATATTAAGTGATGTAAATTCACATGCCCAAGTCACTTTGATCGATCAACTACCCCAAACAAACAAAAATTATGGCCATTCTCGACAAATATTAGCTCAAATAAACATTGGCCATGCCTTATGCATCAACAATTCAACCTACATCTCCTCAATTATACAAGCCCACAAGGTGTTTGATAATTTGCCTCAAAGAATAATTCACATCATTTATAGCAAAAATATCAAAATACACACCTACCATGCTCCTTAATACATAATTAACAACGAATTGACAAGGAGAAACGGTGTTCTTAGGAATTCTCTAAGTTAAACTCGAAATTGAAGATTTGAACCCTAGGTCCTTTTGTTCACAATTCTTCAAGCAAAGTCAAATTTGATGCAAAGTGAAGCTCAATTGTGATGGGGAGGTGTTATGCGGATGAATTCAAGTGAAAACTAGGAGAAATTTTCGAAAACTAGGGAGGATTCGAGAGGGCGCGAGTTGAGGGGTTTGAAATGAAGAACAATTGTTTAAAACCGTCAATTTATCCTTTCGCAAGGCGCACGGGTCGTGCGTCGACGCACGTGTTACCCGTGCGCCACCCCGGTGAATTTGCCCAACTCTCTGAAGGGCGCACGGGTGGGGTGCCAACGCACGGGCTACCCGTGCGCACCTGTACAGCAATTTTCTTCTTTTTTTTTATATATATATAAAAACACACAAAAATTCAACAAAAACACACTAATCACACTTATTAAGAAAAAAAAAACTCGCATATCAAAGCACTCGAAACACACAAATTTTTGAAACTAAACACACACGAAAAACCGTTGGGTTGCCTCCCAACAAGCGCTATATTTAACGTCGTTAGCTTGACGCCTTTTGATTCCGATTATGATCCTTGCGAAATGAGGCTTGTCACCTCATCGTGCAGTTTTCCATGCCAATCCCGCTCACTTGGATGTACACTCCCTTGATCATTACTAAAGGAGGTTTTTCATCTCGTCAACTATCCACATGTTCTCCTCTCCATCGTGCGAATGGTACGTGTATGCTCTTGGTTCAACTTCAGGCTTTTTGTGCCTTTCTTTCTTCTTCATTGTTAATCCCTCGCATATTATCTTTAGAATGCACACAATTATTCAAGCTATTAGCTTGAGTACGGGGAGTTAGCAATTGTTTTTGTTTTACAACCATTAAGATCATCATGTCCTTTCACATTCCGGAAAACGGAAAATGAAATACGCTCATCATCAACTTGTAATGTAAGCTCCCCTTTCTTAACGCGTCTATTAGTCTTCGCTTGATTTGCCAAAAATGGACGCCCAAGTATAAGGGGTGTCACAATCCTCATTCATATCTAAGACTAGAAAATCCACGGGGAATATAAATTTATCGACTTTTATGAGCACATCTTCTAGTATCCCCGTTGGATATACGAGTGATCTATCCGCGAGTTGTAGGGTGACCGTGGATGGTCTCACTTCTCCGAGTCCAAGCTTCCCCGAGAACGGACGGTGGCATCAAATTAATACTAGATCCTAGATCACAAAGTACATTATCAAAGAAAATATCGCCTATTGTACAAGGGATAGTGAAACTCCCGGATCTTTCAGCTTTTGCGGTATTTTTCTTTGTATGAGTGCGCTACATTCTTCCGTCAAGTTTACAATCCCATTCTCCGCCCATTTGTTCTTGTTGGACATCGCTTCCCTAAAAACTTCGCATAATTTGGCATCTGTTTCATTGCTTTCCGCAAAAGGAACGTTAATGTGCAATTTTTAAACATGCCCACAAATTTAGCAAATTGATTATTGATTAGTCTTGTGAAACAATCGGGAAAGGGAAGAGGAATATTATATTTCAACAAATTAGAGTTAGGATACGATTCACGTTTCTTGGCTCTTTTTTGTTTATCTATTTGTTGCTCGGTTCCTCCTTTAACTTTTATATTGCCTTGGGCTTCGTTTCATCATTGCCTCGAATTTGAATGGTAGGTTCGGCATCACACACGCCCTTGTCGTGCGTTGATACATCGGTCGTGCGTGACTCGACGCCACACTAATATCGGCATTTTCGGACTCTTCATTCTCTTTTCCACCCCACACATGGATGGCATTGCAATGTTCCTCGGGTTGACCTGTGTTGCTTGGAAATTGACCCTTTGATGTTGACTCCCCACAATTGCGGCCAATTGACCGATTTGAGTTTCCGGACTCTTTATTGAGCTTGCCACTTGTTGTTCTAACTTATCCATCCTAAGGTCTTGCTTATCGGCGGATCCTCGTCTCATTCATGAAAGCACTAGATTGATTTATGAAAGAGGTGAGCATATCTTCCAACGACGATTTGCCTCCTCCATTACCGCCTCCACTCGAAGCATTAAATCCCCGGTGGAGGTTGTAACACATTCTTTGTATTCGCATAGGAGAAATTTTCATGATTTCTCAACCCGGACGGATGGTAGTGCGTTGGGTTTGAATTATTCCTAAATTCTTTGAAATTCCGGTTATTCACATAATTTACCTCTTCCGTCGGATATAGAAGAGCTTCACTACCCGTGCTCGTTTCTGATTCTGGCCCCTTCGTGAATACATTCAATTGAGTTGTCAAAGCCGCTACTTGTGCCGACAATGTTTTGATAGTGGTCCGAACCGAGATTTCGCTACTCGTTGTACATTGGATCTTTCAGACGGCCATTGGTAACTATTCATGGCCATTTCTCAAGAAGATTTAAGGCATCTTGTGGAAACCTTGCCAACAAAGCTCCTCCCATTTGTGGCATCAACAAAGGCCCTCGTTTGCCCCATTAAACCATTGTAGAAGAAACATAACTGTTGATCCTCTGGAAACCCATGTTGCGGACATCTACGTAATAAATCCCGAAACCTTTCCCAAGCCTCGTACAATGGCTCGAGTCGAATCGTATCGGAATTGAGTGATCTCGCTTTTGAGCTGCAAAGTTTTGCTCGGTGGAAAGAATTTAAACAAGAACTTTTGGCTCGATTCGTCCCATGTGCTTACACGCGCTTGCGTCAAAGTACCTAACCAATTTCTCGCCTTATCCCGTAAAGAGAATGGGAACAGCGCATTCTTATGGCGTCATCCGAGACTCCGTTCATCTTGATCGTATTGCATATTTGGATAAAATGCGCAAGGTGAGAGTTAGGATCTTATTTGCAAACCCCCAAACCGATTTTGTTGCACCATATTGATTAGTGCGGTTTGAGCTCGAAGTTGTTGGCATTGATGGGAATATGGGCAATGCCACCGTAATTACGATTCGTTTGTGGTCGAAAGTAATCACGAATGGCTTGTTGTTGAACCAGATCGGTAACTCGTTTCCACCATTGTTTGGCGGTATTGGTAACTCGTTCAAATCCCCATTATCGGATTGTGTTGTCTTTCACGCCTAGTAGTGGTAAAGATCGATCCTCCTCGCGAAAGCCTCAACTTCCGGTATAAGCGGTATTAAGTCCCCCCGCTTAGAGCGCGTGTTCATACACTACCTGGACCAAACTAGAATACACAAGTCAAATAATGTGGAATTCAAGTCACAAAAAAAAAAAAAAATAAATAATAAAGAAAAATGTCTAAATTAAGAATAATTCTATCTATCGCAATATTAGCACCAATAATTGTATTAGTTCCCCGGCAACGGCGCCAAAAACTTGTTCGCCTTATTTTTAGCTTCACCGCAAGTGTACGGTGTAGTTTATAGAATAGGGTAAGCAAGGTCGTATCCACAGAGACTAATAAATTTATGCGCTAAGTATTGAGATCGTAATAGACTTATTTTTATTTAGACGATCGAAATTGGATGATTTTTGTGGAGTTAAAGACAAGAATAACCACAAAAACACAAGATGAAAATAATAATGGAATTATCAAGAGAATGAAATGGATTCCCGGATTATGGTTTCAATTAATATTCATCTTGTTGTCCGATTTAATCAAAGCCAAAATTATTATCAATACACCTATAAGACGATCACAATGGTATTTTATCCTCCCTCTCGAGATGTATATAAAGTGTAGATTGAAATATCTATGCTAGCATCTCTACTCAACATAAGATACACAACTCCCAAATGCACAAAAGATCAAATATCCTCACAAATATTCACAAACCTCTCGATTATGCAAATATTCATGTCAAGTACTCAAGATCTAATATTGAAGCTCATCTCTCGAATTATGAATCAATATATCAAACAAGTTAAATCATTGGCCAAGTGATAAAACAAGAATAAGAACAAAGTACTCAAATAGGCTTCAAAACAATAACTTCAACTAAGATTAAAACATTCAACAAGAGTTCAATTAATCTACTTCCAAAACCCGGAAATCATAAAAAGTTTAGCTATTCATTACAAATAAACAACTCATAGACAAATTGTTCATATTCATGGCAAGCTAAAATGAAAGATTAAAGCACAAAGAATGAGAAAACTTAGGGAAATGGATAATCTCTCGATTAATCTTCAATCCTCAAGCTCCGATTCGACCCGATTCTTCCCTTGATTCTTCCTTGATGAATTTGAGCTATTTCTTGTGTTCTTGGGTCTTTTCCAGACCTTTCCTCCTTGGTGTGCGCCCCAAGAAGTAGTATTTATACCCTTTTGGAAGTCTAGGTCAATTTGCTGTCATTTTTGGAGTTTTCTGCAAGCACGCACGGGTCGTGCGCCCACGCACGGGCTACCCGTGCGCCATTTCGTAGAAAACACCCGGTCTCTGTAGCACGCACGGGTCGTGCGCCCACGCACGGTCTACCCGTGCGCCATCCTATAGAAAACATCCGGTCTCAGAGGGCGCACGGGTCGTGCG
The DNA here is from genome assembly GCA_016081115.2 of Rehmannia glutinosa. NCBI lineage: Eukaryota > Viridiplantae > Streptophyta > Magnoliopsida > Lamiales > Orobanchaceae > Rehmannia > Rehmannia glutinosa. The sequence goes on along the minus strand of CM071929.1, from coordinate 33,773,222 downwards.
TCCACGCACGGGTTACCCGTGCGCCACCCAAACGTCCGAATTTGCTTGCGGGGTATTCAGAAGAGTTGTAGCCCTCTCTCTTAGCTTTCCATAGCCACTTGAATCATCTCAATATCAATTTTGTAGAGAGAGTTATGGCCAAAATACTAAACCCCGCCAGTCTTTGGAAATTCCATACGCGTTTGGATGTTCCTCGAGATAAATCTCCTTGTTGTTTGATCATCCATGCTTCTTTTGACACACGACTCATCACTATGACTCTAGACTCCACATAGTTGGCTTCCAATTGGGTGTAATCGCTCGATTCTTGATGATTCTAGGTAGCAATGCTCGTATTTGTCACAAAATCACTCCAAATATCGTTAAATTCCTACAAAACAAGCAAGCGTAATATCTTTTTCCACAAAGAGCGAATATATACCATTTCATACACGTTATTGCATGTTTACTCACCATTTTAGTCATATTTATACCTCAAAATACATGCAAAACTCACACCTATCACTTCTCATTTCCATTCTTCATCCTTTTTTCCATCATTGAAGTGGTTTTCGATGTGTTTAGTCTGCCTTTATGAATAAGTTTGTCCCTACAGATGACTTTTGTTTATCCCAATAGATAACTTTGTTTCGGTTTAATATATAAGTTAATTTGTCTACATAATAGGCTTTTATTCAGAAGATTCAGATGAATCATTACCTAATGATACGTGACAAAAGCTATATTAATTTCACTAGTTTTTTATTATAGATATGTATGGCTTTTGATTCGTAGGCCTTTATAATTATAATTATTTCCTACTTGATGTTGCAGTCAATTGTAATTTTTTTCTGATGAATGAAATTCATTTTTATGCAAATATAAAATAAAATAAAATAAAATAAAAACAACCTTAGGAGCTGCCAGTTCAGTAAACATTTCAAATAAAGTGATATGCTAAGCCAAACCACATAAAACTTTCAAAAAATTATCCATTTAGGTGGTTGATGAGGGGTAAACTCGTATTTTTTCTTTAAAATATTCAATTATCTAGTTAATTCATTCTAATTAATTATTAGCCCATTGAAAATAAAATTGGGCCAAGTTATAATAGTAGGTCTTTGAGGCCCAACTCATTATATCAGGCTTGTTCTAGGGATAGATAGTCCATCCCTAATTATTATTTATTAAACACATTTAACTGCTGAATTTCCTTAACACTCTGAATTTTTGACTTAATCATCGGAGGGGACCGAGGGACATATTGCAGGCTAGTTCCTTCCCTACACGTCATTAATTGACATTAGACTATAGACAAATATCTTAGCTCAGAAACCTTGATTTGGAGTGAGATACACGATCTTGAGGCAACACTAGTGGTAATTATTATCATAGGATTATCTGAATTATCCAAATAATAAAGTGACAATTAGAGGGCATGATCAACCTTCACAATTCTTACATTTTAACAACTTCGTCGATTTGATAAGTATTAGACTATTCTAAATATTTTAGATATTTCTGTTAGTTACAAAGTTAGTTACAGGTTGTTACGGAGTTAGTTAAAGTTGTTAGTTTTACTCTTGTATAAATACCTCAACCACAGTAGCAATAAAATGAGTTGGTTCATTTCTCAATATCTCCAATGTTTTCTCTATATCTGTTCTAAGTCTTAACAATATTTTCGCAAAACTGCTTGGAGCATTCCTGGACGTAAGATTTAATATCTTATATTCTCTATGTAACAAAAGATCTTATTATTGAGCTCTTATCTATATATATACATATCTTATAGGATTTTTTTTATAAAAATAAATTCTTGAAATATTTGGATAAAATAATTAAGATCATCGAGCTTATTATAAGATTTATTGACTAAAATTGTAATTAATATGCCCAAAATAAAAAGATTTCTTTTTGAAGATCTCAAAATAAGTTAGCCAGAAGGTCCTTTTTTTTTTTTTTGTGAAGAACCTTACATATACTTATATCTTACTTTGGAAGCTCATAATAAGCTCATTTTAGTAAAACTATACACTATAGGGCATTTAAAAAAAATAATCAAAACCACTCTCTTAGTTATTAGTAGTGATTGTTCATCTTGTGACAATGTTCCATATTTATCAGTTAATGCTATCATCGATTAATATGTACCCTTTTTCAACTTCCTTAATTTTAAGGGATAATTACAAAAACACCCCCACAGTTTGGCCTAATTACAAAAGAATCCAGAGATGTTTCAAAATTACAAAAAGCCCCCTCATGTTTGATTTTGTCTTAAATTTAAGGGGCTAATTGTAATATTTCTTCAAATATCAAGGTGGTTTTTGAAATATTTTTTGCTTACGAAGAGGGAAAAGATCTAAATGGAATCAAACCTTAAGGGTTTTTTTGTATTTTTCAAAAATCTCTGGGTTTTTATGTAATTAGCCCAAACTTCAGGGGGTTTTATGTAATTATCCCTAATTTTAATATACATAAGAATTTGCAATCAGTTCAGTTAGCTGAAATAATTAATAAACACTTTTGAAATTAAAAAAGTAATAAAAAGGACAATATTGAAAGCCCATACTCCATATTTCATACCACCTAATATTTCAGGCAAGAATGACATAGTAATCAAAATATGTATAACGTCAGAATTTTCCAATATTGTCTGTGTTATTTTGTTATTTTGTTGTTGCTTTGTGGTGTGTGTGTATATATATATTCACGTGAAAGAAATGTACAGTTGAACAGAATTATTTTGGAGATTAAATTAAGGAAAATTATGTTCCTTTAACAAGTCCAAACAAAAGAATTGAAGGGGTCCGGAAGAATTAATCAATGTGCCATATGATATTCTTCAATTCCTTTATTTTGTTTATCAATTAGAACGGTCAATTATGTTCCATTGTTTGACCGTTGTACCCTTTCTCTTTTATTAGCCTTTAAATCCGGCTAATAAAAGTCCTTTTCACATCAGATTTTGGCCAACTCTTTGGGACCAATCTCAATAACTCACTTGGAATAGCTTCTATATTTGAGATTTGAATTTAACTTTTTCTTTTAAACTACATATTCTGAAAGAGGAGGGACTGGTGGGATTCGAACCCCAGTGTATTACTATCTTATTCCCAAATTTGATTTTCACTTAAGTATAGCTAATAAATAACATTTTGTAAGGGAGTAGAACAGGAGAACAGACACTCATAATGAATCAAACTCGGGTTGATTGTCCTGAAAGTACAAACTTCTACCAATGAAGTATAAACAATAACATTTTACAACTTATCACATACTTGAATTCACATTTGCTAGTACTCATGTGTAGTAACAACCTTAAGAATTTGTTCCAAAGATTGAGAGTGACAAGTTAAGAAGACTTATTTTAAAGTTGAGTTTCTATATAGTAAGCGTCAGGCAATATATCTTGATGGTTGAATCTACAAAATTGACATTTACATAACTAAGTAATTTCTAGTGAAGAATTAATAGTGATTGATCTTATGATAAGTAAACTATTAATCAAGTTTAGCTCATGTGGAACAAATTAAAAACAGTAAAGCTCAATGACCTTTTTCAAAGTTATTGTAATTATTAGTTTCCTCAATTATGCTTTTAACTTAATTTTAAGTGATTATGTAAAATTAAAGATCACTTACTACTTCCAATTTGACTGATACTATATATTACCTTTAGTGTTGATCAACACTCAAAAAAAAAAAAACAGTCAAGATTTTTTTGATAATTATTTCTTATTTATGTTGATCAAAGATCAAGATATATTGACCGTGGAACCATCGGGATGGATCCAATGGGTTCAACCCTCGGCCCTCCTTTTTCTTTAAAATTAAATTGTTTTTCAATTAGCAAAAAGGTGGAACCTGGTGAGGGTAAAATTTAGATTATTGCCCACTATTTAATTCCAAATTATTTATTATTAATTCATTTTTTTTTGAGAAGATTAATTCATAATTATTATTTATGGGGTTAAGTTACAAACTAATGGGACACGAGACCAAAATCACTATACAAAATCAGTGAGACTCAAAGTTCCAGGTAAAGATAATCTCCTCCCATAATTTGTAAGTTAATCCGAGCTTATAAATTATTTAAATCCATTGCATTAATATTGGAATAATCTCAGTATCTATACTGACTTAAACATTAGAGGCGGGGCTTGTCTAGGGCAACCATATGCCCTTTCAACTGTTTGTTTATGTTCAGGAGCTTCGAAAGTTATCTATTTCGGTAGCATAAAAAACTATGGTTAATTGGTGTTGGAAATTGATTTTATAAAATGGATTTTGACCCGAATTTGACCAATTATTTAAGTGAGATCATTTATTAGTTTTGGAAAATAAATGATATAATCGTAATCTACACCGCTGGTAGATGAATTTAGCATCTTGTTTTTCTCAAAACCAATTTAGGGTGAATGAGAAATTAATGCATAAATTTAGCCACTTAAATGTATTTAATATGAGGAATATAAAAGGATGGAAATATGGAAAGTCATATCTCACATGGAAAGTATATTAAATGTTTGACTAGTTTATATAGAACTCCACCACTAATAAGGAGTAATCATGTGGAGCTCCTAATGGTACACCCTAGTGGACCAAGTCAATTTTGACTAGCCTTTGGCTAGCTCAAATAGCAACAAGGATGGTGCGGACCCGCGCATGTCGCACTTAGTCGCATTAGGCGCTTTAGAGGTGCACTTCACACGTACACATCATCGCGAGGGAGCTTTGAGGAGTTTTAAAGTTTTAGAAATTGAACCAGGGTTCTGTCTAGTGGCTCGGTGATGTGGGAGGGCAGCTCAGGTGGCAGTGACTTGGCAGAGTCATCCGGATGGCGACATGTGGTACGCGGTGGCACTGATTGGACGTGCTTGTTCACTGATAGGGCACCAACTGGACACGATGGTTCAATATGCAGGGGTGCATGCCAAGGGATGTGTACCTTCGGTTAGATACAATTTGGACCATCAGATTGCGGCTGTCGATCACAAGGCGCGATCTGACAGTCCTAGTCGATCCGAACAAGGAGTTGCACCCAGTCTGAAGAGGCACCCGAAGCTCTACAAATATGAGACCCCCAGAACTTCATTTGAAATATCTAAAACATCCTATTCAATCTGCATATTCAACATATTGTCTCATTCTATTCCTTTATGTATTTCGAAAGTTCTAAACACAATTATGTTCGCTGTAAGTTCTACTTTTGCAAGTGCCACTAAATCGAACTTGAAAGTCGTCGTATCTTAGAGTGAAAGTCGTTGTATTTTTGAGACGATTGCCTAAACCATTAACATTTGTGTACGGGACAATTTCATCTTATGGATATAGATTCGAACTATCACCTCGACTTAAATATTTGTTCCGTTATTCCGTCCATTTCTCGAGAAAACCAAACAACGCAAACAATCATTGGCTTGGAATCGATTCGTACCCGCTAGTTCCAAAAATTGACATTTGCCGACTAAGATTAAGGGTGTGAATATCTCGATGCTTAGACCATTTATTTTTCTTAAACTCGGGACAAAAGTTTAAATTATAATAATTTTATTAACTAATGACCAATATTCCCGCGGCCTCCAGCGCAAGCACTCTCTTGGCTCTGTCCCAAATAACCACAAAATATATGGTAGCATTATAAAATCGTATATTTATATAATCTCGTATAATCCAATACTTCCAATCCCATTTGTGTACATACTGTATAGCTGAATGATTAGCAGCCTTTTCAAATTGTGTAATTAATTTGGGAACTCATTTATGAGTTGAACAAGTAATTGATATATATACGACAAAAACTTGTGTGAGATAATTGCACCGTGCGACGAAAAAACAGAGTAATTCTCTAAATATAAAAAATATTACTTTTAAGATAAAAATTAATATATCTGAACATACTTTTTTAGTTGTTCAGACAATGTATATATTAACATTTGCCCGTAACGTACTGGTTTTTTTACATTACAAAGTATTATTTATTTTTCTTTTTCTGCCGCACATATGATTATAACGTGTGACAAGAGACATACTCTTGATATATTGTACCCTTATGAAGAAAAACAATCACAACCTTGCAATTTCTACAACTGTATTGAAAGTTGTAGATTATCGGCATCTCACATGATAGTATCTAAGTCAAGAGAGTTGGTTAAATTGTATTAATTGAAATCAAGATAATATTACTAATATTACTTAAATATATCTTTTTGCGCAGGAAGGCAATTAATTGTTTTCTCCACAAGATTTGGATAATAATTAATAAGTCAATGGAGTTCCTTCTATGCTCATAATTCTATTTCTTTGGGAGGATGAACGAGCTTCCCATATTTGACTGCAGGCTTGAAATGAGATTAAGCAATACTTGAAAGTTGGATCATGTGGCACAAAATTGTTTGATCTTTTTAGATTTTTTTTATATAGATAAAGTCAATTCGTCTTGAAGAAGTTTGAAAAAGGCACGGAATTAGTCTTTGATAGAGGTGTATAATTGTCTTACAAATTCACACATGTTTCCCTAAAAAAAAAGGAAATTCACACTTGTTGAGAATACCATATGATGTATATATTTCATACATTTATGAGGATTTGAAGTTTTAATTGATGTCATTTATGTTGATATTATAACGTATAATACTAATATTACTATGCAAAATGAATTTGTAGCTCAAGTAGTATCGTTCACTCTTTGAAAGAGTGTTGATTAGGATTCGAACCATGCGTTTTTCAGTCTCTTTGAGATTTATTCTCGTCCCTCAAGCCATTCTTCCAACTTATTAGAAAAATTGATATTACTATGTGTCACTTAATAAACTGCAATTCTTTTTGAATAATAATATCCAAAGAAATCTGGAAAAATAGGATCCCTCAATTGAGTTTTGATGTTTACATTAATCACATGTTAAAAATTAAAAATAAATTCTTATATATACACACACGTAAGTACATTGGAATATTAAATTAGATTTTCTTTCCTTTTCCCACCCATTATTTTTTTTACTGCAAATTCTAGTAAGAGAGAGCTAGTTGGGAATCTAACCCCGACACATGACTGAATTTCTACTAAGCTAGCCATTCCCCCCATTTCATATATAGATAACAATAAAAAAAAAACAATAAGAACTTAATTAAGTGGATCATAATTAATGCGTTACTTCTTTGCAGAATTAGCCAATTATATATACACTACCTCTAAATTGTGTTACAGTGAAATTTATTTACACTTGAAGCAATAATATTGATCGAAACATTTTAACTAAAATCCTTTTTCTTTTGTCAAAGCTCTCTCTGATTATAATTCTATGAAACGGTTTCAATAATTTGTCAAATATTCTAGCTAGTAATTCATTATTTCATCTACTGATCATCAAGTGGACCAACCCTCAAATGAAAAATTCTTTCAAAATCTTGTAATATCATACTACATGAAAAACGGTTTATAAGAATGCATCTTAAATAGGGCTTTAAGGTAAAAGCTGCTGCGTGATAGTATGATATTCAAAATAAAGTCCAAGTCTTTTTTTTCCTTTTGTACAAGATAGCGTGTACTGGTAGAAAAAGGGAATTCTTGATACAGTAAAAGTGGTAAGGACTAAGGACCCAATTGAAAAACTTGAATAAAGAGGGATACATCTTTAGTTAATAAAGCTGGTGTCTTCTGTCATCCAACCATCTCCACCTACAAAAAACAAGCATGTTAAAGATTTCCTTTTTTTTTTTTTCGATGGTTTGGGTATTCACAAAAAGAAAACTCAAGTTAAGTTTCAAAATTACTTTGAAAGCACTTATGTTAAAGTCCATTTAATAAATAACAGGAGCTTTTAGCTCAAGTGATATCGCTCACCCTTTATAAGAGTGTTGACCAGGATTCGAATCCTATGGGTGCGATTGGATATACTTTCATTTTGAAAATTTTCAATTTGCTAGAGAATAGTAGTGAAAAAAAAATTGGGAGAAAAAAATGAATTTTGAGAGTGTGATTGGATGTGAGATGAAAAAGTAATGATGGAAGTTGATTGGATGAGAAAATAGTAAAATAATGATTGGATGTGATTGGTAGTTAGAAATGTGTGAGTGAATGAATAGTGAAATTTGTGGGATAATGTGTAATAATGATGAGTTTTTTGTGAAAAAATGTGTAGATGTGATTGGTGAAAGAAAAAGTGAGAAAAAGTGAAAATGAGAGAATAATATATTTTCTGAAAATTTTCATAAACAATCGCATGTTTGGTCAAAAAAAATTCTCCAGCGGAGCGAAAATAGATTCTCGCTCACATCCAATCGCAGCCTATATCTTTCAGTTTCTTTGAAATTTATCTCCTCCCCTCCAACCACTACTTCCAACTTATTTAAAAAAAAAGTCCATTTAATAAATGGATTTCCATTTTTAAAAAAGTCAACAATTCTCACTTCTCTATAATAGACTTTTTGGAGAAGTAACTTGTCCATAAGTGCATTCTAAATTAACCACCAAACATCAAATATTTTTTAAATGGACTTTGAGATTCAAAAGTCCTCCCAAACAAACCCGTACATAAACCCAATTGATTGAGGCTTGATTCCGCATAACATTCTATATCTTCATAAGCAAAAACGTATTTCAAACACCTTCATACATTTACACAAATATTAGGATTACCCCCTAAAATCTAAGACAAAATCAAACCTAAAGTTAGTTTCCGAAATTTTCAAGCTCTTTTGGATTTTCTTTTTGTAAATACCCCAAACTCAGGGTGGGTTCTGTAATTAATCCTAACATATACAGAATACGCTTAAAAATCCCCACACACTGACACACACACATGAGATCGAATATGTATAATTACCAGTGGAAATCCCATCTTGGGCGCACTTTAGACATGCGATTATGGCCGTACGGATAATCGGTCTCGGCCCTCTTGGCGTTCTGAAAGGCGCAGCAGCCGATGGAGTATATTCCGATGAGAATCACCACCATCACGATGTTGAGGACCGACAGCTTGTGCCAGCTCCGGCGGACGTCTTCGAGCACGCCGGCCTTGCAAGAGTCGCACTCGTAGCAGAGCACCGTCGGGGCGTTGTTCCAACGGTAGCAGTCGGGGTCCTGCGCCACCGTCGTCGCCGCCGCGTAGTTGCACGCCGTTGGGGGCTTGCAGCAACCCGACTGCACCACCGCACAAAACTAATTTTAAACTGATGGCCCTTAATTTGTTGATTAAATAGGATTTAGGGTTTGAATTGAGTTTAGTAAAGTTTGAGATCTATCCCAACTGAATTTGTTGAGGCTTACAGTGAAATCGATTTCTCAAATTCGGGCCCCACAAAATTACTTTCATTTTGAAAATGTTATTTCTATTAGAGAATAATGGGAAAAATTATCAGGGAGATTTAAATGGATATGAAATTAAAAAAAATAATGAAAGACAACGTGATTCATGTAAAATGAGAGATAGTGAATAGTGTATTTTATAAAATTTCGATAGTTAAAAAACTCTATAGCAGAAAGAAAATGGAAAATTTTCGTAACGCAGCCTCAACAACAACATCCCAACTTAAACTTATTTCTACTATTAAAAACTACTTTGTGCAATGTAATCTATTGGTTTTTTTTAATAAGCTGGGAGTACTGGTTTAGGGGAGTAGATAAATTTCAAATAAATTGAAAAATATAGAATTCGAATCCTAATTAACGCCCTTATAAAGAATTAGTGATATGTAATCTATTGGTTTAAATTCGTTCCGCCCTCATTTCTAGTAATTAAACTTAAAATCTTAATATTTTTTATTTTTAGAAAATTTGACCAGAGTTCATTATTGAGTTACAAAAAAATCATTACATATATACCTATATGTGTAACAGGTATATATGGTGCTGTTAGCTAGAAGTTGTTTTTTTTTTTTTTGAGGGGAAGAAGTTGTTTTCTTTTATACTGACAAGTTGAGAAAAAAAAGATGCTTGAAGACTGTTCTAGTGGGATGCCAGTGTCATTGACTCATCCAAAACACCATTAAAACTTTTTCTGCTTTTCCCATCTATATTAATTTTTGTGTCCATGGCATTCAAGATTGAATAAAATATTGTATTTCAAGGACCAATATGTTAAATAACCACAATTAAACAAAAAACCAGCTAAAATCCTTGCCAGGGACAATTTTTCAGTACTTTTTTAAGTTCACACCCTCTTTTATTCTTTTACAAAGTTTCTTCTTTAGACACTGCAAGGGGATAACTTTGTAAATTTAGCCAAATTTTAAGGGAAAATTATATTTCTGACCACGATTTGGCCAAAACCAAATTTAATTATACACCAACTAAATTATACTTGTTATGTAAATTGCAATTTAATTTAGCACTACGAAATTGGTTTCTGCATCAGCCATCAGCGGTTTGACCGGAAAAATAGACAAGTGAATTTCTGGCTAAATTTTCTCCATTTTCGTCGACCAAAAAATTGAAAGGGAGAATTTCATAATAGGGTCCAAATTTAAGAAAATATATTACTATATGACCCAAAATTTTAACTTTCTCAAATCAAGACCCAATTTATATTTTTTTCTCAAATTGGGTCCTCCCTCAAATTTTGGGTTTTCATTTCAAGATCCAAAATTTCAACATTCTCAAATCAAGACCCAATTTTTATTTTTTTCTCAAATCGGGCCCTCCCCCAAATTTTGGGTTGTCACTCTAGGTTTTAGAATTTAACAAAAAGAAAAATATTGGTATAATCTATCACGTCAACCACAAAAAGTATTTTTCTTCCTCTTTTCGTTTTTCTCGCTCATTCTTTTTCTTCCTACTTTATATTTATTGTCAATTTTGTTTAACGTGCAGATACCGAGATCTGTACATTTAAATGCATGAAGCTAACAAGATGAAGAAAATAATAAAATATTTGTCAGTTACTAAAAAAATAAGATATCAAATTATGAATGAGAAAACAGTAAAATATTTTTTCAGGTTACTAAAAAAGTAAGATAGCCAAATTATAATTGAATTTTAAAGTTCAAAACAAGTATCAATTAGGAAAAAAGTGATGAGCGAAAAAATGAAAGAGAAAGAAAAATATTTTTTGTGGTTGGCGTGATAGATTACATTACATTTCTCTTTTTATTAAATTTTAAAACCTGAAGTGAGAATCGAAAATTTTGGGGGAGGACCCAATTTGAGAAAAAAAAATAAAAATCGGGTCTTGATTTGAGAAAATTAAAATTTTGGGTCTTGAAGTGAGAACCCAAAATTTGAGGGAGGACCCAATTTGAGAGAAAAATAAAAATTGGATCTTTATTTGAGAAAGTTGAAATTTTGGGTCTTGAAGGGATATATTTTCTTAATTTTGGGCCCTATTATAAAATTCTCCCAAAATTGAAATTGAGAGCCTTTTTGAAAATTTTGCAAATCGTGTTTCATGCAACCATGTAGGAGTAAAATTGCAATTTACCCCCTAAATAATCACAGAAAAAGACTGTCCACTTAATTTCCAAAAAAAGTCCAATAATCAAGAAAACATGAAAAACCCAATTAAACCATGCAAAATTACAAAAACAAATTAAAAATACCTGAATAGGAGACAAGTCCTTGGTCAAATAATCAAAAGGTGTCCACAAAACAATCTTCCCACAAGCCTTCGACCCCAAAATACAACTCCTAATAGTCATCCAATAATGACCATCCTCAACTCTCTTCCTCAACCATGCTGAATAATCATCCAAATGGTACTCCTTATATATTCTCCCCGCCACGTCAGCCCCTCCACCTGGGCTGGTCACAACGAACCCAAAAATGGTTAAGCCCATCAAAGCCCCAATCAGAAACAACATGACCACCAAATACACCCACAGGGCCCACGCCACGTGGAAACAAGCCCCAATGAAACCAGCGAGCGATATTATTAGGACAACAAAGCCCAGCACCAAAAGGGGTGTCTGAAGGAAGCTCTCGCAGGTAGTGCTGCTCCTCGCCATCCATAGGCCGGCCCCGATTATCGGTATGGAGGCGAGGAGAGTGAAAAGATTCAGAAAACCTATTACCGTGTTGCTGAATCTGTACATATTGTTAGTGTGTGTATGTAGTGTGTGTTCTTGGTGTTTTAGTGTGGGCAAATTGTTGGGGTGGGGAGGATTTTTTTTATAGGTAATGCTTTTTTATGCTTTGTGTAGTTGCTTTAGTTCATTGGAATATGGTGTTGGGGGGAGCTTTTTTTTAGTGTAGTGAAAATGTGTGCTTGATAATGACTAAATTGCACTTCTTAGGGACTAAGGAATCACTTTTTTGGGAGTATTGAAATTACCGAAAGAAGCTTTATGCAAATTGAGTGAAAACTTATTGGTTGAGTTAGGTTTTACAGTACTATATGGTATTTCTAAGGACAATAGACATTATCTAGTTTACCCACAAAATTTATCGACAGAAATGATTTTGTCACTAAACTTTACAGTTACTTATAGAATACTTACATAATATAAAATATTATTTCCCCTAAATTATACCTACAAATTACCGACAGATTTTCAATTTACCAACAAATATTTTCTGTAGGTATTTACTAACAGTTTTAGATTACATAGGTATATATTTTATCTACAATAATTTTACCTAAACTTTACAGTTTTCTTAATACTTACCTATAAATTTTTCTGTAGATAAACTAGTTTTTTCTTGTAATAATTATGAACAGTAATTATTTGCATTTTTAGTTATTATATCTTCTTTTAAATTTTTATATATAAAATACAAAATGTAAGTGGTATAGCTTTTCTAGTTGACGATATTCTGTCTTGATTTGTTCAATAGATATGATACAAATGAATTAAAGTGGTAATTATATAAAATTGTGGTAACTTATCTGCAAGGATCTCAAATGTTCTGTATCTCATGAAATTTTAATTTCCAGACTCATCTTAATAATGGGTACCTACAATGGAGTAGCCAGAAAAAAATTTGGAGTACTATACCGATACTAGAAATTGGAATAGGTCAAATAAAAAACTAAAAATCATATAAATATTAATAATTTTTTTTAAAACAACTACTTAGTAAAAAATAAATTTTTAAAAAAAAGGGGTGGGGTCCAGGTTGCCCCCTGCCTCCGCTTATAATTGCTAGCTTCAATCGTTGCACTAGCATGCACTAGCATGCACTAGCATTCCGAGGAAAAAAGAAAAAAAAAAAGAAAAAGAAAAGGCTTATCTTTTTCTTGGTTTAATGTTTTCCCTCCAGTTTTTCTTTTTATGAGATGAATTATATAATCATTGATAACGGGAATTACAAAATAATATCATTTTACAAAACTAGACAATTTATCTTATGTCATAGATATTACAAAATAATTTTTTTTGCACCCATATATTATTATTTTAACTCCTCATCTCCAGCTTCTTCCCAATATTCTGCCATCAATTAAATGCATAATGTCAATTTGTTCCAACACTTGGCAAAAAGAATTTCAGCAATCAAAAGAGAATAAAGGGATCAAGTTCGCAGTTTAGAGGTTCAAGGCAAGCAAAGAACAGAGGGCAATTTGGTCAAATCACTAATTTTGTGGAGCCCAATTTTGCTTCTTTCCAAAGCATTATATCAGACCATAAATTAGGTTTATCTTTTTCTTTTCTTTTTCTAATATTAAGTCTTATCTTCAATTGGGATGTTTTTATTATTATAGTTGTGCAATTTGATTGGTATATATTATTTTATAAGCATAAAGTTCTGCAGGCCCCTTGATATGCTTTTAGTTGCATACATATTATACAAATATTTATAAATTCAATAATGTACCATCCATTCTGGCTTTTTGTTTCCTTAAACTAAATTTTACTAACTAATGAAGGATTGAAAGGTCATAATATATTAATTATTTCGACGCCAATGAACTTTTGAAGTAAAACTTTAATTCAAAATTAGAGAAAGTTTTCGTCACGCGTTAATGATTTCCTCGATAAGATTTATTGAACAATAAAGCAACAGATTTAGTACTTATACTAATTTTTTAAATAATTAAATTAAACTAATCCTTAGTGTCGATATTGCCATAGAATGGCTGATGAATAAAATAAAAAGCTTGATACTGATCAAGAATATACAAGTATGGTTGAAAAAACAAATCATACTCGATGCTATCCACTTGGATTCTACTGACTAACCACACACATCAATTGATAAGTGTATTGTTCAACCGCAAAAAAAATTATCCAACAACAGTATAAGTCTAACTTAATTTAACTTTTGGGAAAAGAACAATACACTTGACAATTGGTGGATGAAGTTGGGTAATTAACCCAAATGGGTAGTATTGAATATCCGTAATTGAAGATCGAACCAAACCAAGTTTAAAAAAAAGACCAGTTAGAACCAAATTTGAAATATTTTTAAGTGAAAAAATATGTGCATAAATAAATGTCAAGTTATCCGAGCTCGCTCTTAAACAAATTAAACCAAATATTTTTCTTCTCTCAAACTCAAGTCGTTTTTGTTCCTCGATCTTCTTCCTCTTTTTCTTCTCACATCCTCCATATGGATGGGGGAGGTAATTTTTAATATTTTTAATTTCAATAAATTTGTCCCTAATAAGTTACTTTTATTTGTCCTCAATAGGTAGTTATTTTTTTCCCAATAAATAAGTTTGTTCCATAAGTGATTCAAATGAGCCATTACCAGACGATGCGTAACAGAAGCGATGTCAACGGATCAATATCTGCTTAGGTTTAAAAATTTTGTTTTAAATCTATAGTCTTTGCAACTATTTTTCACCCGATATTATAATCAGTTGCAAGTTTCTTCTAATAATTGAATGAAATTCATGTTGATTCTAAAAAAATATATTTTTGTAATTTATTTACATATATAAAGCGACTTGAGTTCGATTCTTGTTTAACTCAATCAATCTCAATTCGATAGTTAAAAGTATGATTTTATTGCTGAAAATGGAATTAATGGAGTCAATGAAGAGATTACCATTGACGGAACCAAATAAAAAAACGAAAACCTAAATTTATTGCTGAAAACTGAAAGAATGGAGCACACTGCACACAAAACGGCCCAATGTTAAATCCTACGTTGAACAAATGACTAAGGAAATTCCTAAACCTAGGAACAAATAGATGCAACTGAGCTAGTCCAGTAATTGAAAAACTAAACATTAATTTACTAACTTATCTACTAATTAAACTATAATAAAACTAGAACAATTTCTAGCAAACTGCCTCCACAACAAGCCTCTTCGAAACACTCGCATCGCAGCTTGTCGAACCCAAAACAATTTCAGAAGCTTGGATCCAACAATTTTCTTTTCCCACACAAGCCTGTGATAACAAATTCAATCGAAAAATAAATAAATATTTCTATATAATTTGAAATATATTTTGAAAAAAAAAATTACGACTTACATTCTGGATAATAGAAAGAATGTCATTTTCAGCTTCGCAAGAGCCCTTCTCAAACGAACCACAAGTTCTTTGTACATCTCCAAAACTCGCAAATTTAATTGCCGAAATTGCCCTCCCTTCGCAAGACAATTCCATGCTTTTATTCTCATAGGCATTTCCACAAACAGTTCCTGGTCTCACTGTTTGGAAATTAACTAGGCTTGGATTGCCTCCAAATTCCTCAAAAAGAACCAATTCATTAACATCCTGGTTCATAAAGGAACGTGGAACATGGTACCTAAATTTTTTTAAAAAATAATCAAATTAATTAATTTAAAAGTACAAACATTTCCAAAATCACAAAAAACATGTATAATTTAAAAAACAACTAGATTTTTTTTTAATTAGCTCAAACCTCAGGATTTTAATAATCGAGACATAAGTTAATATATTTTCGTAACGAACCATCTTTGAGAAGATTGACCACAATTCGATGCGCATTTGCCAGGGGTGTACGAGCCGCGATAGTCGCATGGCTCGGTAGAACAACCATCTTTTGGTGCCAAATACGACGGCCAATATCGGCCGAGACTGTTGCCATTAACCCAAGCTAGCCCTTTACTCAACCCTTGCAAGTCTACAACCATAGGGTCGTCTCCGAGAGGTGCCTTAAATGTTGTCTAAATATAAAACAATAACATAATTTAGATATTAAAACAAAATAATGTCACAATTATTGTCAAAAAAAAAAACATTAAGTACCTTGTACCAAGTCATCATCCTTTTGATAGGAATATGATCTGTGTGCCAATGAGATGCTGCAATTTTGCTGTTGGGGTTGAAATATTGGTTTTTCAATCCATCCAATCCGACTTTGTAGGTCCACTTGTGGGCTGATAAGTCTTTTATGATGCTCTCATCACCATTCGTACCGATTATCTCAATTGGTCCAGGTAGACCAGTTTGTACCAAATCAAATTTTGGGCCATAGTTCTATTTAATGGGAAAATATTTGTAATTAGTTAGTGAATTGAACATATATAGATGAATGAGAATTTTTAATAACTAATACGAACCTGGAGTCCAACCGTAGCACTGAGCAATGTAATTTGATTTCTCCCGTGATGCAATTTAACTTTCTTCTCGAATACATAGTTAAACACTCCATATCCGCACTAATCGAGAGCCGACGTGTTCACCGTTTACGAAAGCATGCATTACATGTCCGGTACCGTTGACTCTAAGACTCATGTTGGTTCTCCAGAGAGAATCACTCTTGTCAAGATCCAAACTGTTCAAAAAAATTAATATTTTTTTAATTTAAATAACAATAATGATAAAAAAAATTATTTTTTAAAAAAAATAACAAAAATACCTTGTCATGTACCACATATAGTCACTAATATCATTAGTGACCTTTTGATCCAAAAGTTTGCTAGCAGAGACATCACCATGTCCTAAAACAACAGTTTGACCCACAAATTCTGGCAACCATGTCCAGTTCAATGCAATTGGCTCATTTTCTGCCTCATTACTTGCCTTCACCATCTTTGTTGTTTGTGTGTTTACCTATAAATTCGCAAATAAGGAAAATGTAATGTATTATATATGATAAAATATAATTTACAAAATTTATTTAAAAAAAATTACCTTGGCTGTGTTGTAAATTTCATTTTTACAATCTGGGAGTATGCTAACGGACCATGCAGGTACATTGTAGTTCACCCCTTGGTAATTTATCGTGGCATCAGATGACTCATTTGCATTTCCGAAGAAACAACTTTGTCTCTCATTTGTCGAATAAATTGTCGCCTGTAAAAATATTGTTATATGAATTATTGTTTTTTATTCGATAAATAATAAAAAAATAAATATTTATATGAATTTAATTAAGACATACCGAAACAGAGTTTCCAAAATCAACGTTGGAAACGTTGCCATAAGTGAGAACTTGCTCAATTGAGTGCAACACATCATGAAGTTGTTTCAAGTGTCCGTACTTGGGTTGGTTCAAAGTGCCTGTACCAATAATTATTATACAATATTAAAAAATTAATAAAATAAAATAATCAAGATAATAAAACATCACTAATTAAAATTAATTTGTTTTTACCATATTCATTGAGAGGGGCATCATAATCGTATGTTGTGGAAATGTATGGACCACCAGCGTCTCTACCAAAATTTGTCCCACCATGGTACTATATATAAACCAAGATAAATAAATAAATAAATGATTTTGCTAAAAATAATATATTTGGTGGAAAAAGTTAAGAGTAATTTAGTACGTACCATGTAATAATTCTGAAAAGTGCCACCAAGCTGAAAAAATCGTGCAACGGCAAATGCGAGATCCTCAGCTGTTCTTAATGGATCTGTAGAACCCCAATTCTTGAACCTAATTCATAAATATTCATGTCAAGTAATTAATTAAAGTATATAATATTATTTTCAACAAGGTTTGTAATAATTTATTAGACAAAATAAAGAATTACTAACCATCCAGTCCAATTTTCTGTCCACATTTTAGGGCTATTTGGATTGTTTGGTACGAATTGATCACAGTAGTAGCCATTGCATGTGTTTATCTGTCACCATTTATAATATTTAAAAAAAAATCAATTTTTTTAACAAACAAATGAAATAATTAAATTCCCTTAAAATAATAATAAAATAATTACCACTGATTCAGGAGCATCATCTTGTTGGCACATTATCCATGGAACTCCTATATCCAAAGATTGAGCAATATTTGCACACCAATTCATGTATGCTTTTCCAGCATCTCCATATGATGAAATAACATTGCCATATTCATTCTCAATCTACACATAAAAAAAATTAAAAATTATAAAACTTAAATTAAATATTATACAAACAATAATAAAACTTATATAAGAAATTGAAATTAAATCCAAACCTGAGCAAGGATAATAGGACCTCCTTGTGATGCAAATAGTTTTTCTTGCTTGACCATATCAACGATCAACGAAGTAAAAGTTTGCATCTCGTTCTAAAAATCACACACAAAGTCAATAAAGTTATTCAAGAATATCAATTGCAAAACATAATAAAAAATAATTACTAATATCCATGATTGCAGAAATCGCTAGGCAATCGGGTGACAGCCCAGCGCCTAGGCCGTCATCTAGAAATACTACTATTTTTTTGTTTTTTGTTTATTTATTTTTATTATTTACCGATTTATGGCCGATTTGTGCCGCCTAAACTGCCTATGATAGCACCTAGGCCTGTTTTTGGCTGCCTAGGCAAGCGGCTAGGCCTGATTTTTTGCCGCCTAACCCGTCTAAGAGATTGCCTAGGCCGATTTTTACAATACTGCTAATACCATTATTGTTATTATTATTAGTTTTCAGTAGATGTGGTTACCATGAACACATCATTGGCTGTACGGAGCTTGATACCGGGCATATTATGCAACCATACAGGAAAGCCTCTGAAAAAAAAAATTCAAAATCAACATTATTAATTTTAATAAACAACAAAACTATTAATTGTAATATTATTTAATTATATAAAAACAAAACAATTTTTTTGAAAGAAAAAACATACCCGTAATTCCACTCAGCACAAACATAAGGTCCAATACGTAGAACAGCATAAAGGCCTTCATTTTGAATTGTTTTTAAAAACCTAATAAGGTCCAAATTCCCACTAAAATCGTACTTCCTTCGTTGTGGCTCATGAGCATTCCAAAATACATATGTTTCAACTGCGTCTAATCCACCTTCCTTTGCTTTCTTTATCAAATCAGGCCACATCTAATCATTGCCAAAAAAAAATTAAAAAAACTATGTGTCAAAAATTAAATTAAATTAAAATAATTTAAATAGAAGATGAAAAACTAACTGAATTAAAAAAAAATAATGTACCTCAGAAGTGCTTCTTGGATAGTGGATAGAGCCAGAAAGAAGGATTCTTCGCTGGCCGTCGATTGTGATGGCCCTGCCATCTCGAGAAACATTAACGGCCAAGATTGAAGTAGTGAGAATAGTTATTAGTAAAAAGGAAACAAAGAGTAACGAGTTCATCATCTTCATTTTGAGAACTAATTAAAGTATAAACGATAACAATTTAGATATCTGGAATGGGTGACTATTTATAAGTTTTTGGCGATGATATTAGGATAACATCAGAATAACATTTATTGTTATCTAAAAAGAGAGTTTGATTTATCGTAATATAATTTTATTTTGCCTCAAAAAAAAAAAAGAGAGTTTGATTAAAATCCAATACCTAAAAATTGATTTTGGATTAAATATTATCCGATTCGAAGGATTTTAAATTAAATATTTATTGTTATCTAAAAAAGAGTTTGATCAAAATCCAATGTCTAGAAATTGATTTTGGATTAAATATTATCCGTTTCGGAGGATTTTGGATTATATATATAATTCGTTTTTATAAAAAGGATATATCTGATAAACTGATCATCAGTGTATATCCTAAAGAATCCCAATTAAACCTAACTACCAAACTGCTTGTAAATTTTAACCGTGTGCATCTATTTCATCTTTAGATTAATTTTGATACAAATAATTTCTTTTTTATTATCTCCGATTTTTGGATTAAAGATATTATAAAAAAAAAGTACGTTAACAATGTGTATCTATCCAATTATGTAGAATTATTAAAAAATTAAAAAAACTATTATATCATTTTAGATATGAAATGGAAAAGAAAACAAAAGAAGTACAACGTATTGAACATTGGACATGGACACTTCTGTGAAGATAACGTACTCGTGCCAGATATGTATCGGATACGATACTTTATAAAAAAATCGGGCTACACATCCCAATTTGAAAGAAACAAAGTCACGTCCATATGGTTTTTATAAATTCACATATGGAAAGAGATATAATTTATTCGATTGCTCATATTTTTAGCATATTTTATGTGTGTCTATTTAAGTTAACACATTTCTGTTCTGATTATTTATGAGATTTTAATTGTTCATGCTCGAAACATCCTTTTTTTAACTGTATTTAATATGTCTATGTTTTCAATAATATAAAAATTGATAATTTTATACAAGTAAGATATATTTATATCGTACTCATATTCTTAAAATTTTAAAAATTGATAATCTTGTACTCGTGACGTGACGTACTCATCTCCCGTATTCGTATCAGTGCTTCATATTATCTTTAGTGATAAAAGCCCATGATAAATCCTAAAGCCGGGCATGCTGTGAGACTATTTCTGGATAATTCGTACTACCTCATATGGATAATTCCACTCTTGCGATTAAAATCTTTCGATATTTTGACCACAGGACCAATTTATTTGGATTATGTAACATACAAATTATTATGCAATCAATCATAATATATAATCCCACCTCATATGGACGATTATGTAACATACAAAGTGAAGAAAAAAGAAAAAGAATAACAAACTAAATTCAATTAATTCGAACATTAAAAAAAAAACTATGTTAATTAGGTGTCATTGGCATAATTTGGTTGCTTAAGAAATGCCTAAACAGAGTCAAAGCAAGCTTAGGTCGAGTTAATGGAACTTCATGCCCTGCCCCTCTAACTGTTATATATGTCAATCCTTCATATACTTGGCTCCATCCACCAACCTGATAATTTTTCAAAGAAAAAAAAAAATTTAATTCAGGTTATATAAATTTCTCTCTCCGACTCTACATCCCAATATATAAGATAGACAAGTAGAGTTTTTCACACAGATTAAGAAAACATAATAAACATAATTGAGATCATAATTTTTTCCCATATTCTTCCTACTTTACCCTTACATTAAATCAAAGTATATCATTGTTAGTCTAAAACAAAGTGAATTAAATAGGGATAGTTTAGTCTATTATAATATAATTAATACTCTCAATAAAGAAACAAACCTATAATTTGGGACGCACAAAAAAGGAAATGTAGCGTACTTATTGGGACGGAGAGAGTAAATAACTCGGGCAATATTTTTTCTCTCCATAAAAAAAATTCAAACATTTAATACTCATTTTCCTTCCCAAAGCACTTTCTTGTCTCCACAAATATGACAAACAGTCTCACGAATTAATTTTGTGAAACATATTCTAAAATAACTCATATTAGCTGACCAATTTGAATTGAGATCTAACTTGCTTTGATTTGTAAAATGTATTGAATCCGTCTTATGAACTTAAATTCACGAGACGATCTCAAATGAGATTTAATCAGAAAATCTTTCAACACACAAACATTACTGGAAATAAATTAAAACCTGACGTCCTATATACACAATTTATTTTTGAGGGGTATACACAATTATGAATATATATATTGAAAGAAACGTTTCTATCGATATATTTTTCGAAAAATATCTCAAAATAAATCCAAGCGTTGCCTCAAATTATATTACTCGATGATGAATTGGTTGATTAATTAATCATATGAAATGATGATAATAATTAACCAAAAATAAAAAGGATTAGATTATTCACCTTTTGTTTGTGATACCAGGCATACCAGCTGGTATTAGCTTTTAGATTTAGAGCTTTGATTGAATAACGAGTTGCAGTGAGTGGCAATACAGCATCAGTGTCACCACTGTGAATTTCCAAAAAAAAAACATGTAAAATATAAATAATAAAAAATAAATAATACTAAACACCATAATCTGAGGGATATTGTAATTACCTAAATACCCATATTCTGAGGCCAGCAGCTATAAGCTGTTGAAAAATTGGAAGCATTGATTTTGGTGAATCTGTCCAGCTCCCTCTTATAACATCACTGCATAAATTGTATGTCGTTAATTTGTCAAATGTTGCACTCAAAATTGGTCCCGTTAAAATTATAATTTCATAAAAAGTCTATAATTGAAAAAAATATGCCAATTGAGTCCTTTATTCACCTAATATTCAATATTTATACATTATTTGTCCTTGTTAGATGCTGTATATAAATTGGTCCCACAAAAAGTACATTTTGCAAAAAAAAAAATCCCATCATTGAGACGAGCACTAATTTTATTAGTACTAAGGATACCTAAAAGCAATTTACTTTATAAAAAAAATCGGGTAAAATGGCTTAATTATATGAGTACTTATGTAACATATAGCATATTATACCTGCAAGTGACCCAAGGATTAGGAATTCCTGTAATGTTTGCATGAAGAGCCTTTTGCACCTCTGGATTGTTCATATACACCTTTGTGTACTTCACAATGCACTGATCGTTCCCTCTAAATGTCCAAGGCTACAACACCCCAACATTTCAATAAAAATAAGAAATGGATTGAAAAATATATCATAAATACAATTTCCTTTTGTGTTCGACTTTAAAGTATTAATTATTTAGGTATATATGCTTCTCGGGGGATCCAAAATACATAATCTATAATCACAGCAAATTAATTACATAATAATTGTGGGTTTTTTCTCCCGTAAATTTAGCCTTTTTTGGCCTGAGCCTGATCAAATCCATGGGCCGAGCCATTTAATTTATGTCTGATCTTTTTTGGGCCTATGAAATTAAGGCCCAACGCAGCTTTAAAGTCGTGTAGGTTAGGCTGACCCAACCAAATGACATAGCCATGAGCCCATCCCATGAAAGTGGGTGAATTTGATGAAAAACTAAAAAATATCATATAAACTATAACTAACTTTTTTCTTTTTTTTGGAAAGAATCTTAATGAAATTACGATTAAAAAAAGGAGGGGATAGGACCCACTATGGTCTGTCCCATCTCCGCCATTGGGTCCAACGGGTCGAATTAATTTTGACACCTCTACTGCAATGACATGGTTTCACCTTTTGATACGAAAAAAAATAGACAGCGTATTTCTTCCAATTAAATATCTTGTATTTCATATGATCTAATCGTTAATTATACACGGAAATGACCTAAAAAAGAAAAAGCAAATAATAAAATAACATGATCTTTTACCAAGGGGATCTTCAAGTTGTTTTGCAGGGTCCCCAATTCAGCGCAAGGAGTCTGGTAAATGGCATATGGATTAATGTGACCAAACTCGGAGTAAGCAGTTGAAAGAGCTTGGTAGCATTCACTGGTTGGGAATAGAAATGAGTCATATGGGCAAGATTCATTCAATGATGCATATGTTGAGTCCCCTATCAATCCATGGTTCCACCAAAACTCGAACGTTCCAATGTTGTCGTAGACGTCGTCGAGGAGAGGATTTCCCAACTACCCGACGATTAATAAATAAATAAATAAATATAATCGAATTTATATATGTATGCTTGCGTGCTAGTAGAGTAGTAGCTAGCTAGCTAGGGTACGCTTAGCAATTGTAGCAAGTATTCATAGGCAACTTTGTAATTTTGGTCCCGTAACTATAGGAGGTAGGCAAAATTGATCCCAAAAAAAAATAATCATATTTTGCAAAATATCTCAGCAATTAAGAAAAGCGCATGAATTGGGTCCTTTTTTCTCCCGTGGAAATTGCAAAATCAATAGGAAAATTGGGGTCACGTGATCACGTGACATTTTCTGACAATTTATTCAATTTCCTGTGAAAAATAACTCAATTTCAGTTATTTTTTTATTTGCGAAATGTGATTTTTACTGGACTAATTTCTCCAACCCAAATAATTACAGGATCAAAATTGTAATTTAGTTTGTGTTCACACGCACATATTGTCAGAATCTTTCTTTTATCTTTTTGAAAAAAAAAAAAAAAAAAAAAAAAACATCAATTGATCAACTTTCTACGTAGGGCTAATGAATAAGTGTACATGGCCCATGGTCCATTTTCCGTACCTAACATGTATAAATGTATGTGTGTTGTATTTCATCAAAATTATGTACACGGAATAGTTTTTCAGAAATTAATTTCTTACCAAGAAACCTTTGAAGTTGATGATAGGTCTATCCACACCTTTGTTTCCATCAACAATGACTTTGGATAGCTCGGGTATATAATGTCCTAGAAACAAATATAATAATATTGAAATAAAACATTTATAAAAAAAACAAAATTGGAAAATCAAAATAATGAACAAACATATATATTAATTTAATATTTGGATATATACCTGCATAACTTTCACCAGCAATGTAGAATGGTCTGTATTTGAACTGAGGGAACCTCTGAAACCACCTTGTGAGGAATATGTAGGCATCTTTAGCTGTAAAATTTAGGAATATAATGTCAACTCAAACAATTAATTGTTACCGTATGAATGAAGATAATATAATTATTAATTAGGACCTGTTTTTTGATCACCAGTGATTTGATCAGATGAAGAATTTGAATATGAGAATCCAACACCAGCAGGTGAATCAAGAAATAGCAAATTGGCCTCTGCATCAACCACACACCATAAATGGAGCAACAAATTAGAATTAGGACGATACAAATTTGTGATGTAATGATGCCATCTTGTACACGTGTCATTTATCCGATATAATGGAATAGAGAGTGGAACATGAAATCTCAATCTGGATTATGCGGTCTCTCCCTCACTCATCTATAATATTAATTCTAGTGTAATTAATAAATAAAATTTCTAAAAAAAATCCCAAATTTCTAATTGGGATATAGTTACAAGTACCACCCTTGATATTTAGGTTAATTACAAACAAACTAGTTATCTGTCAAAATTACAAATATCCTCTCTAAGGTGTTACAAACAACCCATTGATGTTTATATTTATCTAACAAATACTCTCTTTAGAGGGTGCATTCTGTAAAAAAGAAGCAAATATCTAGTGAGTATTTGTAATTTTGAAAGGTAATTGGGTTTATTTTGTAAATAGGATAAACCTTAGGGATAGTTTTTGTAATTATCCCTTATCCCTTTCTAATTTTGTGGACCTACATGTGAGCAAAAATATTTACATCCCTTGTCAAAACTGAATTATATATGTCACTCTTGCTCTAATATTGTTTTTCACTTCATTGGCATACATAACATACCTTTGTTCCAAGAATAGGGACTCAAGGACAGAGTCCCTCCATCCGGCCCGACCTGAAAAGGCCCAATCTCCTCCGATGCACCATAAGCTATGGAGGAGCAACCCGGTCCTCCATTGAGCCACAAAACAAGTGGCTTCGATTCGGGCTTCTTGGTTGCCTCGACCAACCAATAGAATAAAGCCCGGCCCACCTTCTGATCCACGGTGACATAGCCCGAATATTGTGAGAATTTGACGTTTGATGGTTGTCCAGGCAGCTTAATGATCCTATCTCTCTCTTGTTGTTTAGGGTATCGGAGGCTGATTGAGGTTGCAATGGGAGGTAGCCATAGTAGTATACATACGGCTACCGGCCCGAAAATACGTATGGAAAAACTTGGATGATCTCTCATTGTTAGTAGTAAAATTGCTAGGGAGATAAGTAATTAGGTTAAAGTGTTGTGCATGGTTATGGACAATTTTAAAGAACATGGTCATAGGTTGTGAATTTAGTAGAGTACAAATTAAGGGAGTTTGAGTATGAATAGAATGGCTTAAATTGGGCACATGCATGTGAGTATTGATGGTGGATTTGCAAGCAAGCCTTGATCCCATGCCAAAGTTTGTGATCCAAAATAGATCTTTGGGGACATGATCAATAAAAAAGTTCTATAAGTATGAAAATTGACTTAAGAGATCAAGATTCTCTGGACAACTAGTGGCTAAATATTGATTATTATTATTATTATTATTATTATTATTATTATTATTATTATTTTGCATTGTTAAACATTAATTGGTTGAACTACAAAACTTAGAAGGAACTGTGGGGCATTATTTCTTAAATTATTTAAAGGAGAAATTAAACTAAGATTGCCATTTTAAGTTGTTATAGCTCATAATCGGCTAAAAAAGAAGGGAAAATTATAATTTCCATTGACAACCCCAAGATACAAGTAGGATCAATCTTGTAAAAACTGGCCTAGGTGGCCAAAAATGGGCCCAAATAAGATTATAGAAAAAGAAAGTATTATTCGTGCTAGATGCCAAATTGCTAGAGCTGGCAATCAGGCCGGGTCGGAAGGTAAATTGGGTTGGGCTGAAATTTTGGTGGGCCCATTTTTCACGGCCCAACCTAGCATGCGTAGTTCATTTTACTCCGGGTCAATCGGGCCGATCGGACCAAAAGAGGCCCGATCCTTTATGGGCCTGAAAATCTTGGCCCAACCTGGCTTAATATTCGGGCCGAGCCAGGATTGCCAGCTACTGAGATTGCCGCTGGATTATCGCCTAACGATTTTTGCAACTTGATTAAGATATAAAATAACTCATGTCAATATGTGAATTTCTTAGAGTGAATTTATACTTTATCT
Source organism: Rehmannia glutinosa (assembly GCA_016081115.2). Taxonomy (NCBI): domain Eukaryota; kingdom Viridiplantae; phylum Streptophyta; class Magnoliopsida; order Lamiales; family Orobanchaceae; genus Rehmannia; species Rehmannia glutinosa. The sequence continues at coordinate 33,746,641 of CM071929.1, read as the reverse complement.
ATTTATTCCAAAATAGCAAGTTTGATATGTTACTGACCAATCAATTTAATTATTATTAAAAGTCCAATAATGTTACTTTGCAAGGACTCCAGTTACTAACATGTCGAATTGAATGCTTTCACACTATTTTACGGATATGAAAACTAGACAAAAGTCTTCATTTTCCCCTACAATCCTCTTTTTCCCTACATTTTGTGATGAACTAGTCCAAGTATTTGATTTGCAGAAATCTCGAGATATATAATGTACATTTTTAAAAATGGTTGTATAAAGTGTATTTCAAGATTTGCATGCAATATGCTTCCTTGAGAAACCATATGAATTTATGGCTTGTGCAATTTTCTAAACAAGCTTGACTTGTTCATAGCATTTAATTTAAGTATGTATGGTGTGTATATTACTCAATACGTAATGTTATCTATCCAAATTGTTTACTACTACTTCACAAATATTTTTTTTATTTAATTACCAAATTAAGTATCAAAATTAATTAAGCCACTTTTCATATTTGGAGAAGAGATTTCTTGCTTAGCCATGAAGTGAGAAGCCAATATATCCGCCCTATAAAACGGATAAATGAATTGGAAGATGGTAATATGTCTGGTACAACTAGGATAAGTATTTTGTAATTTTTGTATACTGTATAAGTTATTTTTGTGTATTTTTTGTATGTATTGTCAGACTCAATTAACCCGAATAATAAATGGGTCAATTTCGGGTTGGCCCAAAATGAAACACTTAACCCGTTTAACCCATTTGAAGAAGAAAATTGTAATTAATTCTACTTTGATATTTGGTGAGTTAATTAATTGTCGTTTCATTGATATTTGCATGATATGTTTGTGTTTTCTCTTAAACCTTAATTGCGTTTTTTTCTTTAAATGTTAATATATTGTATGAGTACAACTCATTCATGTTCCTTGGAGGCCTAATCTGATAAGCCTATTATCAAGCCAAATTACGATTTGCATATTTTGATTGTAATTCGTTGTGTTTTTAATATTTTATGTATAAATAACCCAAAATTCCAATTTTATCATATAATAAATAGATGATTTATTCAAGACTGAAAAATATATAGGTCATTTCAGGTTGTGTTCGAGTTACCTGTGTATTAAACAAGTCATGTTCGAGTTGGCCCATCTGACCCGAATAATTAAACGGGTTATGTTCGGGTTGACCAAATTTGTGTAATTATCGTGTCTCAACACGACCCGCGAACACGAACACAACTCGAATTGCCACCCTTACTTTGTCTATATTTCATCTTGCATTTCCTCTTTTCTTGGAATAATACATTACCTAATCTATATGAGCTTAGGCATAATGTTCATAATACTTCAGTTTCTCAATTATTTAAGTAACTGCACTGTTTAAGATGGTTTACTTTTCTTCTTTATATTATACGATAAATACTTTTGAAGTGTTGTAACATATAACATAAAATGGAATTGAGGTCCTACATTAAGTTCTTTTTCAGCATGGATAAATTGATGTTGTAGCACGTGTCAAACCGAAAACCGAACCGAAAAATCGGTTCGAACTGTTAACACCCCTAAACACAATAAATTTTCTGGGAGTATCAAAAATAATTTATTACTGAATTCAAGAAAATAAAACCTTTATCTTCCCAAAATGTAACATTTTATCCAGGACTCTGTACCATTACATATTCAATTGCTGCAATTCATGAAAACAAATTGGAACTTCTACTACAAAGAAAGCTTGACATGATAATCAACTATACACATCTTTTTAACAAATCGAACTACAGAAATGAATTTGATTCTAACGTGGTGACGAAAAAATATATATGGTCTCAAGATTTTAATCTTTCTTGTGACTAATTTTAATCAACCATCAAGAGCACCTATAAATTTGGAGCTAAGAAAAGATTACCTTATTCCTTTCGTTTTCCAACACGAATAAATTAAGCTATTTGTCTCGAAACAAGATTCAGGTGGGGGGCATGGGCTTGTTCTCTAAAAACGATCTGAAAAGAATAAAAGCTTGTCGTGGGCGATGTAGAGGCACCTCGTGCCCTGCTCCTTTAACGGTCACCAGAGTCAATCCTTTGTATACTTGGCTCCACCCACCAACCTATGTTATTACAAGAAGAAACACAGTCAAAATGTTGAACACATCTCTTGTAAGACGGTCGCACGGTGCGACGGGTTGCACTTTTAGTGTAAAAAGTAATACTTATAGTGTAAAAATGATACTTTTAGTGTAAAAAGTGATACCTTGTCTGAATACACTATTTAGTGTATTCAGACAAGGTATCACTTTTTATACTAAAAGTATCACTCATCGCACCATGCGACCGTCTTACACAAGTTTTTGCCCAAAATGTTTATGAGAAAGTAACATCAAGGTTTTACTTTACAGAAGGGTAAATACAAAACCTACCCTTGAGATTCAGTCTTATTACAAAAGAACTCAGTTTGACATTTGTTTCTATTTAATTGCACCCATTGAAGGGTATTTGTAAAACAAATACAAAGCTCAAGAGAATATTTGTAATACCTAAAGCGACTATTTATGATTTTGAAAGACAATTGATTTTTCTTTATAATTAGGATAAACATTAAGGGTAATTTTTGTAATTTATGCTTCAAAGGAAGAATGAAATAACAATGTTGAGGAGTTTAGGGATGTGTTTCTCCCACTTACCTTTCCGTTATCATACCAAGGATACCACTTCGTAACGGTTGGAAGCTTTAAAGCATCGATTGAATAGCGAGTCGCAGTGATAGGTACCACTGAATCAGTATCCCCACTGAAAAATGAAGAGAGAAAAAAAATGGTGGAAGGATCGTTAACAAAATCATACGAGAGGCGGATCATAATTTGCATGATATGACGTAATGTGTTATGAAATCCTATGGAAGTGGAGGGATTACAATATTTGCTCGTGAACACTCGACATGTAAAATTAACCACTCTGTTCATATAAATTAAGTGCTTCACAGAGTATGCAATCATTTCGACCTTCATAGTAATAATGTGTAATGCGTCTAGTGTCCACCTTCGTACTTAAAATGTAATGTGTGAGTTCCAAATAGCAAAAAGAGGTCAAAGAAGGCATAAAAATGATAATCAAACAACACATGTGACAAAGGATCCGAAGAGTCTTTAGTAAGAATCCCAATAAATTAAAAAAAAACGAATTAGGTCCTTCAGTAAGACAAGTACATCATATGGCCGTTATTACAAACTTGTATAGTTGTATACCTTCGTCAAGAGAGAGGGAAATAGCAATTCTAACACATTAAAATTTTTCATCAGCAGATGGTAACTCTTACAAGAAAGAACCATGAAGTCTACAAAGTCAAGATGTGAAGATGTTGAACTCACATTAAATATGACGAACAATAGCAAAATTCAACAGACACAATCACATGGAAGAAATTTGTGCAGCCAATTGAACCATAAATCATTTAGATACATAAAACACAAAAGAAAATGCCTAAACTAGCACATGGTATCCAATCACAACCAATAGGCTATAGATAATAGCTAGATATCATACCAGAAGTTAAAAGTCACGTGTTTCTTGGCACATGCTACATTCAAATGTGTATGCAGTTTTTCAATTAGGATTAACAAATTTACAAAATGACCGGTAATCATTTGTTCATTTAAAAGGCCTGTAACATTCAACGAAGGAAATTTTGAAGAAGGAATATATTTAATTTTCATACCTAAATACCCAAATTCTGAGACCAGCTGCTATTAGTTCTTGATAAATTGGAAGCATGGATAGAGGAGAATCTGCCCAGTAATTACCAACTATATCGCTGCAAAGTGAAAAACTCCGATTCAAAAGGTGCCACCTCGCACAATAAAAGAAAAAAGGGAAATGAAAAGTGCTAAACCTACCTGCATGATTGCCATGGGTAGGAAATTTTTGTCACGTTGGCATGGAATGCCATTTGAACTTCAGGGAGATTGAAGTAAATTTGGGAGTACCTTTCGGTGCACGGATCATATGCTCTAGACATCCATGGCTGCATTTGAAGAAAGAAGAGTTTCAGTTTTTTAGATACAACAATGACGTGTAGAAATTCTTGATAAGCCGCACTAAGCATTCATGTAAAAAGAAGTTCACCTAATAAAAAACCTAAAATAAATGCGCTGAAAAAGAATGAAGGATAGAAAGTAGTTATTTCCTGATATTTATTTTTATTAACTACGGATTGGGGCTAACAAGGGAAATCTTACGAGAAAATAACATATAATCCATCAATGAATATAAGTTATACCAGAGAAAGGTATATGCTACCCTAAAGCTTAAGTTCATACGATTTCACCAAAATAGTTTATAATTTAACAATCTTATCTTAATAACTTTGTTTTCATAGCTAGCTAAGGGGCTAGTTCAGAAATTACACATTTCTAGATCCATCATAAATGAGGCTACATGAGTCAATTTGATTTATTATCTAAACACAACAAAATGTATATTTTTTTTCTCCATTGAAAGAGCATGGAACATGAAATTCACGCTAGTGGTAGAATACATAGGGCTACAACCAACTATAAAAAAGGGAAAATTGTCTTCCGATTATGCAAAGCAATGTAAGTGGGATGCAGAACCAAGCTATGGTTATGTAATAAAAAGGTCACTTGAGTATACAACCTTTTCATACTGTACATAATGCAAATTTGAGATAGACATGCAGAATTAATTATTTTACTTCTTTGAAGGAAACACATGATTATTATACCAATAGGCAACACATTAATTCATTTCAATAGAGAAATATTTTGTTAACCGTTTATTTTTTTTTTAGCTAATTCTGATTATTCATTCTTGTATTTGGCTGACCCACGTAGTCAAGACTATGCAGACGGTTTAGCATTACGCTATTTTGCAAATAGAAATTTTTTCCAACTGAGCATGTTCAATAGAGAAATTTCATTTAGTGAACTACAGAAATAGTCTTGCCAAAAGTTACCTTCTGACTCTATTTCAATACTCTAAACAGAATAGTATATCTTTTTCGACAGAAAGTTATATTAAGACTTACATAGTGACCCCTTAATCGGCGCCTGAGTGAAGCAGTACTATTGCAGGGGAGGGTGTAAATGCTATACGGGTCAATGTTCCCCATTTCCTTGTCGGCCAGATCAAGAGATTTAACACAGTCACTTGAAGGATGAGTAGCAGATCCCAAGTCACAGGTTGTCCGAAGAACTTTGTAAGTTGAATCTGAAATTAAACCGTGAGTCCACCAATACTCAAATGTGCCAACATAATCGTGGTAATCATCAGTGACAGCATTTCCCACCTAAACAGACAATATTCAAATATAAAAATAAGCCAATTAATCTGAAAATGGAGTTATATAACTTAACGAGAATCTAAATTAATATGCAGTACCAAGAATCCCTTGAAATTAATAACTGGCTTTTGAATTCCCTTGTTTCTTTCGTATATGATTTGAGATAGCTGAGGAACATAGTGTCCTGAAAAGACGAGCATAAAACCCACAATTAGATTATTCCCTCGCTGTCACGCTGTGTAATTCGAGTTTTAAATATTGGGGAAATCAAAATTAAAAACCTGCATAACTTTCTCCGGCAACGTAAAAGTCTCTATGTTTGTACTGAGGAAACCTCTCAAACCAGTTGACGAGAAAGGCATACGCATCTTCAGCTAAAAATTCACAACATCCATATCCAAAACATTCAGAGTCAAGCAGTCTAAACAAAACAACATACGATATACATCATTTATAGCACATACACGAAATAATTGCCACTAAACAGAGGCATTCAAAAGAATCAAGATTCAATATTTCCAAGACATTACCTGTTCTTTGGTCGCCTACAGTATACAAATCCGATGAAGTATTCGAATATGAAAAACCAACACCAGCTGGTGACTCTAGGAAAAGCAAATTTGCCACTGCCATAGTAAATTATAAGAATCTTTAAAAAATTGAAGACACAAAAGCAAAAAAAAAAAAAAAAAAAAAAAAACACATAATGTGCATTACAATAAATCAAAAGAATTCAAAATTACCAATCACAGTTGCCACATACATTTATTCCAAGAATAAGAATTGCTGTAAAGGGTTTTCCCATCCGAATTAATCCGAAAAGGCCCGATTTCTTCGGAAGCTCCGTAAGCAACAGAAGAGCAACCAGGGCCACCATTAAGCCACAAAACAAGTGGCCTTAAATCAGGCCCTCTATTTTTAGGTGCCTCAGTTAACCAGTAAAACAGTGCTCTCCCAGCTTGCTGATTCACAGTAACATAACCTGAGTACTGATTAAATCCAACATTTTCAGGTTGCCCAGGCAAATAAGTAATCCTATCTTTTTCTTGATCTACATTAGACAAAGAGTAACAAATGCCCACAAAAAAATTCAAGCACAAGAGGCAAATTGCAAATGAAATTGACTGCAAATTACACCCCATGAATCAATTTATTTTAAAAAAAAACCCAGAAACACAAACACCAATTAGGGTTTCTGGGTTTTCCCAATTTGAATTGGGATTTATTTACAGAAGAATGAATATTGAGTCTGGCTCATGAAGAAGGTCTATCTTGTCTAGATGGCTCAATCAGTGAATAGAAAAACAATATAAAGCAGACAAAAAAATCATCATCACAAATCCCTACAATATTCTCAGATTCAAGAAAAAATTAATAAAATAAAATAAAAATAAAAAAGTCAAGCTGGTTTTAGTTTTCTGGTGCACTCACAACTCGTCTAGACCATGACACAGCTGACAACCACATGCATCATGTTTTTTTTTTTTTTTTTATAACTCAGCTTTCTGCGCTACGCCGATTATGCTGGCAACAGATTCATTTCCTCATTCTTTTGCCGCAAGGTAAACCGCTCATTCATTCGCCGCCAAGGTAAATCATGGATGTGCACGACGACTGGCCAAATGTTCGACGGTGGTCACGACGACAACCGAGATCCTCCTAAAGGTAAAGAGAAACAATTATGTTCGACCCCGCAATCTACTAATAACGATCTCTTCCCGAATCGAACCGCGAGATGGGCGGGGATTTGATGATTCAACCTCCGACTCCACCTTACAACCTTTGTGGTGGGGGTAAATTTAAGCCACCTGGTTCCACATGCATCATGTTTCCTGGAAAAAACAAGGGAAAATTGACCCATGAATTAAAGACTCGAGAAAACACATAAATGGCCAAATTACACCGCATAATTCTACACAAAAGATAATGGGTTTCAAGGAAATTAGCTATAAAAATGATGAGATTGTGATTTGACATATAGTACTGGAAGTATAAATACTCACTAGCAGCCAAGAGACAAGACAGAGAACCAATATACCTGCAACCTCGTTAATTTAGAGCTCTCATTACCAATAATTGGTTTATGGTTAAAGGGTGAAATAATGATTATGACTATCTCACCGCGTTGTTGGTTGGTGAGGTCAAGATTTTTTGGGGTTAGATTTATAATTTATATTTAACTCCCACCCTCTAAATTAGTGAGTTTAACAATTTTCTTTTAACTAATTTTTTTAATAAAAAAAAAGGTATGATGAATTAGTATAATAAATAAAAGATCAAATAAAAATAGATAAGTATATTGATTATTTGAAATTAAGTTATTGACATCTATATGAAGTCAAAGAAAATCGGACATTATATTTCTTAAACTTGTTTAAATTTTAATCAAATTTCAAGTATTGTGTATGGCTTTGATTTTGTTGATTGAATTTAGTTTAAATAAGTTTTAGTTGAGTTGAACTTAGATTGAACTCAAGTACTTTATCTTTTTACATATATTTTATTATTTTTTTCTAATTGAGTCGAGTTCAAGTCGAACTTCACGTCTTATCCAATGACGAAATGAAGAAATGTATTTAAATTTGATTTGTTAGCACTAGTAGATCAAGTTGTAGGCGCGTGGACATAAGACTGTCAATTTGGGTTGGGTTCGAGTTCGTGGGTCCGCGGGTCAGAATCAGCCAATCCAGGCCTGGCCCATTTAATTATTCGTGTCGGAATCTTGAACCCAGACCCGACCTATTTATTTCATAGGTAACCAGGACTCGACTTATTTAAACTGTTTAATAAAATTATTTTTATGTACATTCAATAGTTTCAACTAAATAAATTTAATTTTTTTTTAAATTCAACCACAATGACACTCTATTCAATCAATAAAAAATATCACAATTCATAACATACAAAAAGAAATGATTTGAGGACAATATACAGAAAAACATGTAAAATAATAACAACATACATAGTTAAGGAGGTTTTAACATTTAAGTTTTAAAGACATGTCTTGTTTTTTGTTTTTCTTACAATAAATTATTTACTTAATTTTCTTTTAAATTCACAAACGGGTTAGACGGGTTATAGTAGGTTGACCCGAACCCGACCTGTTTAATCGGCGGGTTATTTGGGTTCGACCCTATTTCAACCCGAATCCATGAAGCCTTGATCCATACCCATTAATTTCATGTTAGGCTCGTGTCGAATTTGCGTATCAGGTCCGAAATTGATACCCCTACATGGACTTTAGTGAAGCACAAACCATTCATCTTTCCATGGAGAGTGCTACCCTAGAGTTATTCTAATTTATCGAGCCAAAACAAGTTTTAATAATCGATCTCCAGTCAAATAGATTGATGCATTTTTCAATGCTATGCCCGATTAATAAACTTCATGCTTATCCAAATCCATTTATCATAGTATCAAAGCACCTGAGTTTGGTTTGGAAGCGATGCTGGGAATGGGGCCCCAACCCATTTGAATTGGCATATTCGACATGATACTGTGTGTTAGAGTTTGTGTTGTTCTATATCGCCAATTCGCTTGACAATCATTGTACCTAAATGTCGGTTGTACGCTCTCTCCTCTTGAGCTAATTTTGGGGGATGAATTCTGGCGCAACCCATTTATCAGTTCTGAATATTTTATGCATATGGGAAACAAACTCATTTTCAATGAGTACATAGCACGGTGCATGTGTTGCCGACAGGTTTAATTCGAGACACACAACCTATAGTCGTAATGTCAATGTATAGATCTCTTTAAACAACGGTTAAAATAATGAATTATTTTATCCGCATGGACGAAGCTATAATTTTAATATAGGGGAGAAACTGAACCGTACGAAATATGATTGTTAGTTACCTTTTTTTTTAATCAAAATACTTCTTCTTGGTGATTTTTTCTTAATTAATTATTAAAAAATAAATACAAATATAAAATTTTATACATAAATATACATTTTTTCATATTTATTATATTGGCATAAGTATTCGATCAAAAATAACAAATGAGAATCAATTTTAATTCAATCTACTGTAAATAGGGGTGTAAACAATCTGAGCCGAGTCAAGCCGCGTTTTAGCCTGTTTGCCAAATATTTATTTAATTTTATACAAGCTAGAACTCGACTCGAGCTCTCTTCAAATTTTAAAAACTTTGTTCGTGTTCGTTTGTTAAATTATTTAGTGCTTGAATTTGTTCGTGGACATATTCGTGAATGCGTTTATTCGAATTCTTGTTCATTGTGTGTTCTTGAACATTGAATAATTTTGTTCACGAACAATAAACAAACAAACAATCAAAATTACCTTTGACTAGTTCATATTCGTGAACTAATTCAACTTTAATTCGTATATTATTATAATAATAAGTTTTAAAATATTGTAACTTTAAATCCTTTTCATATTATATATAACTATATATTATATTATACAACACTATTAGAAATATATATATGTTTAACTTGTTAATATTTATATTTAACTTATATGTAAAACTCCAATTTTTAAAATTAAGCTACATGAGCTTGTTAATGAACATTCTATAAACGAATACTAAATGAGCTTGTTCACGAGCTATTAATGAATGAGTATATAATTGTTCAAGTTATGTTCGTTTATTAGACGAGCCTTAAAATTTGTTCATTATATGATCATTAACTAAATAAACAAACATAGACAAATGTTGTTTGAGCTTGTTCATGAGTTACTAACTGTGAATAAAAATTTCTTTTAACGCGAATTCTCGTACTTAAAAGTTAAAACCACTGAAAACAACTCATGTACTCAAATATTCTCTCTCTTCTCTCTTTTTTTTTTTTTTTTGGAGAATCAAGTACTCAAGTATTCTCAATTTATTAAAATATAATTTTCATCCATTCATCCAAAAATTATTTTACTTTTGACATAAACACTGATAAAATCTCAAAATTATGTTCTCAACTGAAAAATAACAATGAAAACCTACACGTATCTTTTCCCTTGTAACTTCAGTGTTAAGAGCATCTCCAATCAACCTTCAAAATGAAAACAGCCGCAATAACAAAGGGAGGTGGTGCTCCAACCCACCTTTACAATTCACTTGAAACAAGAGACGGTGAACATAGCGGTGAACTGTTCACCACTCTACATCTTTTTTTTTTCTTTTTTTATTGGTTTTTATTTTAATTTAAGTTATGTATTTTATCCTTTCTTTTTACATGTTTGTTTGTGAAGTGTTATGTTAGTGTTCCATTTGATATATATAATATAATTTATACTAATAAAATAAACAAAGATTTATTATAAAATAATTTTAATATTAAACATAAATTAAAACTATGTAACTAAATTAATGCAAATTATATTTATATTTAATTATATTAAATAATTTTAATATTAAACATAAATTAAAACTATGTAGCTAAATTATAAATTGATAAACTAAATATTTTAATGCCATATAACAAAGAATAAAAATCGAATATTCTAATTTAGAGTAAAATATAGAGGTGTCTATTGGAGTTGAATTTTTTTTTTAACAAGTTGGGAGTATTGGTTGAAGTGGATGAGATAAATTTTAAAAAAAATAAAAAATACAAGGTTCGAACCCTGATCAACATCCTTATAAAGGGTGAGCAATACCATATTAGAATTAAAACAAGTCACAGAAAAATAAAGGCACATGCTCTAAGCACAAAACGAGTTTTGCTGACTTAAGGTATTGGACCCAGTCGCTAGTCAGAGAGGTGCACATGGGGTTGGTTTGAAGAACTTTTTCTATTTACATTGTCACTGTACAGAATGATATATATGCATATATATATGTATATAAAAGTATATAAAAATATAAATATAAATATATATATAGAATGTGATGGAAAAAGGTATAGAGCTTTATGGTGTGGATACTTTGGATAGATGATTTCTTTTGGAGGGAAAGAATGGTGACAGCCACTTTGTATCTATTTTAATATTATTGTATAGCAGTTAACCATATTAATTACCATTTTGTTAGATTTAAAAAGAAAATTAAGGGTTTTTCTTTAATAAAAAAATTCGGCCCATCATTGCAGGTATTCTAACCCGGACCTCGTCATTGCGACAAAAAAATATTTTAAGGGTTATCATTTTTTACCAACTTCAAGTGGACACGGTTTGGTTGGTCACAATCTAGTTAATAATCGAACTAAGTTCAAAATCGAACAGTCATCATTGCATCTATTGGCCATTTAGGATTGGTCCATAATTTATCATTGTAGTTCAGTGCTAGTCATCTAACATTAGCATGAGACACTCTTTGTTGCCTAGAGCACTCGTGTTTCCTCATTCTGCACTTCGGATGCATAAATTACCTGTGGGCAGGTTTCGTGTTTGCATTTAGCTTGCACTTTAAACTTTTCACTATGGAATAATTACAAAAATCATCCCTAAGGTTCGAGATAATAATAAAGAACCCAGAGGTTTTTGAAAATTACAAAAATCTCTAAGTTCGATTTGTATTACACTCACCCCTTCATAAGCTAAAACAGTTCAAACACCCTCCTTTACATTTGTAAAAATATTAAACTACCCCTTATATTTAAGATAGAATCACACCTCAGGGTCTTTTGTTGTAATTTTGAAACTTCTCTCGGTTTTTTCCTTCATGGGTAGTTTTGTAATTATTCCTTCTCACTAATAGAGAAAATAACATCTCTTCCGTGTTTAATGGCACATTGTCTTATTGCCTGCCTAATTAAGGCAGTGTCACTAAAGGCATCCCAACCTTAAAATTAGGATCATGAAAATCTACAGTTAAAATGCCAGAAAAATTATCAAACATCCATCAACAAACACATCACAGTACTGAAATAAGAACTCAATTATGAGTATAATATTAGTACAACAAATCTCATCCCACATTTATTTCACCAATTGCTGGAGGTCCATCAGCACAAAGCAAAAACAAAAAAAATAGAAAATCACCGGTTGCAGATCAACACAAGATGAAGCACAAGATCAGCCGAATACGTCGGTTGATGACGTGGCAATGCTAACTTGTAGAGAACTCGAGTTCAAATCAACATCTTCCCTACAAACCCCATCTCTAATCCCAGACTGATTCGGCAAATTACTCGAAGTTTCAGCAATTTCCCGTTTTCTTGCATCAACTGTTTTCAGCCGATGCCTCTCTGCCCTAGAACCAATCACCTGTCCTAAAACCGACGCCGCAATAGTAAATGCCATGGCCGTCTTAGGCATTAACACGGATTTCCTAAGCATGGCTATGAACGGCACGGCTGCATGGACAGCGGCGAACCATGATGGTGAGAATTTTTCGGTGTGTTCTCTCCATACTCCTAAAGGTATATTAGCCGCCATTCCCAAAACGCCAATAACGAGTATTTTTGCGGGTAGAGGTTGCGGCCGGAGGTTTTTTGCAAAAGCGGTTTTCGCCAGAGCGCTCCTGGCGGCCACCACTGCCGGAGGGCACCTATATTTCATGCCCGGTGGGGGCTGAAGGGCCTTTGCTACGAGAGGAAGGACATGACTCACGGCTCGATATGACTTTGCGATAGGGCAATTCCCATTTTGCAACCACTGATCGCTCATTGCTTCGTGTTCGGATTTTCCTCCCTGAAATTTAAAAAGAACTGTCAAGCTATTCTTCAATCATAAAAATGAGGGATAATTACCAAAAAAAAAAAAAAAAAAGGAAAACCTTGAGGTTCAGGCTTACAAAAATATCCAGAGATTTTTGAAAATTGTAAAAAACCCATTGAGGTTTGATTCCGTTCTACATTTCCCCCCTCCATATGCAAAAAAACATTTCAACCCCCCCCCCCCCCCAACACAATATGTATAGAAATTTTATAGTTACCCCCTTAGATTTAAGAGAGAATCAAACCTGAGGGGCTTTTTGTAATTTTGAAACATCTCTGGATTTTCTTGAAATTAGCCCAAACCTTAGGGAATTTCTTAATTATCCCTAAAAATGATGATAAGAATATTTACATAAACTGCCCCTGAGGTTTAGCCAAATTATAAAGAAATTCAGTTATCTTTCAAATTTACAAAAACCCACTTGAAGTGTTACCTATACCCCCTTGAGGTTTGTGTTTGTTATACGAATACACCAAAACAGATATATGCCAAGGAGGTATTTGTGATTTTAAAAGATAACTGTTTTTTTTTTTTTTGGTAATTAGACTAAAACTTTAAGGGTAATATTTGTAATCATCCCAAAATGATATGATGCATTAGTCATGTCATAACTTTGAAGTATAGCATCCACATTATCACAACATAATACTAGTACAAACTCTTCAACTATTTTGGAATCTATAGAATTTTACTAGTCAAAGAAATTCTGGAAATTAAAAATCAAAGGGAAAGTTAAATTACTTTTGTGGAGATGCTTGAATGGGGTAGTTCCTGTAACTGATCTTATTGCTAAGAGAGGTGTTCTGTTAGATACCAAATGCAAGTGGTGTGGTGAAGCTGAAGAGAGTTTGGCCCATTTATTTTTTCAGTGTGATCGGGCAGTCAAGGTGTGGAAATTAGCTCAGGTGCAGTGGAATGAGTTTCAGAATCAGAATTTTTTCCTTTTGTCATTGGTGGTGGGAGGTTTGCTCTAGGCCCTGGGATCGGATTTTCATTGATCGTATTCAACTTACCACTTATCTTCTTTGGTGGCTTTGGAGAACCAGAAATTTATGGATGTTTCGAAACCTATAATTAAATTCTTAAGGTTATGAGGTTGTACCCTCTAGGGATTGTTATCAATTCAGTGGAGGTGTTGCCTTATAATTTGTTTTGGCTTCTTTTGGCTGTTGGGTTGTATATAATAGGGTAGATCCTTTTCCTTTAAAACTCTTCTACTCAGTGTTTGATATTTTGGTGCTGCCCATAGCCATTTTTTTGTCTGTTCCATTTGTGATCCCTGTGTTGGATCGGGTTCCCAGCTAGGAAGGTCTGTTTCCTTGGCTGGGCATTTGGCAAGTGTGCCACAGATGTAAAGAGCTTCTGAGCTTATTTTAATACAACTTTCGATCTTTGAATAAAAGAAAAAACTATGAGAAGGCCAACTTACTATGTACATGAGAAAGATTTGATTTCTGTTATAAGTGTAAGTAGAACACATGTAATGTGCTCAGTTGCAGAATAGTAAAGACTGAAACAAAATATGTGTGTGTGTGTGTCATCAACTACCTTTGAAGAAGATTCTTTTTTGGAGGAATTTGAGTCCTTGTTTTCTTTCTTCCGCTTCTCAAAGAAAGCATCAAACCCAAAGGGTCCCCCGGGACCAAAACCGGAGAGGCTGATGGTAGCTGCTTTTGCTGCCAAGGGATTGAATTGAGCCGGTGATGGATCAGATTGAGACTTCTCCGTGCGAATAAATGACCTTCCAGAAAGTGGAACAACTCCATTCTGGCCATGGAAGAGCCTGAATGCCATATCAAAATTGGGACCATCCTCAAATATAGGACCTTTCCCGTCCCTTACCTAAGAGGAGAGACAAAGAAGACATGGGAGCCTCTAAGCATTGAGGGTTTAAAAAGTGAGGATAAATTAGAAAAACTACCTATGAGATTCAGCCTAATTACAAAAGGATAATCTTTCAAAGTTACAAATATCCCTCGAGGTTTTTATTTGTTTAAAAATACCCCTCATTGAGGGTGCAATTTGTAAAATAGAAACAAATATCAAAGGGGGTATTTGTAATTTTGAAAGATCGCTGTGTTTTGTTTTTTGTAATTAGACTGAACCTCAAGGATATTTTCGGTAATTAACCCAAATAATGGAGAAAACAATAAAGGCCTAGTTCATGAGTATAGGCAAACATGAAAGTGAAAAAGAGGTAAACAACTTACAGGAATAGGGAAAGCCATCGATGTTGAGAAGGAGAAGTTAGTTGGTTCATTGATGTTCCTCAAAAATGGACACCTAACAATGTCCTGGTTAAATTGTGAAGATCCCCCATTTAAGTTTCCAAAGAGAAAATCCATTCTATAATTGCAAATGTCCTGCACAAGAATGAAAAGGAAACTGAAAATAGTAAACAGCGGGAGAAAAACATATACCATATAACATATTAAAGCCCATGTTCACCCACATTTGTAATATCAAGTAGCATCGTTCGGAGGACAACAAATCCAAACAAAACATTAAAAAAAAAACAGAGAGAGAGAGAGAGAACTTGGATTAATCTATGATCTAGTAGTTAGCTGGGGTTGAAAACGGTCAGCACCAAAGTGCTCATATTATCGGTTGGGCCCTGGCAAGCTATGAGGAGGGTAATTTTTTGAAGTTTTCACTGTTTCAAATAAGCTAACATAGCCATAGCCATAGCCAACATGTGATAATCGCACTGGCAGGATAGAGACAAGTCAAAACTACGAGGAAGTTTTCACTGTTTCAAATAAGATCAAAGTAGCCATAGCCAACATAGGATAATTGCAAGGGAACAAATGACTAAGACCGTTTTACAACATCAGATGACATGACAAAAGGATGAAAAACCAAAGGCTGAAAGGTTGAGAAATCAAAGTACAACCACTCTGAGTTAACCAAAATGAAACAAATGAAGACATCATGGTTCTTAGTTACAAGATAAGTTCATAGATCGCAGTGTCTAGTTCTTGGACTTACCAATGTGTAAAAAAATCCGAATACACACGGAGGGTTTCAACACATATCAAATAATCCTCTATATCCTAAAGATATTAAAACCAAAGGAAACCTTATAAACTTCAACTTCAAATAATTATGAGTACACTTTATAAAAATCCAGATATCTTTTCCATCAAATGAATATATATAGGCTGATTATCATCCATTTCTAACTAGATTCTTAAAACCCCATCAGCTGATACAAACTCATTCCCAAAATCTCAGCATAGGCCAAAATTGAATCCAAACAACCTTTGCTTTCCATTCTAGCCTACTTCTCATTTTCCTTACAAGGCTAACTAATCAGTCTACCGAAAACGAAACACATAAGATTTACAAGGAAATTGCACAAACAAACCTAACCTACCTCGAAAAGTAAAGAATCACAGCTAAAAAAAGCATATTAAATAAGGGAAAAAAAAGAGCACAAGAAAATAGATAATTCAGACCATCCACTAGAATAACAAGCCAATCAAACCCATGTTTAAAAAAAAAAAAAAATTAAGCAAACCATCAACCAAAGTTCAATTCGGACCATCATAAGAACAAATCAAACCCCCAAAGTATCCACAAAAATTGAAATCATTACAACAGATCATATCCACAAACACAAATTTGTAAGGGCATTAAAGAGAGAGAAGATTACGACCTTCAAAGTTCTAACGAGCCAGTGCTCAAGAGGGGCTATACGATCAAAACCTTGAGCAAAATGGGCTCTTTAGAGAGAGAGGAGGAGAAGTTTTGGAGTGGGTAAGACGACAGAGAATGGGGAATTTGTACAAAAGTTGGTATTTTCGATAAAAGAGATGGTAAACGACGCCGTTGTTACTTGTTAGCACAACTACTCCACACGCCAATTGTTAGGGCGCGTGTATGCCGAACGCCTAATTGGAATTTTCTTTATTGATGGATTTAATAATTTTTTCTTCCTCTCTTGAACGGGAATAAAACAAATAAATAAAATAGGTCAATAAATAAATAAAAAATAGTATTTCCAAAAAAATTTAATGGTGGGGGAATAATAAAGAATTTTTTTTCTAATTTCCAGAAAATGTTAATGGGGGGAAATAGTAATAAAAATCATATACATTTTTTTTTAGTATAATGGGGGAACTTGGGGAGGGGACACACGCACTCGTATGAAATCGAACCTGGGTCATTCACCCTTATAACACATCTCAACCACTAGACGTATACATATATCTATATAAGCAGACCCATAACTTGTTATAAGGGAGGCCAATAGAAAAAAATGAATGATTACATATATATATACAAGATAATAAAGTTTAAATATTTTATATTTGATTCAAAAAAATACATTAGTATTGATTAGTAAATATTTATAAAATACATCATTAAATCCTCAATATGGTAAACCTTAAAACATGTCTCTCTTGTATATCAAAAAATCATCTACAATTGAATCTACACTAAAAAAAATGGAAAATTTTCTTTTCAATATACACTAGCAAACAATTATAAGAAACTCATATTCCATTTTTATTTCTTTAGTTTGATGTATAGAAAAGATATTTTTAAGATAATAATAAGAAAATACAAGGCCCACAAGATCTTTAATTTAACTTACTAAAATTCATGGGTCATGTAGTCTTAATAATTTTTATCTAACAACATTGTGGGGGCAAGAGACTAAAGTATATAGATAGTAATATAAAAAAAAGTTTGGGGGAGGGGTCCAGGCCCCCTAGCTACAACATAGTTCCGCCCCTGTAAGGTACTTTATAACATGGTTGAAAAAATCGCTAGGCGCTAGTCGGGCGGCCACCTAGAAACAACACTATTTTTTTTTTTTTTTTACTCGATTTTTGGCCGATCTTGACCACCTAGCCCGCCTAGGCCAGATTTTTTGGCTGCCTTAGAGAGCGCCTAGCTCCAATTTAGTGTTGTCTAGCCCGCTTAGGCGGGCGCCTTGGCCGATTTTCAACCAAAATTATTTTCTTGACCGATTTGAGTAAAATCGGATCAGCCTAGGGGCGCCTAATCAGCGCTTTTACAACACTGCTTTATAATATCACGTACACCTATTAGAAAAAGAAAAGAATATTCATGCACTCTAATTAGGTCAAATTAAAATAAATTTATAATAAATAGAAAACCTATTAGAATATGAAAAAACTTGTATGAAACAATCTCATTGACATAGTACATATGATCAGTTATATGTGTAACTAGATTTCCAACCCAAACATAAAACCATAAAAAGAAGAGAAATTTCCGCAAATACCATATTTTCATAAATTAAAAAGACAGTGATTTACGTTGCCCGATTTTCACTTTCATACGTAGCAAATAACTATACATTATGATTTGATCGGTTAATATAATCGAACCATGCACTACAAAAAATTAAGGGAATTCCAACGAAAAAAATATGTTGGTATTTGGCCAATTTATATTGGAATTAGCGATTCCAACAGAAATTCCATGGAAAAGCACCATTGGTATAATGGCTGTTGGAATGACAAAATTCCAACGAAAATTCCTATGGAAAAAATATTCCAACAGTACCAAATAGTTTTGCTTATCGTTGGACTTTCTGTTGGAATTTTCCAACGGTATGTTGTAGCATTGGAATTTTCATTGGAATTTTGAAAATTCCAACAGTTTTTTATTCCGTTGGAATTATTTCGTTGGAATTTGATTGTTTTCTTGTAGTGATGTGTGTACCATATATAACAAAATGATTAAGCATAATTAAATAATCTAGAATTATTATTTATACATTTAAAATAAAAAAATATAATGAAAATTTACGTAAAAATAATAATTAATGTGACTTCTCTATAATAAAAAAAATTATGTTTAGCTCTATACTTATTTGAAATTTAAAGTAAGATTACTTTTATATAAATCAATGTCGTGTAAAATTTGAGATCAAATTAATTGATAGTTAATTATAGAGGATGTAAAGTAAATTTAATATTTTATTCAAATCAAATGTGTTTTGTCCATTAGCTAATTTTGCAGCTTTTTTCTTCTACGTATTTTGATTGGACGATCGAAGATGTCCCTCTTTGGGTCAATGAAATTGTAATAGCTGATAGTTTCAATTTCTTCTTAAAAAAAAGGTGTTTTTTTCCATCAACATAATATTTATAGTTTCAGAAGATATTTAAAGATTTTAATAGTATAGGGGTATTTTGATATAAAATGGATATATCAATTATCACTTCCCTCTTGTATAGCAATTCTAATTCTGTTCTAATTGAAATTCCCTGTATGTATATATATTTCAATCTGAATCTAAATAATAAGTATACTACTCATAAGTCATATCCTCTCAAAAAAAATAAAATTGTAGGAACATCGATATGGATAATAGACGGCGGCTGGGATATGAGTATCATTATCGTTTCTGGAAGGACGACGACAAAATAATTAGAGACGAGATAATCTCTCGGTACAGGACCATCCTGTCCAGTGGAATCAACGTGTATCTGTTTGAGATTAGAACTAATTTCATACTAAAAAGAACAAACGTTGATGAAGATGGGATAGTTCTATGTTTCGAGAGTTTCGATGTAGAATTGGAGGAAATCGACCATTTCGATGAATGGTATCTGGAAGATCAAACGAGTTACAGGCTCAAAGAATACTGGATGCATGATGACGAGATTGAAAAATTGGTTCATGGGGCCTACAATTTCGCCAAACAGCATAAACCATCAATGATCGGTAGTAGTGTGATATCTTTCGTTGTGGGTGTTGGGTATCTATCTGCCTCTGAATAGATCGATACACGGAGTACCGAACAACCAAATATTACAGACTCAATCAGAATCCTATTAATACAACTTTTACACTAGACTCTTTTGCAGAAAGTAAAATACAAAAGATTAACTGAAAGTGAATGAAGTATAACACAACATATAAAAGGGATAAAACCCCAAGATCCGAATATTGAAAATTATTCGGCTCAGGACCAGTTTTTCCCAAACCACGAAGCTGTCACCAGAGATTCAACCAGAGAACCAAGAAATGGCACCTAAGCAGCCAAGCCAACAATAGCCCTCAAGAACCCAAAGTGTTTGAACCCTCGAAACCCAGAAGAAACCCTAGAAAACCCCTCGAACCAACCAAACCCTAATATCACTCAGAAATAGGGAAATAGTCCACAGAGGAAGTGAACGAGTTAGATAACACTCAGATCTAACACAAACACCCCAGAATCACACAGAAATCCAACAAGGTGGTGAGATTTCTAGAGAGAGAGCTCGGAGAACCTTAGAGAAGAGTCGAGAGAGAAGAGAGAGAAAATCACAGAGAATAATTGAATTAGGGTTCGAGGTTGGGGAGTTTAAATAGGGTTAATGAACGAACCAGATCACATAGCAAGAATGGACGGACATGATTAGAAGCAGAGGATCCGCGGACCAAGCTTAGGATCCCGATCAAAACCACGACCCGGATTCACAAGCGGGTCAAACCCAGTAGGCTTGTTGCATATTGGGTTGCTGACTTGGGCCAAGAAATGTTACTAAATGGATCATACAAAATGGGCCAATCAATATAACAATCTCCACCTTTGGCTCATTATGAATCATTAGACAAACTTAGGGAAAATAACTGGTCATCATCATTGCCGATTGCCTTCCCAGCACTTAAGCTAAGAAGGACTTATGTTACAGCAGCACTAAAGCTGGCTGCAACTGAGTAAGGATCTCAACTAGCACACAACAAGTCAAGTTCCCCCATTGAATTAACATAAGCACAGAGCAAATGTCAATTTAACAGTTTTGGATTCAACAGAAACACACAGTAACTGTTAAACCCAACATAGAGGGTAACTAACCGGGTAATCAATCACCAGTGTCAAAATTCAGAATTTTCAAACAAGTTTTGAACTTTGATAAGGGTAGACACTTAGTACCAATATCAGCGGGGTTGTATTCAGATGCCACTTTTTCAAGACAGATAAGTCCTTTTGAAACAATGTCCCTTATAAAATGAAATCCAACATCAATATGTTTTGTTCTGTCATGAAAAACTGGATTCTTACAAAGCTGAATACCAGATTGGGAGTCAGAAAATACAACAACATTTTGTTTTAGAAAACCAATTTCAGTAACAAGTCCTTTAAGCCATAAGGCTTCTTTTAAAGCTTCAAAAGAATCGCAACATATTCTCGACTCGGTGGTAGGCAGATAGTGCCACAATGTGTTGCGAGTTGGGATTTCCAACTTATACAAGAACCACACAAAGTAAAAACATAAGAAGTTGTTGATTTTCTGTTATCTTTATCATTTGCATAGTTGGAATCCACATATCCTTTTAAAACCACACCATTTTCACACTTAGAGAATTTAAGGCAGTAATCAGTTGAATGTCTGAGATATATTAATAACCACTTCAAAGCATTCCAATGTACCAAACCAGGATTAGACATAAATCTACTAAGGCAAGAAACAAGATAGGCAATGTCGGGTCTAAGATCGACCATTAAGACATAATGAGATCCAATGGCATTAGCATAGGGAATGTTTTGCATAGAAGATATTTCAAGATCAGTTTTAGGGGACTGATCCCTACTTAGCACAAAGTGAGAAGCAAGTGGGACATTCACAGATTTTGCATTACTCATAGAGAATTTTTGTAAAATTTTCTCAACATATGAAGATTGATGAAGATAAAGCACATAGTTAATTCTATCCCTATCAATGTTCATACCAAGTATTTTCTTAGCATCACCTAAGAATTTCATGTCAAATTTAGCACTTAAGCAGTTTTTAACATAGTCAATAGCCTTAATGCATGGTCCAGTCAAAAGTATATCATCCACATAGATCAGCAAGAAAACAAGAGACTTAGCATCAAGTTTGAAATACAGACAATGATCCAATTGGCTTTTACAGAATTTCAAATCAAGCATGCACTGATCAAATTTTTTATTCCACTGTCTAGGTGATTGCTTTAAACCATACAAAGACTTTTTTTTGCAAACATACATGGTTAGGTTTGGATTTGTCTTCAAAACCTTCAGGTTGTTTCATAAAAATTTGTTCTTCCAAATCACCATGTAAAAAAGCAGTTTTAACATCAAGTTGCTTTAGTTCCCAGTCAAACTGAGCCACTAAAGCTAGCATAATTCTCACAGTTACAGACTTCACAACAGGTGCAAAAATCTCAGTGTAATCAATGCCTTTTTTCTGTGTAAAACCTTTTGCAACTAATCTAGCTTTGTATCTAACACCTTCATTTTCTTGTTTGATTTTAAACAGCCATTTACAATCAACAATGGAACAATTAATAGGTTTTGGGACAAGTTCCCAGGTGTTATTCACATACAAAGAGGTCATTTCATCTTGCATAGCACTCAGCCACTTCAGAATTCACAGAATTCACAGCATCAAGATAGGTTTTAGGCTCAGAATTTTCAATTGATTCAAACACTGAGAACACATAAGAAGTTAAGTGAAAATCAGCAAACTTATTAGGGATTCTAATGTTCCTTCTTGTTCTATCTCTTGTTAACACATAATCATTCAAGTTATCATTTTCAGCATGCTCATGATTCAATTCAGTATCAACAAGGGGAAATTCATCATGCTCATTATCATTCAATTCAGCATTATCATTCTCAATATCATTGTGCACATCATTATCATTCACTGGATCATGCTCAACATCAATCATATCAGAGTTATCATTAACAGAGATAGAAGGCACATTAGAAAGCTCCACCTTATTAAGAGTAGTAGAGTTTTGAGTTTCAGAAACATTTTTAGAAACATCAAGGAAGGGAAACTCATTTTCATTAAAAACCACATCCCTGCTAATCATCACTTTAAAACCATTTTCAGATTTAGACCACAATCTGTACCCTTTAACCCCATCGGGGTATCCCAAAAAACACATTTTAAAGATCTTGGATCAAGTTTGTCAACCTTTTGGTGGACAAAGGCTGAACAACCAAAAATTTTTAAATTTGAGAAGTCCACAGGTTTACCAGACCAAACTTGTTCAGGGTATTTCCCTTTTAAAGGTATAGATGGTGATCTATTAATCACATAGGCAGTTGTATGAACAGCTTCACCCCAGAACCTTTTGGAAAGTCCAGATGTACTTAACATACTTCTCACCCTTTCCAAAAGAGTTTTGTTCATTCTCTCAGCAACCCCATTTTGCTGAGGGGTGTAAGACACTGATTTGTGCCTTACAATTCCTGAATCAACACAAAGTTGATCAATGAGTTGGTTGCAAAATTCCAACCCATTATCAGTTCTCAAATACTTAATTTTCTTTCCAGTCTGATTTTCTATCAAGATTTTCCAATTTTGAAGTTTTTCAAAAACATCAGACTTGTTTTTCATAAGAAATACAAACACTTTTCTAGAAAAGTCATCAATCACAGATAGAAAATACTTGTTCCCACCATGTGTAGGAACACTAGCAGGTCCCCAAACATCAGCATGTAAGTATTCAAGAATACCAGTACAAGAAGATTGTTTAGGATAAGATGAAGTAGGGAAGCTGACTTTTTGTTGTTTACCATAAATGCATGAGTCACAGAAGGGAACACAAGTAAGTTTATCATTTCCAAAACATCCTTCTTTATGCAACAGTTCAAGACCTTTATAACTTATATGACCAAGCCTTTTATGCCAAAGTTTAGTTTTATCAATCACAGAGTTCACATTGGTCATAGAGTTTACATTGTTCACAGAATTTAGTATGCAAGAGACAGACTCAGCATTACAAACATACAAGTTCCTTTTCTTTTCAGCTTTAGCAATAATAAGGGAACCTTTCATGATTTTCATCAAACCCTTACCCCATCTTCCCCCATAGCCATCATGCTCAAACATAGCACAGTAGATCAAGTTGTTAGACAGATCAGGAACATGCCTTACATCATTCAAAGTCAAAACAAAACCAGAATCAAGTTTCAAGCACACAGTGCCAACACCAATCACTTGACATTTCTTATCATTTGCCATAGAAACAGATCCATTTTGCACAGAAGCATATGAGGCAAATATGTGTTTAAAAGGTGTCATGTGGAATGTGCAAGCAGAATCAAAAAGCCAATCATTTTCACTGAAAGAATTTGAAGGCACAACATTCACAGAGTCATGCACTTCATGCACCATAAACACATCACCCATGTGATCATTAGAAGTAGTCAAGTTCACAGAATCATTGGTTTGGTTCTTGTTATTCTGATTACTGTTTTGATTGTTGTTTTGGTTATTCCTGGGTTTAGTACATTCTTTTATGTAATGGCCATGTTCACCACAGTTATAACATTTCTTGTTATTCCTAGGTCTGGAATTAGACCTACATCTGCTTTTACTTCTCTTCCTGCCTGATTTATTGTTGGAGTTATTCCCATTCCTCCTATTTTGAGGTCTACCCCTGACATGCATAACCTTCCCTGACCCCTGTTCATTTCCCTTGGATATTTTCAGATCTAATTCCTTACTCTTAAGGCCATTAATCACAGTATCAAGGGTAATAGAGTCTCTACCATACTTAATGTCAGATTTCACATCAACATAAGAATCAGGGATGGCATTTAGCAACACAATAGGGGTATAATCATCAATGTTTTTATCACCAGTAAGTTTTATATCTTGAATCAGTTTAGTAAAAACATCAAGATTTTCATCCATATCCTTTGTCAAGTCAAGTTTAAATCTAAAAAACTTTTCAAGTAAGAACAGTTTGGAAGGTAGTGAGGTTTCAGTAAAGAGTTCTTCCAACTTGTTCCACAATTCCTTGGCACTTGACAACTTGCCAACTTTTTTTACACAGAATCAGAAAGGTTTAGGATGATGGATGAATAAGCAAACTCATCAAGTTGACTTTAATATCCAGATATCTTTATCAAGTATATTTTTGTTCAATGACTTTAAAACATTTTTGTTGAATCAAAATGCCCTTCATCTTTTGTTGCCAAATAAAAATCAGTTTTTCCATTGAAGGGTTCCAAGTGATAGCCGTAAAACACCATCATTATCACAAATATACTCAAGAATATATCACACGAGATAAGACACAAGTAATTTCAGAGTACACAAGAAGACACCAAGAAATCACAAAGGAATGTAATCACAGAAGAATGTAGGTGGACCACACACAGAGTCCAAGCAAATGCAACAATAAAATGAACAACATGCAATTCGGGACCACACGAGTCCAATAGGAAAGCAATAAAAGGACCACACAGAGTCCAGAGAAAATAGTAAGGCCCTAGGGTAGATCCCCTCGCACCTCAGGATTCCACTGCGCTCGTGGCACAGGGTCAAGAGGCTTGAAGCTTAGGGTTTCCCTAAAACTACTACTAACAAAGAAATAAAGAGGAGGGATGAGAGATTAATCCTTACTACGGGAGGAGCAAGTCCTGGGTATCAAAACCGTCACCGAGTTCACCAGGAGCAAGAATCACCAAGATCCAAAGACGAACCGTAAGCACCAACCCACCAAGAGGCGGATAGGTGCTCGATACCCGTTGGATATCTATCGCCTCTCGAATAGATCGATACACGGAGTACCGAACAACCAAATATTACAGACTCAATCAGAATCCTATTAATACAGCTTTTACACTAGACTCTTTTGCAGAAAGTAAAATACAAAAGATTAACTGAAAGTAAATGAAGTATAACACAACATATAAAAGGGATAAAACCCCAAGATCCGAATATTGAAAATTATTCGACTCAGGACCAGTTTTTCCCAAACCACGAAGCTGTCACCGGAGATTCAACCAGAGAACCAAGAAATGGCACCCAAGCAGCCAAGCCAACAATAGCCCTCAAGAACCCAAAGTGTTTGAACCCTCGAAACCCGAAGAAACCCTAGAAAACCCCTCGAACCACCCAAACCCTAATATCACTCAGAAATAGGGAAATAGTCCACAGAGGAAGTGAACGAGTTAGATAACACTCAGATCTAACACAAACACCCCAGAATCACACAGAAATCCAACAAGGCGGTGAGATTTCTAGAGAGAGAGAGCTCGGAGAACCTCAGAGAAGAGTCGAGAGAGAAGAGAGAGAAAATCACAGAGAATAATTGAATTAGGGTTCGGGGTTGGGGAGTTTAAATAGGGTTAATGAACGAATCAGATCACATAGCAAGAATGGACGGACAGGATTAGAAGCAGAGGATCCGCGGACCAAGCTTCCAGATCCCGCAGTCCGAAACCACGACCCGGATTCACAAGCGGGTCAAACCCAGTAGGCTTGTTGCATATTGGGCTGCTGACTTGGGCCAAGAAATGTTACTAAATGGATCATACAAAATGGGCCAATCAATATAACAGTGGGCATCGATGTTTGCACTGTGCAACAAGAGGGCGAAAAATTAGAAGCCGTGATGGAGAGAGCTATCAGGGCTGAAAATTTGGTCCCATGGAATTATATTCACCGTAATTACTTTGACATATCCAGAGACATGTTCTTATTCTTGTTTAATCTGCCAAGGATTAGAGTGGAAGACGTCAACGAGGGCTTGGGTTTAATCGAAACATGTCCAATCTGTTTGCATAGTCCCACCATTAGCACTCAGATAACTCATGTCCCGAAATGTAATCATGTTTTTCATACACATTGTATTGCTAAATGGTTGTTAAAGAACAACTCATGTCCCTTGTGTCGTCTGCAAGTCGTATGATTGAAGTACTTCTAATAATATTAGTGAAGTGTTAGTTGTTCAAGTTTTGCTACATTATATGATCTATATTATTTCTTCTTATCCTTTTTCTTTTATAATATTATTAGCAATTGTTGATCTTTTACTCTATGGAAACCTTCAGGTTGAAGATCAAGAAGACGAAATTGATTGCTGTATTGAGGTTTGCTCAGATCATTAAGAATGTCTTTTAAATTTTTTATGGTTATAAATTCCCCATTTACAAAATCTATCTGCCAATAAGTTGTTGAAAAGCTTTTTGGTTTTTAACGTAACTTGGAAGAGTAAATGGTTTTTCAGATATTGAATATTTGCAGATATACATCTTGACTTCACTAGTGAACATTGATACGGAGAATTACCGGAAAAAAAAGGATTTTGGCTGATTACAAAAAAAATCCAGACATTTAAAAAAAACAATGAGGTTTGATTTGCCATAAAGTTAAGGGGTAATTTGAATTTTTCTATAAAAGTCGAAGAGATTTTTGTAATTGTTTTACTTATGAAAGGGGGAAATGTGAGATGAAATTTATTTATTGATATTTGTCGAAGTTTCTTGGAAGCAAATAAAGTTGTTTCTTGGATATATTCTTGATCGAAAACTTCAAGAAATAAAGAAAAATAATATTTCTAAAAAAGATTTTTTCGGAAGAAATTTACATGAAATATCCCAAATATTCTTAAGGAGTTTTCTAGAAAAACTTCAATAAAAATCTAATAAGATATTCTTAGAATGTCTTAGAAATTTACTAAAAAATCAATTTTGATTGAATCTCAACCGTGCATATGAGGATGTGCTAATTAATACAAATAGGGTTAAGGTCTCAAAAATAATGCGATGAACCCCTATTGAGGAGTGTCATGTCTATTATAACTTCAATTAAAGAGTGATCATCTTAAGTAATATAGATGGAAAATTAACAGTTAAGACATGATAAAAGGTTAACAGTTAAAAAAAAAAAAAAGAACGGAAGACACATAAAATCGTGCACAAAAACATGTTTGTGAAAAAACAAAGAAAAATAGTAAACATACGTGTAGGAGACGGCAGCGGCAAAGCGCTGAGTTTGTTCGGTAGAATATAAAATGAAAGATACGAAATATGATATTTGATAGGATATAGATTAATGTACAGATCCTGTATACTTAGATAAGTGTGATTACAGTAAATTGACAATACAAAAACTTGTATGAAACGATTTCATGGCATTATCCATGAGATGGATCCTACATATAAATAAAATTCTAATCCAAACCCAAAACCATAGAAGGAAAAAAAAAACTCATATTTTTTGTATTTGGTAGGATTCTAAAAAAAAAAAAATTAGGGTATATGCTATGTTCTCAGAGATGGTAATACTGACAATTTGGTTGTTTATAAATTTGGTGGGTTTAGTTGGATAATGAATCCAGTCTGGAGGTAGGATTTGTGTCGGATGGGATCTTCTAGTTTAAAATGATGTTTTACCTTCTATTCTACTACATGGATGATTGCCACGTGACCATATTAATTTTGAAACATAAATCAAGCTTACGAGGGTGTTTATCTAAGCATATTTAAAATTAGATCTTATAAACTTCTACCTCTTAAAAAGATGTTTTTAGAGCTTATAAGATGTTAAATCTTATTTTAAAAATAAGTTGTTGAAGTATTTGGATAAAATAAGATGATGAAGCTTTTAAGATGTTAATAATTGTAAATTTTTAATTACAATGAGGTTGTTAAAATAAGATCTTATTTTGAAGAAAAAAAATTAGGAAATCCCAACTTCTCTAAAAACAACTTATAAGATCTTTTTAGAAAAATTACTTAACAAAAGTAAATAGCTTATAAGCTCTGAAAAATCTTATAAGATGTTTTGAAGAGCTTGTAAACTCAGCCAATCACCCTCTAAATTGTGGGATTTTAATATGGTAATTTTCATACATATGACAATTATCTGTGTTGTGGAATAGGAAATAAAACACCAATTTAGAATAGAAAATCCCATCCGGATTTCGATCAACGTTATAATCACGCAAATTTGAAATTAAACCGGGCTTGTGGTTGTCCAACAGGTCAAAATCCTCTTAAGTACACATGGGATTGGGTTAGATTATTTAGTAAATCCAACCCAATTCATCAAAGTAAACGAGCCCATAGTTTGTAAATTTGAGACTTAAAAAAAACACAAGGATGATAATTTAAACCAAGGTGTTAAAAATTGGATTGCTCATAAAATCCATCTTGCTAATGCTTCACGGTTCAATCAGTAGAACCGGTTCACCTATCGTTCCAATTTTAATTAATAATAATTATATTTCCATTAATTATGTGTGATATTTTACAAAATAAAATATATTTACATAACCAACTAAAAGAATATCTAACATGGCTTCAAATATTAATCACGCCAACCATTTTTATCTGGTTTTGGCCGTAATTTAACACATTCAATAGCAAAAATAATTTTTAGAGGGTTAACCTGATGCCAGTTGAACCGTGTAGTCTGATCCGATTTTTAAAGTAGGGATTTAAGTGAATTTTACCCTTGTTTTTATTTAAACTTAATTAATTGAAGCTTTTTGTTTCACTTTTTAATGTAATGAAAATTATATTTCTTTTATAATTTCTTTGAACTTTTTTTTTTTGTTGTTGTTTCAAATATTTCTTCTAATTTTTTATTTCCCATCCCTGCCGTTTCTTCTAGATATGCTAGGCAACCATATCCTACTCCTATATGGGCTATATGACTTATATACACTTTCTGTTGTATGGGAATTCTAATTCTTTCCTAATTGAAATTCCTTGTATATATAGAATCTCAATTGTGTATATATATCCATCTGAATCTAAATAATAATTATACTACTCATAACTCATATCATCTCAAAGAAAAAAAATTATACTACTCGCGAACATAAATTTCTCTATGAACATGATCGATATGGATACTACACGGCGACCGGGATATGAATATCGCTATCGTTTTTGTATGGACGACGACAAGATGATCACAGACGAGATAATCTCTCGGTACAGGACCATCTTGTCCGGTGGAGTCAATGTGTATCTGTTTGAGATTAGAACTAATTTCATACTAAAAAGAACAAGCGTTGATGAAGATGAGATAGTTCTATGTTCCGAGAGTTTCGATGCATATTCGGAGGAATGTGAATGTGAAGATGAATGGTATTTGGAACAACAAACGAGTTACAGGTTGAAAGAATACTGGATGCCTGAGGACGAGATTGACAAATTGGTTCATGAGGCCTTCAATTTCGCCAAACACCATAAATCGATCAGGAGTACTGTGATCCCTTTCATCGTGGACGTTGACGTTTGCACTGTGCAGCAAGACGGCGAAGAATTAGAAGCTGCTATGGATAGGGCTATTAGGGCTGAAAATTTGGTTCCATTGTGCCTGTGGCATCATATTAAAGTTGAAGACGATGTGGATAAGTTAGAGGATATATTAGATTTCTTGCAGTTCAATCTGCCAAGGATGAGAGTGGAAGATGTTGATGAAGGTTTGGGTTTAATGGAAACATGCCCTGTTTGTTTGCATGATCCCACTGTTGGCGCTCAGATATCACTTCTCCCGCAATGTAGCCATGTTTTTCATACACACTGCATTGTTAAGTGGTTATTAAAAAACAATTCATGTCCGTTGTGTCGTCAACGAGTCGGATGATTTCCGAGTTTTAACTTTCAATTTATTTACCTTTTATTTGATTCCGTTGGATTGGATAGTGAACTCCTCCTCTAGTTTGAATGATTTTGTAGTTTGTTTACTTCGTGTATGTTTTAGACTCGAATGATAGAATTTAATTTACTTCAATTTGTCTTAGTTGCACAGGATTGTTTTTTAGTATTTGTGTTACTCAATTACTTTGAGGAGTAATTTGGTTAAGTTGTTTGATCCACTATATTTACTTAGCTTTATTAAGATTTATCTAAGTAATTGGTGGTGCTTGAAACATGGTCTGCGTGCAAATGTTCTCAATGTAAACCCATGAGATTTGGTTTTGCCATATATTTAGGGGGTAATTTGAATTTTTCTATAAAAGTTAGAGAGATTTTTGTATTCTTTTTTTTTTTTTTTTGCTTATGAATAGGAAAAACGTGAAATGGAATTTGTGATTTTAAAAAAAAAAATTAGAGTTTTTTTGTAATTAGCTCGAACCTAATTTCTTTACTTTTTCTTTTTTTTTGGATAACTATCCCAAAAAAGAGTCTACGTCAAACGGGTCACACCGCAAGCTTTTCGGGGCAGGCAAAGAATTCCGGTCACCAACAATAGCATATATAAATTATCACGTTTTGTAGGATTAAATATATAAGATCTAAAATAAACAAAAGTAGATCCATTAAAAATGGCAAACAAGGAAAGAGAATATTCATGCACTCTTTGAAGTCAATTTTTCACAATAAAACAGAAGACTAATCTCGGAAATCATTAATGATTAATTATCTGTAAAACTATCTAGTCAGCTGCAAGTATATATAACTCTCCATATACAACTTGGACATTCCAATTAAAATTCCCTAAAATTCTAAAGGATCAACAAAAATTTGATCAACCAACATGACACACTTGGTGGAAGAATATGCACTACTCAACAATCACTACAAAATACTCAAGCTAAGTGATTACTAAGCAATAGCGGAGCCAGGACACCCTACAGGGTGGAGCGGATAGAAAATCCAAAAACAAAATTATACAAATTATAACATAATTTTATTTTAAAAAAATTCTCACTTAAAAAAAATTAAAAAAAAAAAAAAAGAGAGTTGGGCAGGGGCCAGCCCTAAATCCGCCAGTGTTACTAAGTAACACAACGTCACTGTTGCCAGGAATCAGGATACATAGGGCTTTTTATAAGTGAATGTGGTTTATTATACATTAATATCTACATAAGTAAATATATACTAATATGCATAAAGATTATATATACTTGAATCGAATATAATAATATTTGTATTCGTATTCGCATAATACGCGAATCTAAATATATATTGTAATTTGAATTCGTATTCTAATTTTTGAATTCGGATGTCAACATAGAAATTCAAATAGGAATCAAATCCAAAAGTTCGCTGCTTTTACACCCCGGCTGTGCGGGTATGTAAGACATAACTAATTTCTCCTTTCCTCTACATTTTTCTATTGCTCCATTTACTTTTCACTCATGTAATGTCTCATCAAGGTGGAAGATGAACTTAAACCATGCACAGTGTCATAATCCTTGGAACACCAATCATGTCAAACACAATTAACAATACACTTGGAAATAAACAAATAATGCAATTTACGAAAAAGTTTTTCAGAATTTGAAGAGATACTCTTCTAAACTTTGATTTTTTTTTTAGTATTTCTAATTAGTATTTTGGATAACTATCACAAACAAATATGCGGCACTAAAATTGTCTTTCGACAAATCCCATGTAGCACATAGGTTTTGGGTTTTCTAGTAATTTACTGAAAGTAATAACTGTTAACCATACAAATATCACATGTACTTGATAAATGTGGTAGAAACATAGATGAGACAAACAGTATTACACTTAATAAAAATTGATCAAGCAGATGAAACAAGCCAAGTCAGGTAAAAGCTCATCTAGCAATCTATTACAAAAAAAAAAAGTGAATATCATAATTCTTGGCTACATAATATACATGGGATATTTTATGAAACACTACAAATCAACCCAACTCTGCCAACAAAATTTGGCTGGCACACTGTGTAGCCACAATGAAAAACATTTAACTATATATAAGAAGAACAATTTTGCTCCACAAGCAGTGGCGCTACTCAAAGCAGCTAAATCCATTCATATCCCAAAATGCGATAATTTAAACTGGGATTGAATCCGAGCTATTTCCTCCGACAGGATTAGTTTTTCTCTCGGCTTGGAGTGACCGACATAATGATTCAAGTTTTTCCTTTTGATTTCTTGTTTTCTCCAGTTGTTTCTTCAAGCGCTCACGCTACTCCACAATAAAAGGAAATAAAATTATCGCTGGGTGCAAAAACTCAAGATAACATGTACGAGGAAAGTCTATGAAGAAGTCAAATATGACCGTCAGATCTCACAGGATGTCACTATATGGTATTGACATGTATTTTACCAAAACAAGAAACCTTAATAAATTGACAGAACAAACATCCAATGTTTAACGAGATCTGAACTACAAACTTTACATCAATGTGAAAAGGTCAAAAAAGCGAAAAAGCAATATTCGGATTACAATGTGCACGAAATTTTAGGAAAAAGCAATATTTGGATTAACATTAAGAGAAGCGAAGACAATTTCAAGTATATTTTTCAACAGTCAGGTATTAATCCAAATGGTGTACAAACAACATTTACCTCTTCAGCAAGTTCTATAAGGGTAACATCAGATTTTTCACATTTGCTCTTCAAGAAGGTGTTTTCCTTTTTGAGTTCCTTTATCGATTTCGCCATCTGGTTTCAAGTACATAAACATGCAGCCAATATTTTGTTTAATAAGGCAAATAAAATACACATCAGGCAGAGGAAAATCTTTGCAAAAGAAGATATTATGAAACTGTACCTTCTCAATTTCTTGCTTAAATGTTTCAAAAACCTCATTGCTTTTCACCAATGCTTCCTGAGATTTTAAAAAATATGAAAAAAAAAAAATGAGCTGGAATCGGAGTAGCTTATGTTTCATATTTGAGCAGACTGTTTTAGACAAAGACAAACAACTGAAAAGAACAAGGAGAATGTTTTTTCGATTATGTTCAGTTGAATACCTATATAAGATATTTGTGATAGTCTCCTACTTCATTTAACAGCTAAATGTGCAATCTGGATGGAACTAGATTTAGTTTTAGAACAATTTAGACAAGCCTACCTGGAATTGTTGAAACTTTTCACCGTCAGCTGTTAACTGCAACCTCAAATTCTTTTCAGTTGCCAAGAGTTGTGCCACCTGTTCTGCATACAATTTCATCTGAGATTGTTCCTGCTTCAATTTCTCTTCATGTTGCTGAAGTCTCAAGTCAGCAAGCTGAAGTTCAAGTGTCTTCTGTTTCAGCTGCAAAGCCAAACGATGAAAGAAATTCAACTTATGCTCCAAACTCTAGAGATGTTAAAAATATTTAATAGCAGAAACTCTATAATTGGAGAGGTGACCTACCTGCTGTGCATGTTGCTGCTCGGAGAGAGTGTATTGATCGACAAGTTGTTTTAACTTGGTCTTCAACCTGAAGTAAGAGAATTTTTCACATCAAATATAACTGGATAAAATGCCAATAACAGAAGTTTACCAGAAGGCAGATGATATTCTAGTACTTTTTGCATATGTTTTTTGACAAACTCTGCATAGTGAAATTAAGGTTGTGATTGGTTGTACTTTCATTCCGTCCAGAGAATAATGGTGAAATTTTTTTTAAAAGTGAAAGTTGGATGTGTAGATAAAAATTAATGATTGTGTTGATGTGATGGAAAATCTTTTAGAGATGTTGATTTAATTTTTTTGTGGAAACAATAGTGTAAAAATATAATGCAAGAAAATCGAATAAAAATAAAAACTTGAACCGGAAAATGGGCAATATGGATCTCATTTTATACCTTTTGTATCAAGATTAAGAGAAAAATAATAAAAATAGTGATAACTTAAAGAAATTATCGAAATTCTTTATATGAATAGGGGGAGGAGAGAGAAATAAATAGTATAACTGGGTATTGGAAAATGTGAGAAAGAAAGAGAAAAATGAGTTAATTTTGGAGAGAAATGAGATTTTCTTTGAAAATTTTTCATTTTTCTCACAATCACATATTCTAAATTTTTTCACTCAAAAATGAAATTTTGGGAAAAATTCTCACAACCAATCACAACCTAAGTTTCTCATCTTACTCAATTTGTCCATGTCTGGCCATCCTAAACAGAATAAGATAGACAAGTAAAAAGTGCCAGACTTTTGTGTTCCAGAATGAGAGAGAGAGAGAGAGAGAGAGCTGGCTGCAAAATTTAATTGTGTTCCAGAATGTTGAGCAAAAATTCACTAAATATAAATCAATGCAAATGGGCCCAAAATATTCAAATGCATTCATACAGATTCATAAAATATTGATGAAAACATGTAATCAACTCGCATGCATGGTAGGCTCTGTTTTCTAGATGGCGCTTTAGCAATAACTGATGATCTAAATCAAAGAACACAAACCATCCATTTATATTATGCAAGAGAATGTCTTTTTGCACAAAGTACTATTCAGGAAACAGAGCAACAGTGTCAAAGGGTTAGGCTTACTGTATCGTAGGGTGTTTTATGATTAACAAGAAATCTAAACTTCAAGGTATATTACTCAACTGCGCCGAATTTCACATGCATGAAAATTTTTCATTTCAATAGTACAGTCACTCGTGCCAATGTCTTAAAGTATTAGGTAAAGTATAGTCCTGCATTTTTTTTCCTTACATTTCATTCTCTTTTAGCTGAGATATACATTCATCTTTCTGCTCCTCCAGCTTTTTGCTTACTTCCTACAATAAATAGAGTGAGGGAAACATAAACATAGAACAGAATAAAATGAATGGTAATTGAATTATATGATATCCTTATATTTATATAGAGACAGTCTTCCATATATAGTGTTATTGGATGCTACAAAAAGAAAGATAAAAAATTATGCGATAAAGGGCTAAGCAATTAAGTATATTAAGACTTAAGAGGATGAGGTAAGATGCAGGAATGGGAGCTCAGAGGAGGGAGCTTAAATTGTAAAGACGGGCTTGTGATGAAGGGAAGAATTAGCTCAAAGTCATGTTGGAGGATGATGTGTATCTGATATCTAGTTTTTGGAAGACCTCATCGTCTTTACACTAGTTTCCGGAAGAAAAACAATTTACAACATCCCACAAGAATTGGTCATCCCTAAATAGACATCTCTGCTCCCCTACCTTTAAAAGATAACCTTGCTATTGATGTTTTATCATTAGTGCTGGCACTTGCCCCCCACTTATGGCCGAAGAATTGTTTTATAGGTACAGCATCTCAACCGAAACACTAGTAGTACCGTAAATTAAAATCTAAATACTTGTCAAGACGTACATGAAATGAACATGTTTTATGCTGATGAATACAAAAAAAAAAAAAAAAAGATATTTGAGACTGTAGTGGAACAGTTCATGATTCACAAATATCTAAACGAACAAAGGAAGATCTTTATAATATATTACAAATTGGAAAACAATTACGAACCGTAATTGCATCTTGAAACTTGTCTGACAGATCTAATCTCAAATTTTGACCCTCAGTTGACACTCGTTTGCATTCATCCTGAAGCAAGCAAAGATCCAGTGATTAGCAATACCTCATTGTCAGCTAAAAAAGATACTTTAAAACAAAGTGCCAGCCACTAGGAAGGCTAACTAATATCAAGAGCAAGAAGAGGACCATACGGACATCATTCTATATATAAGCATCAACTACATCTTCATTCCAATAGTTACACAAGTCAACAAGCATATCTTAATAAGCCAACAAGTAAGCTAAAAGGTTTCTATTTGTCAGAAACTTGCAGATAACATATGAAAACATGATGATGACATGCATTCCATAATATGCCAATACCAAGCACCCATAGGTTATAAAATCAGTAAACAAGGAGATGGAGTGAAAAGCTTCCGAATCATTTGTGGTTAATAATCGTATTGATGCCAAATCGAGTCAGATAATTTAGAAATAATATAAGCTAGAGCATATGATTTGAATAAGCAGAGTACTTACCATTAACAATTTATTTTGACGTTGCAGCTCCCGGCACAATGACTCAAGTTTATCTCTAACAGCAACAGCTGCAAATGAGAGAATACATAGATAAGCAAATAAAAGCAATGTTTCCAATTGTCACAACAATATTAAGGTCTTTATTTCCATTTAAACCCATATATGTGGGTCACTAGCTACAATATGCCCAAACTTGTTAATACCATATTTTGCAAATAATTTTGTAACTGCATATAGCAATAACACATGTCAGTAAGCATGTAAGATGAGATTGTAAATTTGTAATATGTTGTAAATTGTAATATGTTCAAAAACATAAAGTATGGAAACATTCAGAGAGAACATATAAAACAAGTTTAAATGAAAACCAGACATTTGAACAACAAAACACTCAGAAAAGAGAAATGAAAAAAACTTTGCAATTATGAAATCATAGTCACATACCAGAATCTCTTTCAGCAATGACTTGTTGATACTTCAAAGTGAACTCCAAAAACTCCTTCTCTGATTTAATGGTACGTTTTACATTTTTACGCTTCACTTCAGTGGCTTCCTGACAGAATATATCACAGATGAGTAGCGTTAGATATTTATATTCTAAAATATGGAAATGCAGAAAAGAAATTGTGATCTTCAAACTACTATCAAATTTCACCTGAAGGCTCCAGAAAGAATGAATTCATAATAAAAGAAAGATGAATAACAATCAAATAATTTTTATGAAAGTTACAGAAACTGAACAAAGTAAATATTAATCATACAAGAATCACTAAACAACAAGAATCACTAGAGTTCCTTTTTTCTAAATCATGATTTACAATATACTTTTTTGTTGTTTTCAGCAGTTCCAGCCGCTGAAATCACCTCTGAGGCAACTGTTTGTAATTCTGCGCGTTCAACAGCTGCAAAAATGGAGAAATTACAATGAAAATTTAGCAAACTACAAAAGCAAGCAAAAGAAAATCTAAAGCAGTGAATTCTTTGTAAAAACCATGCAGCTCCACAGAGAAACAAACATCAGCGACTTAAAGTATACAAATAATCATCCGAGGTTATAAACCACAGCTAATACATCGTATGTAAATCAGGTCTTACACCAATGCATCTAAATATTGTCAGAAACAACAGAAGAATTTGTCTTGAGACAATTGGTAAAAATGAATAACGCCGAAATTAACATAGAAAATCTCATATAAGTACTAAGTAGGAAATAAGTTTTGGTTACAATCATATACTTTATGGAAGTACATGTTAGATGCAATTATGCAAGAAAGAGGTCGTATCCAAATTATGAATATAATGTTGTCGTAAAAAGCGATAACATATATAGGGTGCACAACAAGATTTTTCATATGGCCTGGTTGCCTTCTTTTTATTTCTAGAATAAAATGGCAATGTTTGGTATCGTTAGGGACAATATTTTCGTTCCCAAATAAGGATATCAAACATTGTAAAAGTTTGTGGTATATTCCCCCAAAGACATCTCCATCTTCCCCAAAAATATTTCAAGAAAACCTTAATCACTACTATATACTTTTACATTCAAATTGTTATATACTTCTTGCATCAATGGAAAATATATATTACATCTTTCAATCATTATCTTATCATAAATATATTCTAATTACATTAGTATAACAACAAACATATAAGAATAAAAATAAAATTAAGTGACACCACTAAGAAGACAAAATATATTTTACCAAAATAATTCCCCCAAAACACTCTTAAAACAGAACTAAACACATTCATTCTCCACATAACCACCCAAATATGTCATCGATACATTTCCTTGAAAGAACCCAAAATGATTACAAACATAGCAGGGGCCATATTTTACCTTTTCTGGCAGTGAGTTTTAAAACAAACCCCAGAGGGGTCATTTTCCCTTGTGTAGGCATTGTGTAGCTTGGAAAGTTAAACGACTTAGTTACGCACACCAAATGCTATTCAGTATTCAACGATTTATTCAATGCCACCTTAACATCTTAAAGCTGGCTCAGCTACTTCTGCCAATATTTTACTGGCCTTAAGGCATACACATTTGGGGAAAAATGAAAATAAAGATTCATAAACAAGCACAAAGAAAAGAAGAAAGAAAAAAAATGCAGTTTCGAGAAAACACACGAGCGGAACAATATAAAAGATTAAGCAATAAATTTCTCTTCTAAAGCCCAACTGCAATTTTTTAAATAGGCCATCCACACCTTCTTTCTAAACTTATTCTCCCCATGACTTTGATTGGAACATGAAATCAGAAATCAAAAAGTCCCCATTCCAAGTCAATAATCCACTATCATGCAATGCAACAAAGGGCAAAGCTATACATTTTGAGTATGCTTCAACATAATCAATGCCAAAATATCAATATCAATGCAAAAGTCAAATGAAATCCCACTTCACGCATCAAACAAATCAAACAAACAAACAAACAAGAAATATTACATTTATTTTTTACATTTCCTTCACCAGAACCTGCTCCAACAGCCGAATGACTTTGATCGCCCACATTTTCGACTAATTTATCCGAAGACGAACCTTCGTCTTCTATAACAACTTCGGGCCGTGAACCAAGCTCCAGTAATTTTTCCTCCTTATAATCATTCACTGCCTCCTCCAATGGCGCCGCAGAAGAGGATTCAACAAATCCATCAGGCAACGAGTCGGCTTCTGGGAGCTGATTCACTTCCGGATTCGGGTTCAAATTCGGATTCTCCATTTTCACCTGCATATTCCAACAAAGACCTCAGCTTTTAACAAAAACAAAAACCAAAATTCACTTACATTTCCATACTTAAAGAGAAAGTGGAACCCTAGAATACATACGAAAGTATAGGCATCTATGTACGCGTCATCAGATATACGTACAGAAACGAGGTTTATGCGTACCAGAGAAGATTCGGAAGAAAGGATTTTGATTGTAAAAGGGAGAGAGCAACGCTCACTATTACAAGCAAAAGTCATTTCTAATGTACAAGCCAATCAAACAAAGTGTACAACCACGATTGCTAATTTATTCTTTTTTTTTTTAAGCCGATTGCTAAGTTATTCTAGTTACAATAATACTTGCTTATTCGAATTAATTAGTTATATTTCACCAAATTTATCTGCTTAAAATATTGCATTTCGTAAAATCAAACGAACTGTTATTTAAGTTGGTTGCCTTTTCTACTAAATAGTCTAGTCTGCTAATCATCAAAATAATCTCATATGGTGGCATCAGATAGGGAGAGTTTTTGCAAACTAAAAAAAAAAAAAAAAAAGTGATTATCAGATTCTTATTGTAAAAAAAAATAGAGTTGACAAACAATCAACCTTAGTTAAACTGGGGAAATTGTCTAACTATGGCAAAATTGAAACAAATTTATGGTGGATTTGAGGTATTTTTTGACGGAGTTGCGATTTTCAACTTGTTACCATATGTGATGTGCGCCTAAACCTATTATTGCAAACATACCTTGTAAACCAACCTTAAAAATTATTTTTTTTTTCATTTCATTTGAAAATTTGATTTAACAATTTCATAATACCAAAAAAAAAAAAAAAAAAAGTCTTTGGCGCACCTTGTAGGTGCGCCATCCATTAAGAACAATAAATTAAAAAAAAGGCATGATAATTAAAAAAAAAAAAAAAAAAAAGGTCTTTGGCGCACTTTGTAGGTGCGCCATCCATGAAGAACAATAAATTAAAAAGAAAAGGTATGCTAATTAATTATATTAGTCTAACTAATTAATTACAATTTAAGTCAATAGATATATATGCTCTTATTGTGATAATTTGATTACGGGATGACACATTTAAATACCATACCAGTAATCAAATCGGCTAAGCCAACGGTAAGCGGTTCAACCGGTCGGACCGATTCAATTTTGGTCCGGATATCGGTCAGCCGATTTAATCTCCAAATCCCTACACAACCCTACCATTCCTTGCATCATTAAAATAGGCAAGTAGAATATTTCACACATATTAAAAGTGAAAACATGACATTATTTAGGTACTAAATTTTAAATTATCCCTTATTTTTATTTACATATGGTGAGACAATCGAACACGCCTAGAGATTTTAACCTCCTTAAGGTTTATATTTATCTTACAAACACCCTCTCAAATAGGTGCAATTTGTAAAAACAAACTCAGAAAAAAAAACACTTGTCAGAGGAGTATTTGAAAATTAAAAGATAATTGTTGTTTAATAATGCGAAAATATGATTAGAGCCATAATAATGATTGTTGTTTAATTATTATTTTCTATCCCACATTAGTGGCTAATGGGCCAGTGTAGCTTTCTGACTATTTCTTTGTTTAGGAAAATTTATGTGGCTATGGTTTGCCTAAACTTTTTCTTTCAAATAACCAAACCGACCCAAATTTTTGGTGTCTCTATCTTCTTGTCTGTTGGACGGCTCTAAGAGTAAGAGGGTTCCAAAAAGTATTTTTTTTTTTTATTTTATTTTTTTTTATTTTATGGGCTTCAAGACGAGGTGCGCCAAAAGTGTTTTTTTTTTTTTTGTATTTTTAATAGGGGGTGTTGTGACAAAATGAAAAAAAAATAATTTTTAAGGTTGGTAAACACAAGGTATGTTTGTGTAATATCCCATATAGTTTGATGTCGCCAACAAGTAAAATCACAACTCCATCCAAAAACACCTCAATTCAACAAATTTGTTTCAATTTTGCCATAGTTAGGCAATTTCCCCGTTAAACTGTCAGCATTAAGTTACTTGTTAATAATTCATTGAACGAAAATTTGTATTTCATCAATTTCATAATACCATTCAATTGTTTTATTTCCTTTTTGCATCCATATTTTAACAATGCATTTTTTTATTTCTTTTTATTCTTTTCATTTTCTTGATATTATTAAAATGAAGAAGAAAAAAAAAAGAGTGAATAAAAATAATACTTGTTCCAAAAATGGGAAATGTGACATTACACCATTGAACATTGACATGAGCCAACAAATCTGCTTCATTTCTTGTCCCTTCTATTAGCCCCACATCCTAAATACATCAAATATTTCTTCATATATTATCTTCAGCAGTCAGCCAAATAGAGTTTGCCTGTGCCTTCAAATGCCATTCCTTGCATCATTAGTTCAGACAGAGATACTGGAATAGGTAACATGACCAAAAAAACAGCAGAATATGAAATTATCAACTAAATTTAGAATAAATTATCAGCTCACTTGTAAGTAACAATAAAGCCACAAGCTCAGGGAAAATGTATTTTCTCCAAACTCAGAAAAAAAAAAAATATAAACACTTCATACCTCATTAGTTATATCCATGCAGGCCAATTTCGCATAAGCTGTCACCTAAGCGGGCGGGCTCAATTTATTCGTTCTTCAACTTGCTACTCTTCTCGTCTTTTCCTGTAAATATACATATCCAAATCTAAGGACATCACTGAAATACATTAGTTGCTTTCATTCAAAGGGTGGGGTGGGCTAAATAAAAGACGAGGAAAAAACGTTTATCTTTCAAACTTACAAATATCCCCTTGACAATTGTTTTTATTTTACAAATTGCACCTCAAGAGGTATTTGTCAGGTTCATCCAAACATCATCCAAACATCATCCAGAAGGGTGTTTGTAGCACTTTAAGGGGGTGTTTGTAATTTTGAAAGATAACTGGAGTTTTTTGTGATTAGGGTAAACCTCAGGAGTAGTTTGTGTAATTATCCCATATAATTATTACAAGCAGCCACACCTGAACTCAGCAGGCTACAGCCACTTCTCGGTTTTTCCCAGTAAGGTTTGGCCACGGCATGACCACCATTGAACTGCGTTGCATTGTTAACACTAAGCGTACAGCAGAACATAGCTTGAGAGCATGCTTATTTTTCAAAATGTATTTGGTTTATTTTCAAAAGAAGAAAGATGTTTTACCGGATAATAGTAATCGTACAAGCCACAAGTCCTTGAAGATCTACTCGTTGAATACAGGCCAAGCCGACTTCAGCTGTGTTACCTGAAACACTTGAAAGGCCACAAGTTAAATCTTCTGATACAGCCTGGATTTGCGGTAACCCAAAATGCCACCCGTAGAACATAATAAACACCAAGTTCAATCTCCACAATACAATCATAATAGATCAAGGCCCTGTAGTGAAATATACAAACAGTAATATAGTCATAAAATATTGTACATGTATAAAGCCAGAAAGTTTAAACAACAAAGTGCATTTGAAAGAGACAAAAGCTTCAACTCGAACCTGCAACAATTGTAGGCTTCAGCAATTCCACAAAAATCCCGGTCTTTCAGTAAGCAAAAAAGAAAGACTAATTTCTAGCGTGATTTAGTTTCTTTCTTGCCACCGGTCTTTGTTTTGTGCCTTAAGAGGTCTATATTCACCATAACATCAGTCAATCTTTTGTTCCAAGCTTTAGCATTTGACTCCCGACTAACTAATCCTCTCTCCTCCAAGTCTACCAAAATGCTTTCACCTTTTACAGAATCATTTTCAGAACAAACGGCATTAATGAGGATCGAAAATGTGGTGGTATTAGGGCAAACACTCCTCTGTTTCATCTCTTCATACAGTTCAAATGCGCGAGCAATATCACCACTTCGACAGAGCCCAGTTATAAGAACGTTATAAGTAACGACATCAGGCTGAGATCCATGATGTTCCATCAAACGTTTAAAATCGAGTGCTTCAGGCATTTTACCTTCTTTGGAGAGTACATGAATTACAGTTGTGAAAGTCGGAACGGTCGGAACAATTCTGCTTTTTAGCATCCGATTAAGAAGAAATACGCCCTCCTCTGTCTTTCCGTTCTGCACGAGCCCTCTAACCATCGCACTCTCCGCCACGTGGCGAGAGGTAAGCTTAAGTGCCTCCATCTCGTCTTTTAGTTTAAATGCTCCTTGCATATTTCCCGATTTACACATGCTCGTTATCAAACTGCTGTACTGTCTGTCAGTAGGAACAAGATCGTTTTTGAGCATCTCATGAAGTAAAACGTGGGATTCTTGGAAACACAATGTTCTTTTGAGCCCGTTGAAAATAGAGGAGAATGTCTCTTCGCTAGGTGAAATTCCAAAGGCTTTCATGATATTCAATAAATCAAACGCTTTCGACATGTCACCTCTCTGACTATACAAAGTTATTAGCATATTAAATGTCAACTGATCTGCAAGAG
The DNA here is from genome assembly GCA_016081115.2 of Rehmannia glutinosa. Lineage (NCBI taxonomy): Eukaryota > Viridiplantae > Streptophyta > Magnoliopsida > Lamiales > Orobanchaceae > Rehmannia > Rehmannia glutinosa. Next base: position 33,703,174 of record CM071929.1, on the reverse strand, counting down.
TCCCCTTCATAATCATCATTTTCAAAAACTTACCCCCAATATCCAGCATGCCACATTTACATAGCCCAAAAATTACAGAATGGCATGTAAATTTATCGGGAACAAAACCTTTTCTCAAGATGGTTTTATACAATGCCAAGGACCCGGAAATGTCTTTTCGTGCCGATTGCCCGTGTAAGAGAATGTTATATGTAGTCAAATTTGGGGATAAACCTTCGATCTCCATCATGGACTGGATATTTTTCAACTTATCCAGTTGTCCTGCTCTCGAGCACGCATCAATAACTGCATTAAGTGTAACTATATCAGGATTTAGACCGCGCATTAACAAATCATCGAAGAAGTAAATGCCAGCTCGTGCTTGGCCAATCTTGACGAGCCCGTTTATAATACTGGAATAAATAAACTGGTTCGAGAAACAGTTCCACTTTCCAACAGAAGAATTGCAGTGACAACCCTTCCAGTTCTACATAAACCAGCAACGAGACAACCATATGTATAAATATCAGGAAACACGCTATTTTGAACCATCTCAGCTAAAAGGACTAGGACCCACTTGAAATTGCCACGTTCACATAGCTCGGCCACCATTGTGTTGTAGATGATTACGTCCGTAGCAGAAGGAATGTTTCGAAGTTTATCGAAGAAGATCACTGCCTCCTTGAAATTCCCTCCTCTGCAAAGTCCTTTCAATAGACTTCTGTATGTGTAAAAGCTCGGCTGACAACCAAATTTAACCATTTCGTCTAAGAGCTCAAATGCTTTTAACCCATCTCCTACATTTCCATAGCCGCCAATAATAGCATCAAAGGTAATGGAATTGGGAGTAAGACCAATTTTACGTACATGATGCATGAAAATCTCCGCCTCTACCAAATTCCCACTTCGGCAAAGAGTGGATATCAATAAGTTACAAACGAAAAGATCTGCACAATGACCATTACGAAGCATCACCGTATAAATTTTGATTGCTTCGTTTATATCTCCCAGTCTGCACAAATTGAAAATTAATGTGGAGTATACAATGTTGTTCGGTCTGATCCCAGATCTAAATATTTTACAAATTATTTCCTTTGCACAATTAATCTGTCCAGCTCTACAAAACCCATTCACAAGAACCGAATATGTAACAACGTCGGGATTTATATTGTCCTTAAACATTTTATCAACCAACTTAACAGTTTCTGTTAGTGTCCCACTTCTACATTCTCCATCCATTAGCATAGTATACATAAACGAATTTACATTAACGCTGTCCAGCTTCATTCTTGCGAGTAGACTTTTCGTAGAATCTAACTCGCCATGCTTGCAGAGTCCATTCAAAAGAGTTCCATAAGTAACCTCATTAGGCTTCAATCCCCTTGCTTCCATATCATTCAGAAGTCCAAAAGCTTCCACAAAATTTCCTACACGACAATGCCCGTCAATCAGTGCATTATAAGTGATACGATTTGGTGAAATATTAACCTTACACATCTCATCGTAAATTTTCCCAGCAACTACAATTTTCCCGTCTTTAACAAATCCATTTATGAGGGTATTATAGGTGACTTCATTGGGGATCACCTTTCTCTCCCGCATCTTTTTTAAGAGTAAATACCCTTTTGCGCTTTTGTTATTCTTACATAAATCATCCACAAGCACATTATATGTAAACACATCCGCCTCAATACCCCTACAACTCATGTGATCCAACAACGGAATAGCTTCTTTATATCTACCTTTCTTGCAGTACCAATTTAACACGGTATTATAACTCACCACATTAGGGGCATAACCACTCTCCTCCATCTTTCTGAGTAAATAACTCGCCTTTTTCAGTTTCCCGTCCGCACAAAGTACATTCAAGAGTATGTTAAACATTCCTACGTTCGGACAAATACCTTTCGCAAGAATTTCACTGAAAAACAACCACACGGACTCAAAACGACCAACTTTCACTATTGCTGCAAGGATCATATTACAAGTATACACCGACGGCCTAAAACCCCTAAAACCCATCGAACGAAAAGTTTCTATAGCATCATTAGTGGCTCCCTTTCTCACATAAACCCTTATTAAGAGATCAAAAACAGCAGGGTTTGAATTACACAGAGGATATGTATCCATAAGGGCATAAAAGACAGAATTTGATCCCAAATCCGTTTCGCATAAATGCTTTAATATCGATTTAGCGCAATCATACATTCTTGCTCTAACAAGAATGTGGGTTGTAATACAGTACAAGTGAGTTATGTGATTGAGCTCCAAACCCGGCTGCTTTACAATCCATTTCAAGAATTTCAAAGCTAACCTTCCATGAACGGGCCTCAATGATGCTGTTTTATATTTCATGAAATTCAACGACTCCCAACGGTCAATAGTCAGTATTGTATATACACTTCTAGCCATTTCTTCACCTGTTTGAAAAGAAAAAAAAAACGAACAACAAAAAAAGCCTCTTTATGTAAAGACTAAAGATAACATGCGTGTTTTCCAGTGCACGAGTCAGAAAAGGATGAGTTACTACTTTAGGAAAAAGATAGACAAATACCGGGAGTTTGTGGGTGGGTTGAAGCTCTGAATTTTTCATTATTTTTGAAATTTTCTTGAGAATCTTTGGAAATATCTAAGTGCGGGAGAGCTCTGGTTTTTGAACTTTTTTAGGTGAAAGATAACATTTTCGCGTTGTTTTGGAAGTCAAGCGCGAAGCCATGGCTACTTTTGCTGTGTTTCTTGGTCGGAGCCCTTCATTTTCGTTCTGGGCTTTTTTGAACAGGAGTAGAAGAAAAGAGCTGGGTGCCTTCTGATAAAATAAAGGTCATTTACATTTTCATCCTTGTATTTTGTTTTAAGTCTCAAATTGGGCGTTACTATTATAGAGAATTGTCAATTAAGTCCCTGCTCACCAAAATCTTGAACCATAGCTTAGTAACATTTAATACAATGAACAATAAAATTCTATAATTGTCATTCATCATATTACATATAACAACAGATTGATATGATACCATCGTATTAATCCTAGATATTAATATGATACCATCATATTATGATACATCCATAAGATTTTCAAACACAAGATCTAGGATTAATATGATGGTATAAATTTCCTCAAAATCTTATGGGTGGATGTATCATAATTTCATCACAAATCAAGCAAAATCAAATGCAAGTTGAGATTACATTGGATGGCTGACATTTGAGATTTCAGTATGAATTTAACACTTGGCATCAAAATTAAAATGATGAGTAAGGCCATGTCACAAATAAAGGGGGCCAAAGGGCAAAAATGAATAACATTCAATTTGTGGATGTATTATGGTTGTTTTAAGCGTAGTCTCAAGTACAAGAGTACACTACAAACATCACATTCAAATGAAACATCGAAAATGGGAAAATGGGAAAATTGGTCTTGTATTTATAGGGGCGTTGTACTTTTGAATTTGCAATTTTAGCCCTATAACAATTTTGCCCCTCAGCAAAAACAACAATTTTAGTTCTGTAATTTATAGATTTGATAATTTTAGTCTTATACTTTTTAGTTGTAATAATTCCGATCCTATTACTCAAAATAACCAATTTGGCCAATTTCAAAAGTTACAGTACTAATATTGCAAACACCCATATAAATGCAGGACTAATTTTGTATTTTTCCCCATCAAAAATTGGTCTAGAAGAAAAGTTACATTTGCCAAGGCTTTACGCATTTTCAATGAACGCATATTGTACAATTCTTGGACAAAAGAGATAGTAAAGAAAAAAAACCCAGCATAATCTGGGCACAGATTTAAAAAATTGGGTGAAGCAAGACTCTTGTAAATAATCAGTGAAATTTCACTAGTCAGTCATCAGTTTATCTAGATGACAACACCTAGACGAGAGAGATCCTCGCGCAATAAGTCCACATTCTCGAATTGAATACCAGTGAAGCCAGCATCAAGAGCGGCCTCAACATTTCTCTTCCTGGAGCAGTTAAACAAGATGCATGTTAGTGATAAACCATCAACAATCAGAAGCATGCCTACAAATATATAAATCGTTTATCAGTGGTCATGTTGTTACTCAGTGGCCGTGTTGTTGTCATATTAATCCAAAAAAAGAAAAAAGAAAAAAGAAAACTCCCCTTCACATCTTACATCAATTTGGCAAAATGAAATTTATTTTTGTAATCAGCTTCACAAAAGACGAGCAGCATATATACAAGATGTGCCTGAAGTTGCACGCATTCACCTCTTCCTACTCCATCGCATGCAAGTCTTTGGTACCACTAGTGTAACTTCACATTGCACAATATCCATTATATAGTTATCCTACCTATACTTCGTGTATGAACAACTTTGTAGCACCTTATTTAAGTAATAAAGATTCCAAGCATCACCTTATGTACGTTAAAGTAACATGCAAACTTTACATCATGTTAAGGGTCAACCCTTAATTTTTTTTGCGGAAATGATTTTTTAGCTAATTCTTTTTTTATATATGTTAATTATTTATAATCTTTCTTTACTTTTTTATGTATGGACTAAAACTTTATTATGTATCATTAATTATCTAATACCTTACTTGATTATTAGGTATCTAGACTAGTTTGTCATTATTTATCAATGTAAACCATTACTAAATTCCAACAACAATTTATGTGGAATGGTGGTACTGCGAAACAAAGAATTAGTTGGGTAAAATGGGAAAGATAATAGGATTTGGGGTGGGGAGGGGGCAGCGTGTTTCTCAAAATATGAGCGTGTCAGGGTGGTAAAAAGAGGTGCTTAAAGCATGTTAGTGCAAGGGGACTCGGTGATTTGAGAGTTTATTAAAAAAGGAGTGGGTAATGGAGCGGAAACTTTTGTTTTGGCAAGATGTGTGGATAGGAAACGAAGCTCTGCATACTAGATTCCCACATTATATCGAACTTCCTTAGATAAGTTCAGTTCAATAGATAAAACTGGAGCTTGGCCGATGGGGAATGGAGGTGGAGGAAGGAGTGGAGGTGGAGCAGGGAGTTTTACTATTCATGGGAACTTGATAATTTAATAAACTTAAGAATCTTTTGTGTAGGATTTCAATTTGTGAAAATCAAAAGGATCAATGATGGACGAAGGAGTCTGCTAAATTGGTTTGCCTCCTTAAAAGTCGTAATATGGGCTGAAATAGTCTACAAATCCATGAACTATATTAGGGGTCAACGGTCAACCTCATTATGCCTGGAAATAATCTCACAGGAAATAGCTTGTACGCCAAATGTAATCAAGTGACCAATTGTACATTTATAACAAGCTTAGAGCTTATGATATTTGTTATCCGGTTTAAGAGCTATTTTCAAAAATTTCATATTTAGTACTTTTGGACTGTTTAAATCTTAGTATGTCTACTTTGACTACATAATAACGCATTGTTATGCTGTTCTGATGGCAGTCAGTACTTTATGTACCATTTCTGGCACAACAAGTTATCAACGTTGAATTATGGCAGAATAAGGACAATACCTGATGGCAGAATAAGGACAATACCTGTCATCAACAAAGATACAGCATGCTGGCTCGACATTTAAGTGCTTCAAAATATCCATATAAAAATCAGGATCAGGCTTCCTTTTTCCTGCACATGCCAAAGTTCATGACCACAGCCATCGTCATACTGCTGAAACGAGGACACAGAACAGTGACTAAGAATGCAAAAGAAGAGTTTCTCAATGGGTGCTTTCATATTAATAGCAGAGTGTACTCAGAAGCATAGATTAAATTCTAAGCAGAGGATAACTCTCTAAAATCAGAAAAATGTATACAAAGGATCCAGACACTGAGTTGAAATAGAAAATAGAAAAGTAACTGATCGTAAATCACAAAAGGACAATTAAGACAAACAATATCAATACTCTTTTCCAGATGTCACATTTATGCAGTACCAACAAAAAGATTAACTTCTATTAGTCCAATTCAATACGGTAATGCATATCATTTGCAAACTAAGAGGCATTTACTGTGAACCTAAACATCCTCCAAATTTAAAGAGGACGAGACAAAAATATACCAACATGTTCATTTTGTGTAAACCGAACTACTTCTTAGCTCAGATGCCTATTGGTCCCACACAAACATTAATATCTCAACCATCCTTCAATGCTTGTTTAGAACGCAAGATTTGGTATAAAGCAAGTATTAGCTGGAATTCTATCTTTGTAAAGGCATCCTCAATTTTGCAATAGAGAGAGCACCATATGTAGACACTAGTTCTAATTAATATACAATCCACATCCTTGATAATCAAATTGATGAGACTAGCATATGAGGAAGACGTAAAAAGGTTAGAACAAAAGGTACCCATTAAGCATGAACAGAATGTCCAGGATAAGTAAGTTGAGAGTTTTAGCTTTTCCTCAATGATTTCGTACCTGCAAGAGAAAAGAACAGAAAAATAGCTAAGAGCACAATGCTTCCCAGAACTGCTACTAAAAATGCTGCTTAGTTAATCATACCAGATGGGATAATTAGTTGCCGAATGCATTTCATATCCATTTTTCTTTAGATCAATAAGTAATTCTTCAACTCCTTGGATATAGGAATATCCTTGTCTCATGCAGCTTTTGAGGCCTGCAAGGAGGCAATTCTCTTCATAACACTATTATAAAAGTACTATACCTCAAAAGAACTTTAGAATTTTCGGATAGGCCTACTGTATCCCTAATTAATAATATTAAATAGCCAATAAGTTGTGTATTATTGGATTCTAGCAGTTATTTACTGGTGCATTTGAATATGAGACCAACTTTTTCTTAATCTAAAATTCTTCTTCAAAAGCTGACAGTCTAAATTTTCTATTGTAGTTCTTTGAATACTTTGAATTTTTAAATGAAATCAATGTCATGTAAAACTAGAGGTAAAGAGCTTTCTAACCATATGTAATGGGCACATAGAGGATTGCGCATAAGAGATTCATGGTTATTTCAAGTTGATTATTGTGTACAACTTCGGTTTTATGGTATTTTCTCTAATTTTCTCACAAATTATCATATTCCTATTATAACTGTAGGTTGAAAAGAAAAATGAATTTATGGTAGAAATGAACAATAATGATAAGGTTAATCACAGGAGCTCTGATGCTAATATAAAAAGAACCAACGTCAATTTACCAATATAAATATGTTTTCATTAAAAATTAGAACTAAAATCATTTCAATGCCAGATTTTGTCTTTTATCTTAATGTGATCAATAATTCTTTTATGATGCTCTAATGGTACTAGATTCATCCTAAAAGTTGATATTATTAAAAAAAGGGATAATTACATGAAAACCCCTGAGGTTTGGACTAATTACAAAAAGACCCGAGATTTTTTTAAAATACAAATAGCCCCTTAAGGTTTGATTATGCTTACATATTCCCCCTTCATAAGCAAACAATATTTCAAAAAACTAACCTGATATTTGTAGACATATTACAGTTTACTCCTTAAATTTAAGACAAATTCAAACCTGAAGGGGCTTTTTGTAATTTTGAAACATCTTTGGATTTTTTTGTAATTTGCCCAAATCTTGGGGGTGTTTTTGTAATTATCCCTTAAAAAAAAGAACAAATTAGATATATATTTATTTTGTTTTGTTGGATTTCCTTTTTCAGGCTTCATTTAAATATGCCTGACCAATAAAATGAAAATCTAATGAACGACCATCCATAATGAAATGATGACATATTAAGAAGATTAGTAAACTAATGTCTAAATCAGAAATACTCATCCCATTAGAATCACTCCAGTTTCAGACAAACAGAAATATGTTTCAAGACAGAAAAAATCATTTTAGAAGCTCAAAAAATATTTGAAAGAATTGATGAATTTCCAAGAGTACCTATAAAATGCAGTCACCATTGTAGAAAAGCATTAACCAGCAAAAACAGGTTGCAACTTGTTGCATTCAGTTCTTGATCTTAAATCATAAGGAAAACTATAAGGTTGCTTATCTGTTTGACATAAAACCAAAATAAAAGCAGATGCAAATCGCTTCCACTGGAGTTAAACTTACCTTCCAAATCAATTGGCCTTTCATCCTTGAAAAACATTCGAGCCACCTCCATCTGAAAAGAAGTAATTTCTATGTATTTAAATGTAGATATATGTGTGTGTGTGTGTGTCATCTAAAAAGAAGTCTCTTTGGGAGACAATTTCATGCAAAAGAGTGTGTAATTTAATTAGTCTTCAAAAACTGTTCAATTGTAATTTTTTAAAGTGCTTTAGGCTAAGGGTGAAAGAGTAATGTTGAGTTTTGCAGTAAATTCCCATAAAGAAAGTTTAGTTATCATTTCTATTGAAGTTTTATATGTTTTAGGAGTCCTTGGTCATCTAGATCAAAGTCATAATTTGTTAATTACTAATTTACAAGTTAAGGTCTAAATCTTTTTGTGTGTAGATGTTCTTACAGGTCTATAAATACTCAAAAGTCTTGTCTACATTCATATGACCACACCTAAGCAACCACAGAGTAACTTTACATTTGTCATATGATTGGTCGATACTCGAAGGCGAGCGCTTTCAGATTGTGAACGTATTGATACTTGCCATGTGAATGATTGGTGTCGCAATCCATGTGGGCTAGAAATTTTCCAGTAATTGTCATCTTTTTTATTCCAAAAGCTTCGACCATCGTTGGAATATATATTGTTTGCGTGGATTAGCTTCAAATCTTGCAAAGGAAAGAGTTCTCTTCTCTTCTTTCCATGCAATTCTTCTTTACAGCATCTGATTCTTTCCGCTTAACCATTATTTCACTATATGATAGAATTCCACCCTTCCCCAACAGTATATGCACCCAAAATACCACATTTTTCTTTGTGAACTTGGAAAGCATTTTGAACAAACTTTAAGTCTCACCTAGCACAGCAGAAAAGTTTAAGAGTGTCATTGGCAAGCTATGACACAAATGCCACGAATACTTGTGACCCAAACCCTAACCAACCAAACCCCATCCCACCTAAAACAAAAAAAGGTAAAAGTTGTGTTTAATAAAATGACCTAGCACATTGCTTCCATTTTTTGAGCTTTAGTTGTCTACTGGCAACTCTTAGATGGTGGTGGTTTCAATCATTTGAGCTTCCAACTGATTAAAGAGGTATAAAGATGTCATATCACCTCCATTCACAGTTACTAGATTCACAGAAACCAAAGGATCCCTTAAACTTCAATAAAAAAAAAACCATGGATCCGTAAATTGCAAAAGAGGTTCATATTTCAAATGAAGTTAAAAGCAGAAAGGGATCTCCTGGTGTCACTCTACAAATAATCAGGATCCAAATGAGTGCCCAAAACTATTACCTAACACAACAGCATATGAGTTCTAGCCTTCTTTCGAAGAGCATCAATGGCTAAAATCAGTTTAAGTGCGTACTTGTTCGTAAAAACTCTCACTGAAGGTAAAATTTCAAAGTTTTTCTTATATACCTCACTAATGAGACCCTTCTCAAACTCAATCCAGACAGTAGGATGCTTGCATTCTAGAAGTTCCTTCATAGACATTCTGAATAATAACACCAAATTTCCCAGAGAGTAAAGTAAATCAGAAACAAGTGTGGTCAAGATTTTAAGATTTGTGCATGAAAGTAAAGAAATAGGGAAAGGATAGCACCAATTTCTAGGAGGAGGCAGAAACTATCGCAAATATCTTTGAAAATATTAACATTCTAGATGTGCATGCCTCATGTGGAAATTGTTGAATAATTTACTATTTCTCACATCATTCCTAGCTCAAACTCATGCAGCACTACAAAGCTCAATACAGAGTAAGCCATGGACATAACTACACAAGACATGGGTCAATAGTACATTGAAAATGGGCCTACACTATATATGTATAATTCTTAAGCATGATGTAGCATCTGACAAACCACGAATGATATCCGTAAATTTGATGATAAGATTTCGCATGTCACATTTATTGACTATTATATTTGACAATGGTAAACTTTGAATTATAGTCATCTATGAGCCAAATAACTAATCAGAAACGAACTTGTCAACCCAAAGCAACACTACTTTTCCCCAGCAATGAAGAAAAATTTCTTCAGAAATTTCAAATGACTCTTGAGAAAGTGTTCCAGTGTAAAAGTATGTCAAGGAAGCTAAAATCTAGCTTTTTTCTACCAATAATTCCTCAAACAGGGGACTAACACGGCAGACTTGCTGATCCCTTTCTTCTAACTTAATCTCCTTACCCCACTCACCAAAGCTACTTAAGATTGAGACAGATATGATATCACAGTGTGTTTAGATTTCGATAGACTGGAAAGAGGACGAATCTTTCTATATAGCAACGTGACCTTAAGGAGCAAGGCACAATTGAGGAGCCACAAACTCCAATAAATTTAGGGCATTTAGGTATCCTTAACAAGGACTGACTTTAAGCAATTTATTATCAGCAATTGAAATTGAAATGTGGACAGAAGAATTACCCGAAGAAGGCAGGGACATCATGGTAAAAAGGATCGCGGACGATAGTGTCCATGATGTCAAAGAGCAGTATGGGCACCTTTCTTGATGTCGCGGCGGCGGCGATAGGGGTGCTTTTGAGAGACAGAGACATTTTTTCCTTTTCGATATTGGAATATCGAGGTGCTGCTGTTGATGGTACCATCGGAAAGCTACTCAATCTCCAAACTAACCTTTGAGCGGCCATTAACTGCCGCTGCAATGGTGTTCAACAGTTTTCTAATTCAGAATTATTTTTCTTTGTCGTTTTTTTTTTTTTTGTTTCATTTAATAAGGGCACGTTTGGGGAGGCAGTTATCAAGGGATAAGGCATTTTAGTTAGAAGGCCGATCATGATAAGTCATTGGGAAATTTTTTTAAGTAGCCAATTGGATAAGCCAACCTCTTTTCTACCCACTTTCTTTTACACATAACTTTTCTACTAAAATGACCCATTTACCCCTAATTTCAAAAACAATATATTTTCGGATATTCTTTTCATTTAACTTTTCACTTTTTCACTTTACCAAATCCAACACAAAATCAACCAAATAAAATTGAGAAAACCCTTTGTCTTCTATAACGTGAGAAGATCTGTGCATAGTGTGATTCCTCAATCTATAACGTGAGAGAGAGATACTAAACATGGTTGAAGAACATACGTCCTCCGCCATCGTCGCCACTCCCGCCGTTGAAAACCTTCTGTCTTCTCCCCGCCACGATTCTGCCTCCGTCTCTGCTTCCGCTGATGCCACCATTGATGTCCCCGCCGCTGATTTGGAAGAGGTTAGTTATTGCCTACTTAGCTATATTAGGGATTTATGCCTTTTAGTGTTGATTTTGGGGATTTAGGGATTTAGGGATGTTGGAAAATTGGGGATTTAGAGATTTATGGATGTTGAAATAGAAGTAATGTTCGATTATTGTTTTGGTTTGACTAGACGATGACTGTTCACGGTTTTGGAGGAGGGTGACTGTGTTGATGGTGGTTGGGGAAGACGATGAACAGTATAACGTGTCACGTTATGTATATCACATTATATACATAACGTGATACGTTTATATCACGTTATGTGTATAACGTGATACGTTATATCACGTTATGCATTAACACGTTATATATATATATATAATGTGTTAGTATATATATATAATGTGTTAATGTAATATATATATATATATATATATAACGTGTCATACATTAACACGTTATATATATATATATATAATGTGTTAATGTAATATATATATATATATACATTAACACATTATATATATACTAACACATTATATATATATATATATAACGTGTTAATATGTATGACACGTTATATACATAACGTGTTAACACATTAACACGTTATATATATAACGTGTTAATGTATAACACGTTATATACGTTATATATATAATGTGTATAACGTGTTAATGATTACCTCATTCTTAAAAATTTAACACACAACAAGATAATGGGCAACAGAAGAGGAACTACAACACGTTCCTATAAGCCATACAAGCAAGATTAACATCTCTTCTAATTTTCATTATTCGGGTGTCTGGGGCATTTTCTACGAGTATGATCAGTAGATCGGCATATTCCGCATTTTTTTTACTACGAACCTTTGCGGAAGTACCCAGTTGTGTTACAGAGGCGCTACCGTCTTCGAGCGGAATCGACATGTTACATTTAACGAAATTGTGGCCAGCAACCCCACATCTTGAGCATACTTGACTCTAACGTGAACGGTTGCTCGATGACTCAACAACGGATTGAACTCTATTTTGTCTTGGTCATCCGGCTTGTCTAGGATCATTCGGGGGATTGCATTCTGATTCTCTCACGTTTTCAGGTACAACCCACTCGCCCGGATCAAGAACTGGTAGCACTTCACCCGCCCACATTTGTTTAAGGTTTTCAGTTTTATAATAATGTGCAACGAATGAATAAATATTGAGGTTCGCCTTCCTAATTGTTGCAGATGCATGAGAGCAAGACATCAACTCATATTCAAACTTTCTACAACTGCACGTTCTGAGGGACAAGTTGACCAAATAATTCCTCGTTCCATCTTTCACAATGTACTTGACACTGCTAAGACATTGGACATCCATCCTACGACCTGCCTCGACTGCAATACCTATTCTTTTGGTTGCTTCTTGTGTTAACTCTTCAACCCGTTCATTAGCAGCAGTGCGTCGCTCAAAAAACCATTTTTCCATTATAGTACGTGCACACTCAAGCACAGAACAAACTGGCAACTTTCTGGCCCATAATAAGCGATTATTGAAGCTCTCAGCTCAGTTGGATGTCATGAACCCATATCGCCGGACACGACACTTACATCGGGACCATCTTTCCTCCTCTGCACGTTCTAATTTTTTAAACGCACCGTTCTCACTAGTAATTTTGATGTGTGCAAGATATTTTTCATAGTCTTCCTGGCGGTAAGAATATGCTGCATTTTTTAACATTGCTACTACATGCTGACCGTACTGAGCCAAATTCTTGCTCAAATGATAAGTGCAAAGACCATGCACTACTTCCGGATACACTACTTTTATTGCATTACTAATACTCTTATGTTGATCAGAGACAATCAAAAGATCAGGGGGACAAGCATAAGCTTCTCGAATCGCCTCAAAAACCATGTCCACGACTCGTCATTCTCAACGTCACTAATCCTAATCATGCGGGGGAATATTTGTTCATTACCATCTTTTGTTTAAGAACGAACAATATTCCTCGATACTTGTCTTTGAGGTGTGTTCCATCAATAACAAAAATCCGATGTCGATGCATGCAGAGCAAAACACATATCGAAATCTATTAGCATGATCTACTTTCCACCTTGCTATAGATCCAAGATTTATCAAAGTCAACATGTGTGTATAAGACGGAAGCATTTTGAATGATTTGTTTTTATCTCCAAATATCATTCCAAAAGCATGATATTTGTGTGGACGAGTTGATGTTGTTTCCCTATTGTATTCCCATTCAATATCCAACCCGGACATTTGTGTGGATGTTTGGAATTTGACTTTGATTCTCTGTTGATACGCTGTTGTTTTGAACAACTCTTTCTTCAATTGGAGTCTCTACAAAAATTTCTCTTCGTCTACGTCTCCACTCACAAAATTCTTCAAAATCAGCACGTTGGTGATCATCTTCAAAATGATTATTACCATCATTATCATCAGCACCATCTCCATCAGTGGTGACATTATCATCTGCAAGATGATTATTAGCTTTATCATCATTAGTATCATTATTATCGCCCTCCTGATCTGTTTCTATAAATCTTGATCTATCTTCACCCCAATCACAACCGAAATCAGGATAACAATCCTCTATACCATTGGGGACTTGTTCAATATTAGGTTCTGGAGCGCTTGGGTCGAGTTGTTCAACATTCGGTGTATGCGTAGAAGGGACACAATAGGGTTGCCGCACGTGATATTTTGTGAAGCCATTAGCTGCATAAAACCTCCAACTGTGCCCTGCTCATTCCCAACTTGATTACGCCCAAACTGACTACCCACCACAATGTGCGAGGTTGTCTCAAAATTTTTCTTTTTTCGTAATTAAAACAACGGGTAAATCGGTGTTTGCAAAAGCACGATCAATGTCACGATCATTTTTCAGCCTTAACTTTGCAATCTTATTTCCGGGAATATCCACAAAAGAGTACATTATACAGTCGTATATGGTCCTATCAGCTTCAACAATTTCATAGATCTCGTCCAATAAATCATCATAATGACTTTTTAGGTTCAACACATATAGCTTTCTCTTCACCATTTTTATATTCCAAACCATCCCAATGTCCCCCAAATCGAACAAGAATATATCCGAATTCATCATCGTGGAAAATATCACGTTATTAAATTAAAATTTAAGGTTATAACACATTTTTATTACATATCACGTTATATAGCACATAACGTGTTATATGTATTATATCTATATAACAACACGTTATATAGCATAACGTGATATATATAACACGTTATGTAGCACATAACGTGTTATATATATCACGTTATGCTATATAACGTGATACATATAACACATTATGTAGTTAGCATACGTTATACAAATAACGTGTTATATATATATATATATCACATTATGCTATATAACGTGATACATATAACACGCTATGTGCTATAAAACGTGATATATATATATATATAACGTTATGATATATAATGTGATACATATATCATGTTATATAGCATATATATCACGTCTAACTGGAATAATTCTTCTAAATCTGAATCATAAATTCATAAGTCTGAACGTAAAAAAGTGGAAATTTTCAGAACTGGGAAGAAATGAAAAATCTTAAATCAAAAACATTAATCTGCATATATAACAACATGAACTAATATAACCAATAAAACAGATAAGTTACATTACCTTGATTTTGTGATCTTCGACTGGTTTACAGATGGGTTGAGATATGGTGATAAAGAAAAGAACTAGAGAGAGAATACAATGTGGAGATTGGAAGAAGAAATAGAGGGAAAATAAAATTGGATCTACTTTTAATGAAGTGAAACTACTTTTGAGGGTAAATTGGTAAAATAACACCAAAAGTGGGTAGAAAAGATGGTTTGTTATCTTATAGGTCAAAAAAGAGTTTGACTTATCCTATGTGGGTAATTCTAACAATTATCTCTAAGTCTCCAGCGAATTAATCAACCTTATATACTAAAAAAAAATTGAAAAAGACACATGGCAGCACATTAAAAGTGATTTTATCTTGCCGTGTGCAAAGCTAAATAAACAGTATTTGTCTTCATATTTAAATCTTTATAAAAAAAGATAATGGAAAATATTTGTATTGGATATTTTGTATTAATAAAATTAGGACAATTAACTAAATGATTATTTGACGTCAAAATACAATGATAGTACATGTGATATTTTTATTGAATATAATTTACAAAAAAAAATTTCAAAATTTGAAATGAGCTATTCATATTCTTCAAAAATTTTGAATTTCTTTTTTAGTATTTCACAATAGTATTTTAGATTTTCTATAACTATCACAAAAAATTATTGGCAATAATTTTTTTTTTACAAAGCCCGTGAAACACGAGTGTTGTTCTAGTTATAGTCTGAATCATCTATTTCAAATTGCGTTTTATCTCGTCTCCAAGTATTTTAAATACGCACTAATTATACATTAATAACGTTAGCAATACATCTGGATGAAGATATATTTATTACCTTTATTTGGAATAGAAAATATTGTGTGTTAATATTATTATAGGTGTTTGGTTTCATTTGCGAGGTCCTTAAGAAGTAAGAACATTATAAGAATTGTTCAAAAATAAAAAAGAACATTATAAGAATATTAGAGAACTTATAATATATTCTAAAAACTTTTATGGAAATTTAGAAGCTGAAGTTATAACGTTCAAAAACATATTATTATGAACTTATAATAAATACTTTAGAGAAAATAAGTAATCCCTCACTTGTTTTTAAAAATATCATTAATAAATAATGTTTTATAAACTTTTCAGGATATCTTATCAAATGTAAGAATTTTATAATAATAAGTAGTTTTAAAAATTTTGAAAGAAAATCGTAGTCAATTTTTTTTTAACTAATTTTCCAAGTATTCTAATTTTTTAGTACATTCTAATTTTATTATTTTATATTTCTGAGTTTATGTATGTCTAAAAATATAATGATTCGTGAACTAATATGGTTTAAAACCATTTGGATGTACAACAATCCCTAAAAATCGTTGTTCTTGTTCATGAACCAGGCATCAATTAATTTGGTTGAATCGAAACATCACATGTCCGATCCGATTATGTTTTAAAATCGGTCCCTAAAAAACTATTGTCATACGGTCAAACTCAACAAAAATACCCATTAACGAGTGCAATTAACCGTTTATTTTTATTTAGCAATAAACTTTTCTTTGTTTTATTACATATGAATTGAAGGAAAACGTGTTTAGTAAATTTGCATCTAAGTTTAAGGATCAACCAGTTCAAACTCACACTTATAGTCTAAAAACAAAATTTAGAAAGTTTCAAGAATACAAAAACCTACTCTCTCCTATTAAAAATAAGTGTAATTTTAACACACATATTAAAGATTGTGTTAAAATGTCAAATATACCCTTAATTAATAATAAATGTTACTTTGGAAAAACAAATTTAAGTATTAGTGTTAGTTGAGAAACAATATATTTAAGGGTAATTTGGGAAATCTTTTTTCTCACCAACCTTGAAATGTGAGAAAGACATTCTTTTTGAAAAATAATTCATGTGCCAAAAGGACACTTATTGTGAATAGGAAGGTATATAATGAAATGAATAAATCGTACATGGACTAACAATTCAACATAGACTTCTTTACCCAAAAAATAATAACAACAACAATAATAATCAATAAAGATTATAATAATATCAATAAATAAAAAATAAAAAATAAACACATACAACATTTATAATATTCTTCAATCTACACAAATAACCAATTACTCGTTAATCGTTATTCAAACAAGAGGACCACCACCAAAGACTTGGCTAATTGGCCACACCCACAAAGAGAAAATGTATATTTTTACCCATTTGGGCTTAAGAAAACACTTTCTTGACCAACTTTTATAAAAATAACTATTTTACCCATTTTTACATGGAAAAGTCAAAATTGTCCCTCAACTCTATCTCTTTCTTGCTTAAAGTAAAACAAACTTCCCCCCTCACTTCTTTTCAAATTTTCTTCCTCCCTTCTTCCTCATTTTCTTCCTTCCACAAATTGAAGACGATTGAAGACTTGTATTTTTCGATTTTTGAAGCTACAAGAAATGATTGAAGACACATTTTGAACCAAGGCAATGTATTACTTTCTGTAAATATTTATGTATAAAGATAGAAAATTCGCTTGATTTTCGTGAACTAGAAAAAAATTTTAAACCGGAAAGTTTAACGTGGCACTATCGGGCTCTCAATATGGTACTATCGTGCCATGTTGATCTTTAATCGAAGACGATCGTGCCCAGAAAATACCAGGGTACTATCGTGCCCTACAAAGATGTAGGGCACTATCGCACCATAGTAGTCTGGCAGACGATCGCATCTCTAATTACCTGGGTACTATCGTGCCATGATGTATGGTACTATTGTGCCCTACTTTATGTAGGGCACTATCGCATTCCTAGTTCCAGGCACGATCGCATCTACCGCTAGAATTTTTTTTTTTTTTTAGTGTGTATTTGGTTGATAGATCGCACATATGGACGGCCCGATAGTACCCCTTTGAACGAGGTGCGATAGAGAGCCGCGCATATATGACGACCCGATAAGTACCCCCTTGAACGAGGTACGATAGGGCTACACATATGGACGGCCCGATAGTACCCCCTTGAACGAGGTACGATAGGGCTGCACATATGGACGGCCCGATAGTACCCCCTTCAAGGGGGTACGATAGGGCTGCACATATATCGGGCCGTACTTTAGGGCCCGATCGTACCGTAAGTATCCAACCCATTAGTAAGGATAGTTAAGTCATTGTGGGTAGAAAAGTTGTTTTTTATAAAATTTGGTAGAAAAGTAGTTCCACTATCCATAGTGGCTAGAAAAAAAATTCTCCACACCCACAAATCTCTCTACGCCGCCGCCGCTGGCGGCCGCCGGAATGCAACCCAACGACCTCGCCAATACGCTCGTCAAGTTCGATCTACCCCTCAAGGTCGACCGCAACAATCCCCATTGACTCTTCCCGCCCCCACTACTCGCCGCCGCCGGAGGCCGCGGTGCCTGCTGCCTCTGCTTGATGGCGCTCAGCTCCATCTCCGGCCTGAACTTCACCGGCCCGAACATGAACATCCTCCTCCTCGATTTCGCCGACATCGAGGTCAGAGAAGTGATGTTCACTCTCTGCGCGTGGTAATCCAAATCCCCGGAGCCGGAGAACTTGGACCGGGTCAGATCGCCGGAAATCCGAGTCGAGGCCGAAATCCGGCGGTTCTCGGCGGCGTCACGGTCGGGGAAGGAGGATCTACGTTGGGAATGGGATTTGATTGTGGCGAAATAATCTCTCTTCTGATACTCATTGAGTTGATCGTCGTCTTCATGGAATACTTTTCCGCAGAAAATGATGTCGTTTTGGTAGGATTGGGAAGTGGGCCCGGGCTGGGAGACGACGAACTCGAAGAGATGGTCGGTTTGGGCCGAGGAAGTTCTTGGGCTCTGGTAAGTGGAGCCCGATTTGTTTTCTTCCGTATTTGCAAGATTGCAGAAAGAGAGTCTATCAGCTTCTTCGAATAATACTTCTTGGAAGGATTCTGAAGCGTTATTTTCTGCTTGTATTTCTTTCATGGCGATATAGGTACCGAAGTGGGAAATGACTAAATGAGTGTGATAAATCTGAGGAATTTTGAATGGAATAATTAATGGGATTGAATAAAGTGTTTGAATGGTTGAGAAGGCTGGAATCGTTATATACAAGCACAAGTTACAAAAACAGAGGAGTGGGGTTGGGTTTGGATTGAATAATTGCATAGTGTTTTATTTTTTTATAACTCAACTTTCGCGCTACGCCTAATGATTGACAGACATCGATTCCGCTCGCTCTCACCGCTGGCACCAAGGTAAACCATGAGATGTGCACCCACTGACCAGTGTCGTGATAAGGTCTGCTGACATATAATCAGATCCTCACAGATAAAGAGAATGATTATGTTTGACTCCCTCAAATCTAATAATAGTTGATCTCAACTCGAATCGAACTCACACAGATACTATTCAGTATGAGTTCCCACCAAATATTCACTAACTCACATATTAATAAAGTATTTATTAATATTAATAAAAGAGTAATTCTCATATTCAATTTTGGGTATTGCACAATAACTTAGAATTCAAATCCATTCAGTTGATTAAGGGAGTGTTTGCAAAAACTTATGTATTTAAATTATTTATTGTAAGATAAGTAAAGTAATTGAAAATCAGAAATTAATAGTATTTGAAAATAAAATTAGAAGTTGGAAGGCATAAGTTGAAAGTGTTTAACGAAAAAGTTGTAAAAGTCAAATCAAAAGCAGAATAAAAATTAAAAATACTCATCTCTCTCATTTTAAATTATGATTAAACGAAGCAGATTTAGAAGCACAATTTGGCATTTACAAACACTAAACAATGTATATGTTTTTTTCTTTCTTTTTTGTGGTTTTTCCCCATTTTTGGAATGTTGTATACGTTTAATTTACTTTGTTATTTATTTATTGTTATCTTTATTTTATATAAACTTTTGTCTTTAATCACATTGTTAGTTTTGTCTTTAATTTGGGACCTCAATTAGCCATTTGAGCTAAGCCTTCCAGTTAATTTTGAAAGTCCGTTTTAAACTTAATAAATAATACAAGATGATAGACAATTTGAGTATGTATGTAATATTATACAAATTATTCAATAATAAATTTACTAATCATCGGGGCATTAATATTTTTTAGCTCCAAATCAGCTAACCCGAATCCATATAAACAAGCACATATAATTTTAGAATACTTTTATACTATTGACCTTAAAAGTAGCTAGTGTTGAGAGTTTACAATTTGAAAAAGGCAAAAAAAAAAAAAAGTCAAATTATAGAATCTCATCATTTTGTTAAGTTCGATGAACATAAATTAAAATAAGTATTTCCGGACTGCTGAAATATAGTTTTAGAAAAATAATATATAATTTCTGAATATCCCAAATGATAAAAAAAAATTATAAAGAATGACTCGAAGAAGAATAAGAACCAAAGTAAAGGGTCAAATAGCAGAGAAAAGAGGTGTGGAAAAGTTGTGGCTAGGTTGTTTAAGACGAAACAGCGTGATAGAGGGGGAATGGCAGGAAAAAGCAATAGGTTTTCTAGAAGACAATACCCCTAATTATCATATTTAAATGGGAAAAAAAATTTACTATCATATTTAAATGTTATAAGGCTTCATTTAGATTGAAATATTTGAAGTTGAGTCCTTAATAACAAATCTAATCTGCAATCGTGAAAATACTAACATAAATGCTACCCAAAAGTCCTGACCTCCATTTTTTATGGCGTTCAATAAGATGTTTAACTTAATATGGTTCAATAATCGTGCACAATTGGATATACTTTTATTTTGAAATTTTCATTTTGCTAGAGAGTAGTGTAGAAAAAAATTTAGAAGAAAAAAGATGAATTTTGAGAGTGTGATTGGATGTGAGATGAAAAAGTAACGATGAAAGTTGATTTAATTTAAAAATAGTAAAATAATGATTGATATCTGAAATGTGTGAGTGGGTGAATAATGAAATTTGTGGGAGAATGTGTAATAATAATTAGTTTTTTGTGAAAAAATGTGTAGATGTGATTGATGATACAAAATATAAGAAAAAGTGAAAGTGAGAGAATAATATATTTTCTGAAAATTTTCGTAAATAATCGCATGTTTCGTCAAAAAAACTTCTCCAGTGGAACAAAAATGTAATCCATTTCATATTCACTCAGCCAACCTAGAAGGCTAGATGCAATTTTTCTTTTCCTGAAGTTGTTTTTTCTTTCTAATAAGTAAAAAGGAATGAAAGTGCTAAACAATATAGAGTAATTATAAAACATTTAACATGTTTTTGTCAAATGAAAGTTTATGACGAGCTAATAAGTACTGTCTGTGCAATCAAGAAGCTAATTAAATTTCTATCGAAATTATTGTAACTTTCTTAGTCCGATTTGTTTGGTTTAAGTGATCTAATTAACCTACGTTGGCAGCTAATTTTGAGTAGACTTCTTTTGTTTCTAATAAATGAGTAAAGCAACTCTTTCTCTCCTCTCACTCTCTAAAAAAAGCCAAACCCTAAAACTTTAAACCCCTCCCCCTCCCTCCCCAGCGGCTGCCCCCCTTCCCCTCTCCTCCCCTCCCTTCTCCTCCTCCTCCTCCCCTTATCCCCTCCCCTCCCCAACCATGTTTCACATGGAGGCCAATGAAGACACATCTTTTGTGTTATCCGGAGGTGATCGGATTCTCCGATCGAGACTGGAGACAAGTCGGAGATCGGAGTTACAAAGAGGAGAGTTGGAGCCGGGTAGGTGATGGGTTGCGGTTGAAGATCGGGTGAGGGAGAGGCATTTTTCATTTCTTTTTTTCGATTTTTCTGTTTTTTTTGTTTGAGTCTTTATTTTTACCGGTTGATTTGCGAAACTCGTAGGCGATCAGTTATTTCTGTCTTGCAGTGCGTGAAGTAGCTCGTGCCCGGATTTGTTCGAGTTGGGTAGTCTCCCTTGAGGAGTGCCTTAGTCCTCCTTTCGGAGGTGGTTTAGTTTTCTTTTGCTTTGTGTTTTTTTTCTTTTTTAGTTGTTTCTTGTTTTGCTCCCTCGATTTACGGTGGTTTTACCTCTCGATGCGGAGTTCTCCCTTGACATGTATCAATGTATGTATGTTCAAGGTGGTCATTTTGCGAGTTGGCAGTGTAAGTTTTGTTTTGTTAATATATAAAAGTTCTATCGTTTTGGAAAAAAAAAAAAAAAAAGAGTAAAGCAAAAAATAAAAACAAAGAGAAAATTGAAAAATAGTGGGAAAGGGGCATTCCGAGAATTGAACTCGGGACCTCTCGCACCCTAAGCGAGAATCATACCACTAGACCAAATGCCCAATGTACTGGAAAACGAAGTTATTATATATTACGTTAAAAAAAACTATTAATTAATGTTCGAATAGTAATAATAAAATTTCCATGTTAAAGTTATGCTGCAAATATATAAACACACGCATGACATAAATATATTTTATATGACATGATGACATTTAATTATACGAGATAGCCAGATAGGTAGTGTCTAATTATATAAACCCTTTTTGGATGATTTCCACGGAATATAAAACCATTATCAATAGTTAATTTGAATTTTGAAAGTATTTGAGCTGTTAACTTGAGTTTCTTCCTCACTTGTGATCCCATGTAAAGTGTCATCTCTTGATGATTCTGAATCATCAAGCAAATACAGTCTGCTTTTTGATTCCAAATCTGACATGGTGTTGTCAATTTTAAAAAAAAAAACATCCTAGTCTGTATCTCAATTAGGGGTGTTAATTTAGGACCCGACACGAACCTAACACGAAATTAATGGGTATGGGTCCAGGCTTCGTGGGTCCGGATCGAAATTGGGTCGGACCCGACTAACCTGCCAATTAAACAGGTCGGGTCTGGGTCAACCTACTATGACCCGTTTAACCCGTCTAACCCATTTGTGAATTTAAAAAAAATTAAGTAAATAATTAATTGTAAGAAAAAACAACAAATAAGAAATATCTTTAAAACTTAAATGATAAAACCTCCTTAATTATGTATTTGTTATTATTATTCATATTTTTTTGAATATTATCCTCAAAATATGATTAGTATGTTATGTTATTTATGCAATTATGTTATTTCTTTTTGTATGTTGTGAATCGTAATATTTTTTATTGATCGAATAGTGTATGATTCTGAAAAAATAAATTTATTCAGTTAAAAATATTAAATATATATTAAAATAATTTTATTAGACGGGTTAAGTGGGTCGGGTCCGGGTTACCTGTGAAATAAGAATGTCGGGTCCGGGTTCAAGATTCTCGACACGAATAATTAAATTAGTCGGGTCCGGGTAATTTGTTTCGACACGCGAACCTGCGAACCCGGACCCACGAACTCGGACCCAACCCAAATTGACACCCCTAATCTCAATCCAGAAACTTGCATTCAGGCTCCTTTTGTAATTAAGCTAAGACCTAGGGTAGTTTTTGTAATTATAAGAAATATATCTGCAATTGGGAGAGAGAATTAAATAAAGAAGGTTCAGTTTGGGGTATAAGCACTTGCCTAACACGTCCAAATTGATACACTTTAGTTGAACTCTGCATGTTGTGCATGAGAATTTAGACTTTTCCTCTCTTTTTGAATCTTGATTGCCAAGGCATATCATTATCAATTATTTAGGCTACAAGATGATCATTTGAGTTCAATAAAAAAAAATTAAAATATATGTCGAGCTTATAAAAATGATTTTAACCAGAGTTAAATAAACAATTCAATTTCGAGTGTTAAAAAATAGACCAAGTTACTTTAGTGGCTGACAACAAAGTTCGAGAAAATTTATGTTTGTCAAAATTGTTAATCAAATAAGATAATTTGACTAAAAATTTTCTTTTTTATTTACACTAGGTTTTGTCATAATAATTATTTATTGTACATATTATGTGATTAATCACTCTTCTTAAACGAATACAACTCCCTTGATTTACAAGGCAGCATGTAGGATCCTATTCTAGAATATTGGACCACATCCTTTTACTAGGTTTCAATTTTCCTAGTTATATTGAGAAGTCAATTGAGGCATTGACAAAACTTAGTCAACATGTGGATTCCAAGAAGAGACCATTCATTTATTTGTTCCTTTTTCAATTTCATTTCATCTGTTTTTTTTTTTGTATTTTTTTCTGCGTGATGAAAAAATATTTAGACTTAATTTGCTAAATCTTCTTTTTTCATGTCCAAATTAAATGTTGAAGATACTAAACTACTATAGTATTAATATCTAGAAAATCGGAAAGGTATCAATTCACTATAGTTACCGCGGCGCGTTTTTGTTACACCATAAATGCATCATTTCGGAGAAATAAAAAATGAAAAAACAAACTCAATTTTTCTTGCATTTAGAAAAGTCACATGGCGATTGGATATGAAATTTCATTTTTGTTCTGCTGGAGAAATTTTTTTAACCAAACATCTGATTGTTTAAGGAAAATTTCAGAAAATATACTATTCTCACTTTTATTTTTTCTATCATCAATCACATCTACACATTTTTTCACAAAAACTAATTATTATTACACATTTTACCACAAATTTCACTATTCACTCACTCACACATTTCCAACTACCAATCATATACAATTATTATTTTACTATTTTTTAATCAAATCAACTTTCATCATTACTTTTTCTTCTCACATTCAATCGCAATCTCAAAATTCATCTATTATTCTCTAGCAAAATAAAAAATTTCAAAATGAAAATATATCCAATCGTGCATGTGTCTTATTGTTTTTTTCCTTCCCCCCCCAAAAAAAAAATCTCAGATGATATATAGATTTATTTCCCAATTTTATTTATAATGACTATATTAAACTTTATAATATGATCAAAAAGTTTAATGGTTCGTTTTTAGAGAATATATATTACAAATCATACCATAACCAATAACTAGGGATGACAATGTGATGAGTTAAAACCTGCCCCCACATCAAACTCGTCTCTGTCGAGACGGGTCTAGACCCGGTTAAATGGGTCCTGGAGCGGGTCCCGAGTCTAAAAATATAAAACCCACTCGGTCGGGGGCAGGTCCCGGGTTCAACCGGACGCGCCCCACCACATTAAATTTATTATATTTTTTAATTTGTATTTAGATATTTTCTATTATTTTACTTTTAGATTTGAGTGTTATATTAACTTTAATTAATTACTACTATAACATATTGTAATTTATTTTTAAAAAAGATCTTGTAATATTGTACTTTGAATATTTATTTTGAGTATTATTTGATTACTACTGCAAGATCCTAGTAGTAGTTTTAAAAAAAAATCATAATAGTAGCTAAATAGTTATAAAACATAGTTATAATAAGTTTCATAATTACATTAATTTTTTTCGACCTATTGATATTGGATTACTTTTAAAAATTTGACCCCGAATACAAAAAATAAATTATTGCAATTAAAAAACAATATTGCCCGCTAGACCCGCCCCGCTGCCCCGACGGGTTTTAGAGCGGGGCGGATCTTGATTTTCCTTGGCAGAGAGAGTCCCGGATTTGGCCAAAACCGCCTCATTGCCACCTCTACCAGTAACAATTAACAATTCGAATAAAACTGAAATTGCACTGTGACAATAGAAATCAAACCGCACACAAAGGTGAAAAATCAACCTACATACTCTCAATAAAAATGGAACCTAAGACCAGTTGGTCTAGAATCTCCACCTTACCACGAGGGCAAGATTTCATTTTATTTTACATATGGGATTTAGCAATCAATTTTTAAATAATTCTGAATTAAGATATGTAAAGATAAGCGAAGACAAGACAAGATCGCCCGTTAGTAAGCATCTTGCACCTATGATCTAGTTGGTCATGGGTTCGAGTCATTTGGAGGAGAATTGGGGAACCAGCCATTATCTTCCTTTTCAGGGAAAAAAAAATGATTAACGAAGAATTTCTTTGCTAAACCTATTTAGCGGTCTCCAAATTTAGTGGCCGTTCAAATTTCTTATTTGTTACTATGTCTATTAATAGCAAAATATGGTGTATAAATGGGATCGTTTAGTAGTCTAGCCGTAAAACGTTTGTAAATTACAGATACCCATCTAAGTTCGATTATCACTATTTTCTCCTACCAAAATTTATATTGAGAAAAAAATTAACATTGCGGATAAATTTACGTCATTTAGCTCTTACTTTTTTAGGACAGAAGGTTCTAAGTCAAATAAAAAAAAAAATAACAACTCACTCAATTATTAGTACTATAGTACACGGGGACTGGAGAGAATACGGAGAGGTCTCCCGTTACCCGCCCGGTTTAACGGTTCAGAGGCGGCAATTGGGCCCCAGTTCTAGAAATGGATACTGGTCCAGTGGTCCACATCACAAGGAAATATTGTCTAATTCTTTTTTAATTACTTCTCTAACAATCTATAATTATTTTTATGGTAAAAACTCACTTTGCCCTTTACTATGAAATTCACATCAATTACCCCATTGTACAATAGATTGTGCAGTATTGTTGTCCTAGAGATCTTAGTTTACATACTTTATTTGTGTTTATTTCATATTTCAAATAATATCTTCATAATTTTATAAATATCACCTTTGTCATAATTTTTTATAGCAATATTATAAGTAAAATTAATATAAATTTGACTAAATATATGAAGTCGACGGGTGTAATGAGTTTTACCTTTTAGACATGGGTATGAGTTGGGGTGGATTTGGGCTTAAAGTGATGTTGGTCGAGACAGGTTTGGGTCTTGTGTTTTCATAATGGGTGGGTCTTGGTCAGAGTGGGCCCATCCCATTGCTATCCTTAAGATTAAGGGAGCATTTACAAAATTAGCTTTTGTTTTTCATATAGTAATTTATTGTTTATAAAGTGAAATGTACTTGGAAAAAAACTAAAAAGTAATAAAACATTTAGAATATTTGTAAAAAAAGCACGTGCCAAAATAAAACATCTTAACAGAATTCAAATTATTAAACTAACGAGATATGAAAGATCATATCAGGCCTTAAATTTTAATGAGACATACCTTTTCCAAAAAAAAAAAGATGAACCTCATCCCTGTGGGCCCCCACTGCCCTTGTCCTAGAGTTTTGTGGAAGATGTGAAGCGCAAATTATGCCTCAACTAGTCAGGGTCCTTGGGCTGCCAAAGACTGAGTCACCGCACAAGAAGTTATCCTGAGACATAGCTTTTCCACTCTCACCATAATGCAACTTCATAATTTGTTTTTCAATATTAGTCCTTATTAAATTCCAAGATCCTTCTAAAGTCATAGTATTTTAGTCATAACTTTGTTCTCCAAATAATACTTAAACATTAGCTCACCTGCCCCATATATAGCATGCTCTTCTAGATAACCAAGAAGGCAAGAAAGAATCAATCAACCTCTTTCCATGTTTGATCCCCCTCATACTTTCTAGCTTTTTTTGCTGTACATCTAGAAGAAAGCCAAAAAGCCCAAAACCATAAAGCCATCAACCAATACTTTTAATTTTTCATAGGTCAAAAATCCATCAATCCCTTTCAAGTTCCAATTTTTTGCCTCCCACAAAAATCCTTGTATATATATAAGCCACCAAACTTTTACCCCAATATCCCCCTAAGTCCCACTAATTTATTCATCAAAAATAACCAAAACCCTTTTTCCAATATCACAATGCTAGTTCTTGAATCACCTTTAGGAAAAGCCCTTCACTCCAAAGACAACATGCAAGAAACAACAGATGAATCAGATGAAACACTTTCTTTATGTGATCTTCCATTGTATAGTGATCAAAGTGAAGAGGACTTATCTGCTGAATCACAAGGTTCAAGCTCCATTTCGTCCTCCGAACAAGATTACTTCGAGTTTTTCAGCCAAGAACTTAGTCCTACCACCACCGGTTTCCCACCGGAGAGCATCATCTTCTGTGGAAAGCTCATACCTTACAAAAAAACAGAATCATCCTTAGAAAAAGATTCATCAAAACTAGTCCATGAGAGCAAAAAACAAACAAACATCAAGAAAAAGCGTGGTTGGGGCCTATTTAGATGGAAGTTTAGTTTCAGCAAGAATAATAAAATCATGCACAAGGACCAATCAGCAAAGAAAATGTACAACAGCAACAAACAGGGGAAAGAGCATGATTTACCTGTTCATAAGATGTCCATATTGACATCCTCATCATCAGGGAAAGCTAGATGGTACTTGTTCTTGTTTGGGATTTCAAGATTTTCAAGTGAAGTAGAGTTGAGTGATATCAAGAACAGGCAGAGCCGCCGCCATTTGCCAGCACCACCAACATTAAATGGCGGCTCGGGGCTGTCGAGGCTGATCAGGGTGCTCAGTTGTGGCGGCAACCACCACCCGAACACCATGGTTGTGCCATCGACAACCTTTACACTACAAAAGTGAAGGGTTTTTTTTTTCCTATTCAGACAACATAGATGTATACAAGGGATTTGCAATGTTTTTTTCCTCTTCTCAGTTTTGTTGTCCCAAAGTTTTCTCAGATTAGACAATAGCTAGTATAATTCAATGGCACTGGTTTTGACTGAACTATGATACGCCATAGTTGAAATAATCATGATGATGCATGTATGTGTTTTTTATTCTCATGAGCAGTATAGTTTGGTCTGTGGTGGCTTTAAACAAAACCAAGGTAAGTCATTAAGGGATAATTACAAAAACTATCCTCAGGTTTGGATTAATTACAAAAAAAAAAAAAGATGTTTGAAGTTTATTTTTTTTTTTTTTAAAAAAGAAGAAACTAACGTTTGATTATGTATTAAATGTAAAGGATAATTGCAATACTTTACAAATATAAACTTCAAGGCTAAAGTGTAATACAAAATCAAACCTCAAGGCATTTTTTGCAATTTTCAAAAGATCTAGTTTTTTTCTAATTAACGCAAACTTCAAGGGTGGTTTTTGTAATTATCCCAAGGCATTAATCAAAGATATCAGCCATCTACTTTGATATCTCATTAACTTCAAATATAACTTTTAATACTCTAATAATCAAAATGAGTTAGGGCAGTATGATAAACATTTCAGAGTTTTCCACGTTGAAACAAATGATACTGATTGCAATTTCCTATCTACTCTATCAAAAAATAGTTTGGTATATAGATATATCGGATTTGCACCAATAGAATTACAAAAAAAAAAAAAAGTTTGAATTTCAATGTAGTATTTCCAATTCCAAAAATGATTCGATCCCTTGATGCCGAAAACTATTAGGGTAATTGTTGAGCTTCAACATGTCGTTTTCTTCGTTTAGTATCCATGATTCCATTTTCAAGCATGACTCCATTTTGGTGATCTTCTTTTTCATCAACATGCACACGAGCAGCTACCGGTTTTCTTTTAGGTTCTGCTCTATTTCTCTTCAAATTTCTCTTCTCTGGCAAACTGCATAAGTAAATAAGGTCTCATAAATACAGAGGAGAATTTTACTTGGATAGTAATAGAATGCAGCCAATATGGTTACACAGTGATACCAAAAAATCAATTTCAAGAAATTTTGAAACATAATCACCACAGACAGAGGGATACCAATCTGTGAAATAATAATGAACCACTACGTGTAAGAATCATTTGTGCAAGTACATCACATGAAATATTTATTACTTCTCGTGAAAAATATATTTAGTACCACATGATCCTATTGATGACATTGGATGGGATACAAAACCTGATGGAAAAAATTCATACACGGTGTATCTCGTTAGGGGTCAATGACTGCCACCATTCTCAACCTCTTTTATGAGTAAATATTTCGCATCTATATATTCCTAAATGCCAGTGTTTATTTGTTGTTTCTTCCGAAACACAATATACTAAAGAAAGCAAGACTCCAAATATTTATGGTAGTGGAGCAAGCACAACGCAGCAGTTGTAGC
The DNA here is from genome assembly GCA_016081115.2 of Rehmannia glutinosa. Lineage (NCBI taxonomy): Eukaryota > Viridiplantae > Streptophyta > Magnoliopsida > Lamiales > Orobanchaceae > Rehmannia > Rehmannia glutinosa. The sequence goes on along the minus strand of CM071929.1, from coordinate 33,673,553 downwards.
ATATGATTAGTAGACAGTAGTAGCGGAGAAGACCTAAACGACACTCAGATGATTGTTGCTTGACGAATAGATTTTAAAATCAACAATTATTAAAGGACGACAGGTTGTTGCAGAAGAATCCATAAAGAGGATCTCCATTCTCTCCATGCCCCTATGTCCTGATAATACAATACTCATGAGCTGATTAACATCGCAAATGAATTAGTCCCACCAAATCATGTAATTAATCGAGGCATATCTGTGAGTGTCTACCAACTGATATGAAATGTTGTTTTTAACATATAAATGGTTTAGAAATGTCATATATGTGGTTTATAGAAAAACACTCTTCCTTTTTTCTCCTTTTTATTGAGGATGGTGTTTGTCTGCACTCTAGGAAGGTTCCTGTCTAAAGTTAGGATTTCCTTCATATGCTTTCGGTTTCTAGGTCCTAGACAAACAGTCATCCCTTTCAAACACAATCACTATTTTTTTCCGAATACACCTAAATAACAAAAGCAGTTGAAGCTATAATTTGAAGTAACTGCACCTTATCTTTTCAGTTTTGTGCAAATTCCTTTCAGCAGCCTTCTCCAGGACACTTCTGTAATATTGAGCAAATGGAGCATTGAGACTGGACTTTTCAAGCTGCACACATGTTTATCAATGACATTAGATCAAATTATATCCTATAACTTAGAGAAGTATGAACAGTAGGATTCAGAAGGCACCAATGACCAACCTGAAGAAAAGAATCCACGGATTGGTGATCATGCGGAGAGAAAGATACCTCATCTCTTTTTTTCTGCACAAAGTCCACATTCTGCTCTACCTGCAGTTACAAAAGCAAGCACTCTTACAATGGACTCTCCTTTACGCAGAGTTTTGCTTTTGAAGCTAAATCGATATAGCTCCCTTAACAAGCATTATCTGCCTGCATAGCCAAACTGATGGGTTTTTTTCTTGACTCTCGTGTGCATCAAAATTGTTGCAAGTAAGAATTAGTACCTGATCAATAAAACGCTTCACCATACGTCGCAAGCTTTCTAGAGTTGTGATCTCATGAATCTTTCTCAGACGGATAAGCGGAACAGTAGCTAGGTCAGGGAAGGAAATATGGTGGCTCCACTGAGCAAAGTGCAACGACAGCTGTTCAACGGCTGAGTGAAAGCATTCGTCTTGGAAGCTTTTTGATTTTAGATAATGTTTGGGCATCTGCACATGTCAGTTCATGGTTACAAGGTAGGAAGATTCAGATGTGCAATAAATCCAAAAAACCAACAAAGGGCCTTTTGCAAATGAAAGACTGAGCTAGTATCCTAACCTTCAATATTGATGCGATATTGAAGGCATTACGAGCATTTCTTCCCTCCTTGGCAACCTTATATTCCAAAATATCCAGCACTAACGAAGTAACTGGAATAAAATTTCCACTGGAATTAGCGAGATAATTGAGCCACTCAATGCACTTGAGTCTTAAAGGGAAGTATCTTGGACCAGGAAACATGTGTGCCAGACCATTTACAAGCTGAGTGGTCAAAAAGAACAAAGACTGAAGATCATAGTCACGTATGTTGGCTGATATGAACCTAACCCACACATCAATGCAGTTAACATATTCCCAACTGCATATCTTCCTAACAGCTTCCTGTTTCAAAAGCAGAGCAGTTTATATACAATGAAGAGTATCAAAATTAAGTAACTAGATCAATAGCAGTAAGGAAAAAGAAAAGGAACAGTGTATTCATACATTTTCCCAAAAAAAAAAAGGTAAAAATATCCTAAATCATTATCCTCAAATAATTCAAAAGAGGACATTCATATCCGATATCATACCTTCTTCTTCGTTTGCACCCCCCAGCTCAATATCTTGGATAATTGACTCATAGAAGCAACAGCTTTAATAGATGATTTTTGCACATCTAGAGAACACAACTCAACTATGCAGTCCCTCAAAAACTGCATATGTTTGATGTCAGTGATTTCTGTTGCTCTAGACAGGGAGATAAAGGCTACAAAGGTTTTTGATAGGCAGGAGTCGAAATAATTGGAACCAAACATAGCAGCAACATCCCGTGTGACAAGAAAGGAAGCTGATGATAATACACCTCCACCTGTTGCCCACAAATGCACAGCTGCCTGTTTAAAAAACTTAAAGTGTTAGAAACAGATTATAATAACTGTAAAGGTGAAACTCCCATGAACACATATGTAAATAACTAAAATGTAGCCAGGGCCGAGGCCAATTTTTGACCACATCTATCCGGCAAAATCGTTCTTGCTTTACATGCACATTTAAAGAGCAAAGGGGTCGAACTGCACGTAATTAACAAGACAACCAAAACAATGTTTAGTGGAGCTGGACTTCGAAGGGGAGCTGCAGTCTTAATAATCTCCCTCAATAGACAGAAAACAGATTTGACAATAAGATCTTAGTTTCGAAAACAAAAGAATAATAAGACTTCCTTAAAAAGCAACTATTTTTATTTAGACAAAAAATGATAGTACATAAAAGAGAACATGAGACGAAGATGGATTCCCCTTTGTAAAGAAAAAGCAATAATTGATATTACATCAATTTTTCTGAGTTGATATTTGAATTTATCTTATGTAGAATTTGATTTGAAAACTTGTGGTTTGAATGCTTTAGCAGTCGACTTAAATTTTATCAAATTATTAAGTTGAACATCATATCACAATTCAGTAGGCCGTAGGAAGCAGGTCTGCTTCTATCACAAACTCTGAATCATGACTCAGGCCCCCTGCTATTTACAAACTTGACTAACCTCTAACCAGCAAAAACTCTATTCTTTTTGTTCCATCCCATCAAAGAATAAGGTGATACATTTGACATTAAAGCTTACAAAAGACAACCATAGCAAATAACATTTTTTCCTTCGACCAGTTAGAAATACTAATAATTCCAAAATCTCTACCTCCTCCCAAATTGGAGAAGCAGATACCGAAGACGGAAATCAGTTAGGCATGCAAAAAACACAATCAACCAAACATGAAAGATGAGTAGAATAGAACATAGCGGAACAAAGAAAAGCCAAGTTAGGCTACCTTAATGAGTCGATGTATTAGTGATGGAAAGGCAACAAAGAATATCAAAGAAGCTTTGAGCCTCGTCATTGCAAAAGCCAGAATGTCTGAGTCAGTAACCTGATGCAACAGATACAATGTACTTCTCACAAAAGATTTTACTAGTGGTTTAAAATTCTTCCATTTTGATGTTTTCTTCAGCTCCAGTAATGCCTCTTTTGTGCTATTTGAAGATGATATCTGCAATAGGCCTCGAAATACATCATCTGCATTAGAGAGTGTGAAAAGCAGAATGTTGCAAAAGGTTTCACTGTTCTCAATCCTATGGCCAATTGATTCAGTTCCGTAGTGACAAGCTGCACGATAAGCATTTAGTAGACTAATAAGGGCTGACTGGTTATGGTCTTCTTTTACCATCTGACACCATGTATTTATGACACTATTTGTCAAGGGTTTCCTTTTGTCTTTGGCCAGGTTATCTTCACCTTGCTCCTCTTGATCACTTGAGTCACCTTCATCTGAGTACTGTACATACGAACAGACAAAAAACATTATATCACAGATTCTGACATGTTCAACCAAAGACACAGAAGTGAATAAATACAATTTCCTATATCTAGGCCTCATATTGAAAAACAAGTAAATCATCAAGCATCAGTAACATTTTATTTACACAAATTCAGGTGTTCATCTAATTGTTGGTAAACCAAGATTGTGGATCTACACTCGCACAATCATGATAATGTCCTCGGTTACATTATAAGATGTGTGCTAAATTCAGATTTAAAAAATAAAATAAAATAAAATAAGTACGGTAACAGTGTTATGCCCACACTATGAATTTGAGGTAAGTACATTCATTCCCATGAAAAATAACTCAAATAACCACTCCCTGCACCAAAGAAAAAAAGAGAAAGAAAAAGGTAGGAAGGAAAAACAAGAAATAGTAAATATCTTACCGCGTCTTCGTTTTGAAATGTTTCAGCATCTTTTTTGAAGCTTTCTAAGAACTTACTGAATTCTGGATCCTGAAATCCTCAAAAGAGGTTGGCTCAACATATTAGAAAAAGAAAATCATAAATTCATGAAAGACAAAGAACTTAAGCGATAAAAAGAGGAGCGAGAAACTGAGACCAAATCAAACATGAGAAAAATTCAACGAGATACTTGGGTTAGAGATAACCATACATGCGAGCATAATAATGACATGAAATCGACGAACAAGGAGAGAGCAAAAAATATGTTGACGCCTGTATATTGCAAGTTTAGTCCTTAACAAATTTGATCCTACCACATGCAGATTGGCACACTGAAGACTGTAACCAAGTGACAACCATGATATGAAGCCAAGTTCAGCTAAGAGGAAAAAATAAATTAAAGATAACGCAGATGCCTGCTTGCTAATGAATGGTAAACATAGTCACTACAAGCAAAAAGCAACTTCAATCATCAGGATCTGGAAAACGGGAACATTACCATATGAATAGAGCATATGAGGATTGTCGGTATATTTACTTATGTTTTCTATTTGTTTTTACAACAGCCCATTACCAGGTTTGACCTAAGGAACAAGAGGAAGAAATATATGGCTGCTCCAACCACTATCAAAATTAAGCCTCATAGAAATGTGACTTAACAAGGAAGAATTAAATATAGAAAAACTCTCCCATTTGCCACAAAGGATGGGAGGTCTGTTCAATTGAAATTGCTCAAAAGCATCATTAAAGCAGGACAATTTTATCTAGTCTGCAAAGCTAATTTTAAGATGTCCACTATACAAGAAAATTGTTGGAGAAGAGAGAGGGACTAGTTTCTTCCACATATACAAAGCACAAATACAGGTTAAGTTTAATCTACTCTAACATTCTCTTCATCCAAGGAAGGCAAATTCCTGACGAATAAGCATCTCGTTTCTCAGTAAGAAGTGCCATAAAGCAATGGCTAAATTATCTACCTAAACAAAATACAAATAGAGAATTACCTTCTTTCTCAGCCTATCTAATTTCTTCTTATGAATGGCAAGATCAGTATGAATTTTCTTATTCTGAGCTGAGTAGGTACTGGTAGCTATTTCATCTGCATAAATATTAACATTTTTAACGATAAAAAAAATCCAATAAAAAAAGTCATCATAAACAAGTCGAAAGATTAAGAGGAGAAGATATGAAACATGAAAAAGAGTATATGGAAAAGTACCTTCTAGTGCTTCGCCAATCTCAGTTTCCACAACACACGGTCGGCTTGAGTCCTAAAAGGACAAAAAAATCAATGGCCAGCAATAAAAAAGAATGGTCACGTGAAGTGATAAAAAATAAGCAGAATAGAGTCTAAAACCTCTGAAAGATAACCATCACTGTCTGATGCATCTTCAACCTCATCCTTTTCATTTTCAGTGAACACCACATCAAGAGAAGTATTTTCGACGCCTTCAGGTTCAGTGCTCCTGAGAATGACGAACATATGCTTAGTCAAAAGTATTATTAGCATAATTCAGAAAGGACGCTGTAAAAACTAAAAGTCTCAAACAGTCTTCAGTAACACCAGCAATGTGTATACCATTTGGACTCTCAAACAGAGAGCGGAAGACTATAATATGATACAGATGCATCAAATTCACCTGTTTTACCTTCCATTAGAAAGCCCCACTGTATTATCCACTTGTTCCTCAGTGTCATTTGGGCCATCCTCTGCAGCAAAATAAACCACAATATCACGAAGCTTCCATAAAAAATTGAGCGAACAGGGAAAGAAAAAAAATGTTTTGATCAACTTAAGAAGCAATAAGCACTCACACACAACTGAAATTCATAAATCTAACTACTCCTGAGATTCATATAAACAATACATTGACACACATGGCAATCTCATCTCGTGTAAGCAATCGAGATGATATGTTTAATATACAAGCCGTGATCAACTCATAATGTAATTTATGAGAAGTCACATTTTACTGTGAACTTGCCTGCCCAAAAAAAACACAATAACAAATAAATGAAAATAAAGGAGAAGCTGGTGGTGGTGGCAACGAATACAGTTGATAAAAACAGAATGAACAAAACTATGATTTCTTCTTGAATTCTTGCTCATCCATTGATATTTAATAATACATGCTAATTTCTCAGTAGAAAATGGTAAATACAATAAGAGCAAGACCACAGTGTACTGGGAAAACTATTTTTCAACAAAAGCCATTTATTTTTACCTGCACATAAGCTCTAACACGTAGCAAAATTATATAAGCAATTCAAAGTACATATAAAAACAATTCCCAAAAGGGGTCAGAGTAATTACTTACTGCGAGCTCTCTTCTTGTATAAAACCTTTGTTTTTCGCCTATTCCTCAGCACAGACTGAAGATGCTTCTTCGCAAATTTCCTGGCCTTCTTCCCTAGCTTACCCATAGCCTTCGTGCTCCTTGCTTACGCAATTTGAGCTCGTATGATTGTGAATTACAGCACTGGGAATTGAACCCTAGCGCAACTGAGAATGAAGTGAAACTGAGAAAGGGTTTAGCTAGGGTTCAACCAAGAATGAACTCCTAATTTAGGGTTTTGGTGTGGATACACTGAATAGCGAATAGTGAGGAGTTAAGGGCCTTTTTGGCAATTGGCTTTTAGGGTTCTGTTAATTCCTAAATCACAAAAGTTGATATTAGGATATTTTTTCTCATAAATTATTTTATTTGTTGTATAATAAGAAACTCATTTGGAATATAAAAGTGTAATATAACATGTGAAATATTTATTGATATATGCTCTTATTATTTCTGGGTAACTCGTTTAGCAAAATCCAAATTTAATTTACCATAATGAACAGTTATATATATAATCAAAAAAGAAAAAAAAAACAGTTTTATATAGATACTGAAAATTCTATATTTTGTTCAAAAAAGATAAACAAACAACTACATTTCTATTTTGTGAAGAGATGAATAAAAATAAAATACAAATATGTAAAGATCAACAATTGTGCATATACGACTCAAATACCAAAAAGAAAGATGAATAATTATTGTGCCCAACTCTCATATAATCCACACACTAAAATGAAATTAAATTATTCCAACACGTTGGTTTTATTTTCAATTTCAAAATTATATTTTTAGCATTTTTTGGATTGAAAATATTCTTGTTAGATTTTCATGTAAACATTAGAATATATTTGAATTAATTATGTTTTAATATCGACTATTTTGATTTAGAAATAAAAAAAGGCATATTTTCTGCATGAAAAAGTTGGTTTGAAATGAGATCAATAAATTTGCGAAAATATGTAAAATGTAATATGTTTCAAAATATTAATAAATCGAACTTTTCAGAAAAATAAGTAAAAAAGACACATTTTCATAATTTAAAATAATAAATAAAAAAACATTTGGAAAACAAAGTCAAACAGGCTAAAACTTATCAACAAGTTCTTACATTCGTTTTCCTTCTAAGAAAACAGGGTCCTACTATTTATTGACGGGAAATTGATAATTATTAAAAATTGTAGAAAATTAGTAACAGAGAGAGAGAGAGAGACCATTATCAATTAAGAATAAATTATGGCAAAATAAACAAGTGTAAGTAATTCATTACCACGTGCATTTATGTAAATTATGTTCCCTACAAGTGCAATCATCAATTAAACCCATTTAAACCCAACTTTCCTTCTCCAAACCTACTTATTAATTATTTCAAAAAAAAAACCTACTCATTAATTTCTCGAAACCACTTTTCCAATGTATTCTACCCCACCTTTGGTCACTTGCTCCATCCACCACACAATTCTGATTGGACTAGGGGTGTGCACAGTTCGGTTAACCGGTTCGGTTCGGTTTTGGGAGGCCGGTTAATCGAACCGAAAACCGAAATTATTATTTTTGAATTTATATTTCGGCATAACCGTTAGTCTTTTTCCTTCACATTCCACATGCTCTAAGTTTCGAATCTATTTTCCTTCACACACAGCTATAAGAAAGAGATGGTAGAGCATTGTCCGTCCACCACAGCCTGTGAGCAGATCCTCCATTCAACATGTAATTGTAAATGATTCTTAAGGTCTTTAGAAAAATATAATATATGATATGATTTGTGTACTTGATTGACAAAGAGGTTTCTCTAAATACCAAAGATCACATACAGATACAGTTGGATTAAACAAAAACAATAAATTATTTGAGTTATCCATAAAATAAAATAAAAAATAAATAAGGAATGAAGCCTGTGCAATTTTCGCAGACTGTTGGACTTGGTGTATCACGTATGGATATACGTGAAAGAAGATGAAGGCTTGTTAGGTTAGCATATCAAAATCTGCAAATCAGTTTTTTTTTTTATTGAATTTCGGTTTACCCGAAAAACCGAAACAAAAAATCGAAATATTTTCGGTTTTGACCGAACCGAACTGTGTAATACGGTTCGGTTTTCGGTTTTGTATTTTGACCAACCGAATTTTCGGTTAATCGGAATTTCGGTTCGGTTCGGTTTGACCGAATGAACACCCCTAGATTGGACAAACATTTTTAGGACAACGTAGATTCATATTTTTACACTCTCGCCAATTTTTCTAGAATACATGAACAAAAAAATGAAAAAAATGTAAAAAATAACAAAAAAATATGTAGGAGCGTAAATATATATATATATATATATATATATATATAAGTGATATGAGTAAATAGTGAGATTTTTCTAAAAAGGAGAGTATTTCTTGGAATTTTCCATATATTTATGTCCCTTATATTTTTCTTAAAGATATAGGGTTATTTGGCCAAACTGGACATGACTAAATTTGCTATTTACTCGATAAAAGCTGAAAATAAAACATTTAAACCCATTTATTACTTTAAAATATAGTATAAAATTGCTATTTAAAATATTAAAACCCGATGGGGCGGGTCTTGAATAGAGATGTTAAAAGGGCTGGGCTAGAGGGTTAGGGCCGAATTATTTTGGCCTGTTTAAATCCGAGCCTTTTTGGCTCGGACCGTTTAAACCGAAGCCCGTTAGGACTAGCCCGAAGGTTAACCGGACTAGCCCGCTATTTTTAATTTTTTTAAAAATAAATATAATTTTAATATCTTATATCTATTTATTACCTATTATTAGTAAAATTATTTCTCAAATTCACATCTCCTCATATTTAAGTTTAACTTTATAAAACAAGCTATATTTCTTGACAAACTTCTTTTTTATTTATTTTATTTATTACTTAATTTAGTTTTTCGTTTTTTATTATGAATAAAAAAATGTTGCGTAGTTTTATGAGATTATTTAGGATATAAATTATATTTTTAAATGGTGCTAAATCTAATTTTATAATTTTGTTAATGCAATGTAAACTATGCATGCCATTTTTTTTTTGTAATGAATAGATTAGCTTAATGTTAAAATTAAATGTTATATATGCTAAAGTTTAAAATTTTAGATTTAGATATGTAATTTTTAAATTTTAACTTATAGTCATATAAGTAATTACAGAAAAATCTGTTAATTCTGTGTAGCTTTAATTATTATTATTTTATTTTTAAAATTTAGATCATAAAATATTTAATTTTATAAGTTTGCTAATGCAATATAATTAGAAACTTTGAATGAATTTTATTTATGATGAATAGTTAACTTAAAATGTTAAACTTAAAGGGAAAATCAGAAAATTGGTCCTCTAAGTTGGCCTGTTTAGACTTCTGATCCTCTAAGTTGGCCTGTTTGAATATTAGTCCTCTAAGTTATGAAATTTTAGACTTTTGGCCCTCTAAGTTAGCCCGTTTGAAAATTAGTCCTCTAAGTTAAGAAATTTCAGAAATTTCGTCCGATTTTCATTGGAAAATTTTCAATCCTATCTAAAACGACATCGGACAAGCACAATTATCTTTTAAGAGTATGCTAAACATCACCTTCTACGTCTGACAACCACAAAATCTTCTTCCCGAATTATCAATCATCCAACTTAGCATACTCCGGGAAGTACGGACTTCTTGGATGATTGATAATCCGGTAAGAAGATTTTATGGTTGCCAGGGTGAAATGTGATGTTTACTCTTGAAAGAGAATTGTGCTTGTCCGACGTCGTTTTAGATCCTAGTTAGTAATTTTCGGTGGATTGAAAAATTTCCAGTGAAAATCGGACGAAATTTCTGAAATTTCTTAACTTAGAGGACTAATTTTTAAACGGGCCAACTTAAAGGACCAAAAGTCTGAAATTTCATAACTTAGAGGACTAATTTTCAAACAGGCCAACTTAGAGGATCAAAAGTCTGAACATGCCAACTTATAGGACCAATTTTCTAATTTTCCCAAACTTAAATGTTATATATATTCGAGTTTAAAATTTTAGATTTAAATATATAATTTTAATTTTTTGATTTATAGCCCGATAGTGGCCCATTTAACCGGAAGTCTACTAGAGTTAAGGTTAGATTCCAATACTGCTAGTTCATTTAAAACAGACTCGTTCAGCCCGTTTAGCATCTCTAGTCTTGAAGCATCCACCATAGTTATTACTTTGAGTAGTATTTCCCATTTTCCCTTTACAGGCTTACATTACTCTAATATCTAATCGTGGAACTGATTGTATCCTAAGATTCCCACCATTGTGTCTATACTCATCTCTCCTTCTATCTCTTACGTTGTTTTTAAAGCCAAACTATTAACTGCACACTAAAATTGCAAAAGTCCTCTCCCTTTCTCTCTCTAATGAGCTCACCGAAAAACTCATTCTATCTTTCGAGAAATGCAACCAAAAACCCTAATGGAAAACCAGAAAAAATCGAGATATAGGCTCTCCGATCTCAATTGGAGTCTCGTCTAAGTCAGTGATCTGTTGCATTCTCACAGATAGAAGAGCGTATCGATTAGAGAACTGTGAAAATTTAAGTGCTGTTAGTTGAGGTTTATTTATTTTTATTATTTTTTTAAATTTTGGTTGGTGTAGAGATGTATAAGAACCAGCTGCAGGAGCTGGCGCAGCGGAGCTGCTTCAACCTGCCGTCGTACACGTGCATCAGAGAAGGTCCTGATCACGCGCCGCGGTTCAAGGCCGCCGTTAATTTTAACGGCGAGACGTTTGAGAGCCCTAGCTACTGCTCTACGCTCCGTCAGGCGGAACACTCTGCTGCCGAGGTGGCGCTCAATGCTCTTGCTGGCCGTGGTCCTTCTAACTCCCTCGCCGCCAGAATTCTGGTGAGTCTGTATGTTATTATTATTTTGTTTGAACGTTATTTAAGTATTATGGTTTTCTAAAGAAAAATTACTCACCCTTGCATCATTTTCTAATATTCGTTCTTTTGTGTGGAGTTGGCTTTTGTTATGCTCCTATTGTGTTTTCTTTTGTTAAGACTAACTCATGCGGATTTGTGAATGGAATTGCAGAAAAGAAAGAAATAAATTTAAAAATGAGATAATAAAGAGTTAAAGACTAATAGTATGTGGCCTTGTGTTTTTATGATGAGTTTTGGAGTAAATTCAGCCTCTGTTCGCAAATAAATTTACACTTAAGGTTGTAGTTGGAATTAAAAGAAAATGGGACAATTAATGTAGATGCTGATATGTTGTTTTGTTTTTATATGTTCTGAATTAATTGGAGGACGAACGGACATCCATTGGTGAACGCTGTGAGCGTTCACCTTTTTTTGTGGGTAAATAGTTCATTTAAGTTGGTGTTTGTCAGACTCGTGGTATCATAATTTGACGTCATATATATAATTCTTAGTCCGTAACTTATTTTATGTGCTTTGTATTTTGACTATGTCTTTGGTGATGGATCCTTTACTTTCTATTGTGAATTTATTTTGATGGAGATTTGCATTGAGCTAGACATTGTATTAGCTATATAACATCTTTTAGTACAAATGCATTTGTTGGAGGATAGATGCACTTTGGCGTATGATGTAGTAATTTTAAAATACACCAATCTTCTTAATATTAATCTGCCAGGATATGATGTGCCTCGAGAATTTAATGGTTTAGGTTTCTCTCCGGATGACTTCAGCTTTTGCCAAATGACATTTCCTATGTCCTTTTGCTAGCACTGTAAGCATTTTGCTACTTTTGGACATAGATGACAGTTGCCGGCTTAGAATTGGTCTCCGATTAACAGTGAATTCAAATTGAAGTGTTCTTATCTGTAGTTTGGAATAGTTTAAATTCTATTGATACATTTTTGTTGGTTGGAAGCCAGCACACGGTTTTCTTGTTTCACATCTCATCTGTCGCTGATTTGCTTGAAAAGTTTGTTTTGGTTTACCCATCGCTCTATGCAGTGGGGCCCTATGATGCAATGCATCCGTTACAAATACAGGTAGGATCGAGCTCTGAGCTGTAAAAGGGATTGAGTAATTTAATTAATCTCAGAATTACCCTTTGCACATCTTCTAGAATCGCTTTTAATGTTTGGGCTTGGGCCTAAACTAAGCCCAAACAAGAGTGATTTCAATTGAGTTCAACTGAATCCAACTGCATTACAATGTCACTTAAAATATTAAATGAGATAGCGAATGTGTAACTCTCGGTTCCTTTTTTCCCAATATTCTGTTGTGGCAAGCTTGAAAATTCAAACTTTCCAAATTCTACTGCCATGTTGAACACCTCAATCACCCATAGTCGGTCATATAAAACCATAAGTATGGGATAAACATGCTTAAATGCTTACGTTTTGATGTTTAAACTGAATTATTTTGAATTTTTTTTGATAGGTAGAGTACCGTATCTTGTTGATTTTGTGAACATGCATTGATGAGCCAATCTAGGATAATGCGAGAATAAAATGTTAAAATATTGGTCAGGCAATTTTGTTTAGATTGCTTAAACAGAAACCCAAGGTTTAGCACCAGCCTAGCCTAGGTCTAATGACAAGTTACTCTTTGTACATCCATAGCCAAGCTAAAATTTTACAATTAGATCCTTTCAAATCCCTAGCAAGCTTGGAATTGTTAGTTGACCAACCAAATCCGGAGAGCACTAAAGTAGGAACAATCAAGATTTTGTGACATGAGAGAGTATTCCGTCAAGCTCTTTTCTAAATAGGAAGAAAGCTTTTAATAATGGATTTGAATGATTTGTTGTTGCGGAACTATGTTTTCTCAAATTAAGTTATGCTGAATAGGATTTATGCATGTCTAATAACATGTAATCTACATGAAAACCATGGTTATTCAGCGCAAAAATATCTTTTAACATATTCTATATATCCCGACAGAAATAAATTGAATCTGTTTGTATCGGAGACAGACTAACATTCCCAATCCACAATCGCGGCCATTAATCATTATGAGCTTCCTCACTGCTGAAAGAATGCAGTTGATCGTTATCATTTCTGAGGGCTAATATATTTGAGATTATATCGGATGAGATTCTGGCTAGGAAGAAATTTGGAAAAAGGAGGTTAGGCATACAAGGATGACAAACACTTAGTACTATGTTTTACACAATTGCATGCATTTAGATGTGCCCAATTCTCCAGTGTACAGTGACATCGGGGATCCCATAAACTATTATTGGTAAATGAATCTGAATTGTAGTATGAACTTTGAGAACCAAAAGGCCATGCTACTATGCTTTCACATAATGCATAGCCTTCAGTCTTTTCTTAGATCAAGTGTTTCGGCTTCCTCCTTTCACTTTCACTGCTCGTTAATGCTGTTACTGTGCTGAAACCCTGTAATGCAGGATGAAACAGGTGTATATAAGAATCTCTTGCAGGAGGTCTCACAAAGAGTGGGAGCATCTTTGCCTGCTTATACTACTTTCAGAACTGGCCTAGGGCACCTTCCTGTTTTTACCTGTACTGTAGAGTTGGCAGGCGTCATATTTACTGGCGATCCAGCAAAGAACAAGAAGCAAGCAGAGAAGAATGCAGCCATGGCAGCTTGGTTATCTCTAAAATCATGTAAGTGACCCATTTTTAAATAATCTAGATATGGTTTGGGGGGATAATATTTAATATTTTAATGTGATAAATCTATAGTCGTCGATTTTATTTTGTCATAAACATCAGTTGCCTCGTAATTGTCATCGACAAGGAAAATGTAAACTAGTAGCAGGAACTGTAGTATAAAAGTACACGAATAGAAAAGAAACTCGTTTCTTGATTGTCTTGAAATCATTTTGAAAATAGTTTACAGATTTGGTGGTTGAACGCACGTGCCACCTTCTCCCTCAAATTCAATAAATAAACAGAGAAAGAAATGTTTTCTTTAAGTAAGAATAGTTTGTTGCTTCTTATCTTCTGTTTATCAAGAACCTAGAACTAAGCTTTTGTAAGTCAGCGATTTAGCCATTTTGGTTGTGTTTGTGTGTAATCATCTGACATAGTTTTATAGCCAGCCTATTTTCCTCGGTAAGTGTTGGGAAAGGGAGCTGAAACCAGTGCTACATACAAGCACCAACTAATAATTGTAGAATTGTGTCCACAACTAATTCTATTAATTTTTTAATGTCAATCTTTATTAATTGCAAGATTTTTATGATAAATTGATTTAGCTATGTTTCCTGTTGCATCTGCCACATTAGTAGGTGCTATGGCACTTTGATATATGTGGGAAGTAATGCTTATAATAGGTTGATAGCAAATTGATGGCAAGCAGCGCAAAAATGGAATATAAAAAGGTCCGATGTGTACTTGTTTCCTAAAGTTTTTGGTAGAGTCGGGATTTTTGATCACTTTATTAGAGAGCTTTGAGCCTCTTTTTGAATTGTGTGATGCAATTCCAAATCTCTAGTGTGAGTCCCAGGTGCCACGCCCGTGCTCTCTCTCTCTCTCTCATTGCAATTTTGAAAACCTTTCACTCTTGTTCAACTCTCAAAACATCATAAACGACAAATCCCACACCTTTTGGTTACTAGAAGTAACTTAAACTGCCATGGAAACCCTGACATACTTTCCACGGGCCTGAACAGTCTTAAAATTTCGAGGTTGTCCTACATCAATATATTAATACATGTTACTCATATCTAAACATACTTTGTACACTGTATTGCCCTCTAGATTCGATATCCCTGAATTCTTTCAGCAGCTGATATTGTGATTCTAGGAGTCTGGTGGGCATGGAACGTAATGTTGGTTGATGATTCTATACTGGGTCTAAGATTGATACAGGACTGTGGCAGGCAGGGCTGTAACCTCTCAGCACTGCAACTCTGAACTATGTGACTGGCCTGCAACTTGCTTCAAATTTGAGGTGTCACAAGGGCAGTAGCTGCCAGGAGCTGGCCTTGGGGGTAGGAACAAGGATGGAAGTTGGAGGGCAGCGAGGTGGATATTGGTGGTCATGCCATTAACTTTTTTATTTCTGGTTTCTTTGGATATGATTATTTCTTCCCGTTAGGAGACACATTGACAGATGAAAGATAAAGGGCTGTAATGCCAAAAAACTAAAGCCTGGAGATTAGATGTCAATGCATCAACGTCACAAGGGGAATGGATGCAAAATTCTCCTACATTCATATGAGTTAGAATAAGATGTGTTTGGTGATCTTAGTTTGCTCCTTTATGCACGAATCTTCCATGTTTGACCAATAAAATCATAAGTTAACCAGTTTAGTGGATTCTCATGCAGTATATTTCAGGAAATACATGATAACCACCTTTGACAGTTTTAGTGAATAAGTGAAAATGCAAAAAAAAAAAATAAAAAAGGAAAGAAAAGGGGGCTCAATGTTGAGAGGAGAAAAAAGGAGAAAAAAATAAATAAATGAAGAAGAATGGAGGCTCAACTTGGTCTATTTGGGGAATTACATGATTTTATTCACTCTGAGAATCTATAAGCTGTTTACTTGCCAAAACATCTAAAACTTGATGTTATGTGTGCTTTTCTTGTGTTTCCAGTGGTTCAGCAATCAGAAACTCCATATGAAAAGACCCTTAAGGATGAGCAGGAGCATGTTACGGTAGCTCGGGCTCTGCAGAAGTATCTAATAAAGGCAAGATTGGCAAGAGTACCATTTCCAATCAAATTTCCTACAATAAGTCCAAGGCAATCAAGTACACAGCAGTCTCCGGCTACAACATCAAAAATACTCCCCTTGATATGCCCGAAAACAGCTCATCGCAACAGGCCTATTACACCAATAAGCAACAGCCCTTCATACCAAAAGACTGTCAAAACAACTCAAAGCCAGCCATTAATTACAGTTCCAAACGAGAGTCACTCATCGTTTTTGGACAACTTTAAGCTTCGACCCCAGAAATTCCCTGCAGCAGGAGCACCGCCCTATATTCCGGTTCGGCACTGTAACCCACACAATAGAATTGCCCCACCAGTGACAGTACGAAATGCAATTCCTGTTTTCTCGGCCCCACCACTTCCTTCGCCCCAGCCGTCACTAGTGATGAGGCCTCAAGCATTGGGTGTGGCACCACCTGTGTGTGTAAGGCAAGCCGTTCCTATATTTGCTGCTTCTGTTTGCAAGGAGCTACCGACAGTACACCCAGTCATTACACCCGAGGATCCACGAATACCGAGATCAGCAACAACTCAAGTAGAGGAGCCTCCGTTTCCTAAAGCTGCCCCAGGTAAACTATCAAATTCTCACCCTTTTCCAAGCTTCCTTTTGTTTGGGGATAATTATAAATACTACCCTCAAGGTTTAACGTAATTGCGAAAACCCAGTCTCTTTCAAAGTTTCAAATATTTTACAAGTTGCCCCTATTGAAGGGAGTGATTTATATAACAAATACAGACCTTGAGGGGGTATATGTAATCTTAAAAGATAAGTGGATTATTTTGTAATAAAGTTAAACCTCAGGGGCAATTCTCACCTATATTTTGTAATAAAGTTATCGCCTGTTTCTGCAGTGCTGAATTCCGAAGTTCCAGCACTTCAAGTTGACCTACCCTCATCTGAAGCTGTCACGATTCAAGTTGAGGCGGTTGCTAAGGTTAGTAGTCCGCCGGTCAGTTCAAAAGCACCTGCGGAAGAGACTAGGATTGCAGTGCAGGATAAGCTGCAGGAGTCGAAAGAGATTGAAGACTTAAAAGGTCTGAAGATATGATAGGGGCTGTTTGTCTTGCATGATTTATAATCAGCTTCTTTCAATGCGACTTATGTAGGTTTCGAGTTTTCCCTTCTCTTCTTTTTTTTTTTGGGTTAATTTTATTCTGTTCCCTGTGGAGAAATCACCTATCTTAAAAGTTAAAACTTGTCAATAGTTTCTGAGCAGTTCAGTCCTCAGAAGCCATAAAATTGCTTATCATGTGCCTTTGAATGACTTTTTTCGAAACTGAGCTGCTGGAAATTCATTGCGGTGTTGATGTAGGCTATTATTATCAATATGGAGTGGCGTGTTGTGTCATTTTTACATTATTATGAGACTCCTTCAGTAGAATGCAGAAGAGAGCCTTTCTTTTGGTTTTCGAACAAAAAATAAAAATATTACGACATTAAATCAAGCGAATAGTGATTTGTATGCAATTCATGCATTATAAGTTCATGCCGATTAGCATAGCCATGAACGTCGTGGAAATAAATGTTGGCTCTTGGTATTTTTTTCTTTTTGGTTATTGCTGCCGTAATTTTGTCTTCCTCATGTGAAACCAATATTTTGGTTGTGCACATATTTTTATATTTCAACATAAAATCACAGTAGCATTCATTAGTATCCCGGTCGATGTTTGAAGACGGATGTTTACACTGCTTTTACAGTGGGGGGCTTCGTAAGTTCACCACCAGATGCATTAAAAGTTGCAACGTTACGCCATTGTGTTAAAAGTTATTATTTGTTATGAGCTCATGACCTAAAGATTTTGGATAGTTATTTAATTATTTGCCCGTAAACATTATTAGGGGTGTCAATTTAGGACCCGACACGCAAACCCGACACGAACCTAACACGAAATTAATGAGTATGAGTCCAGGCTTCGTGGGTCCGGGTCGAAATTGGGTCGGACCCGACTAACCTGCCAATTAACAGTCGGGTTTCGGCCGACCTACTATGACCCGTTTAACCCGCCTAACCCGTTTGTGAATTTCAAAAAAAAAAGTAAATAATTAATTGTAAGAAAAAAACAACAAACAAGAAATATCTTTAAAACTCAAATGATAAAACCTCATTAATTATGTATTTGTTATTATTATACATATCTTTTTCAATATTGTCCTCAAAATATGATTAGTATGTTATGTTATTTATGCAATTATGTCATTTCTTTTTGTATGTTGTGAATTGTAACAGTTTTTATTGATCGAATAGTGTATGATTCTGAAAAAAATAAATTTATTCAGTTAAAAATATTAAATATATATTAAAATAATTTTATTAGACGGGTTAAGTGGGTCGGATCCGGGTTACCTGTGAAATAAGCAGGTCGGGTCCGGGTTCAAGATTCCAACACGAATAATTAAACATGTCGGGTCCGGGTCCGCTGTTTCTGACACGCAAACCTGCAAACCCGGACCCACGAACCCGGACCCAACCCAAATTGACACCCCTAAACATTATCATTTCATTTGGGTCAGTTTTTTGTCGAACGACCTAATCATTATACATAGTTTATAATATAAGGCCCAACATCAGATATATAAATAGTCATCTGTATTCATTTGTAACTTAATTACTACTAAACTCTTTTATGCTCTGGATAAATCCTATGGATATTTGCTGATTTAACTTTTAAGCAATCGAAATGCTTCAACGTGCTACTGAAAAAAAAAAAATGCTTCAACGTGACAACTTAGGGTCCTCATAACCTTGTCTGTTCGCATTGCAGGCTGGTTTCTCCACGCAACTTTCACTGACTATTGGATTAACCGTGACTTTAGGAGTCAATCACCGTCACGTTTGGTCTTACTTTGACTAGAAGTGAGCTACGTTACGAGCAACAACATATAGTTTATAGAATATGTGGGAGTTCTAAAATAATTTAGATTGTCTGGCAAAATTTAAAGATTGTGAGCTATTAGTATCGTAAAATAAGATAAGCGGTTCATATAAGCTACTAACAAAATAATAAGAAAGGCTACAAATTTTAAACGATCATCTAAGTAATTTTTATTTTTATGTAAAAAAGACCTCCTAGATTTAAATAAACAATCAATTAGATATCATATATTATAATCTGTCGAAGTCTTAAATTGCAACAAATTACTTCTATATTTTCTGTTTTTTTTAATAACTTTTTTATTTGAATTTATGGTATTTATTTTTCAAGATAACAAATTAATATCATATGGAATTTTACAACCACTCACAAATAAAAGCATAATGACCCATTATCCTAAGTACTAAACTATTACCGAAATAAAAGCAATATCATTATTACTCGTTAATTACTTATTTATTTGTAAAATAATTAATACGACATCTTTATCAATTAATAATCATCAAATTTACGAATATATTGAACAAAACGTAAACAAATCAACTACTATAAGCATAAATAAATTCATGTTTTTTTTTTTTTTCTAGTATCAAAATGGAATTCATTACTTGCAAGACTACATACCAGAAACCTATATAAATCTAAAACAAAATTTTAAAAATAGACTGATCTAACGCTACCAAGCATAGATGTGGACGTTATTAAACTGAAACAAGGACAAGCAAAAACCATCTATGAGGGCAAATTTATTCATAAAGTATGATTAAAAAAAATTGAAAATCCAGAAAGGGGGAAGCAGATGTGGAAAGAAAAGTCCACTAGGTTTTAAGAGGAGGAGGGGATTTGTAATACGACTCTTCTAGTGCAACAATCTGATCACAAAATTGCAGTTTCTCAGAATTTGATTTTATTGGCATAAATTATGTTTATAAATATGGATAATTACAAAAACACCCCTGAGATTTGGGCTAATTACAAAAAACCCAAAGTTCTTTGAAAATTACAAAAAAACCCTTGAGGTTTGATTCCGCCTTACATTTTATCCCAGTGATTTTCAAAAACATTTCAAAATAACCCCTCACATTTACAAAAATTTTACAGTTACCCCTTAAAAAGCTGAATTTTTTTATAATTTTAGAAACATCTCTGGGTTTTTTGTAATTAACCCAAACCTCAGGGGTATTTTTGTAATTATCCTTTAAATAATTATTTAGGAAAATGTAAATATGTAATATTTGAGATATTTTTGTTGGAATGGTTAAAACTCTTGAACATTTGATTGTGATGAGAAGAAACAAATGTCAAAATCAGACCTACGTGGAATTAATTATTGTCACTTGTCAAAGCCTTCTTGTCTATCTCCCCATTTTACCTTTACCTTAAAACCAAACAAATTTACCCCTCAAAAAGAAAAAAAAAATTCACCAAATAATTCAAGAATCTGTGTCCCTTTTAAGTTTTACCCCTTTTCCCATTATTTCCCAAAACACAATCCCAAGAGGAAAAAACAGCAAAAGCCCAGAATCTGGGGTTCCAACTTCCAAGAATCAAATACTATTTCTCTTTCATATCCTTTTTTTTCTTTCTCCATCTGTATCTCCACCTGTGGAGAGAGAAAGAGAGAGAGAGGGATTGAGGTAAGGTTTGCATTTTAATTGGTGAGAAATGCAGATGATTTCTTTGGGAGGGGCATCATCACTGACAACAGTGGTTAATAGCAGCATCCTCAACCTCAATCTCACTCTCCAAATCAAGAATCAGCCTTTTTCTTCACTTTCCAAGATTTCTCACTATGAAATTCCCAAAACGTCAGGTATAATCTAAATTTCTCCTTTTCTAGGTGTGTGGGTGTGTGTGTGATGGGTCGATTATGAAGGGAATTTAAATGAAATTGGAGTGAGAACTGCAGATAACCCAAAGTAGAGAAAATCCCAATATTACGTTGTTTGATTTTAACCAAGATCGATTTTTTAGTTAAAATTTTCCTTTGGTGTAGCTATGAACACGATGTTAAATATACAAGCAACTATATAGAAAGAAGATCTTCATAACTAAGAGAAAGATGGTGTGAAACCAACTGGAATAACTTAAACTGATCCTTACTAAATAGTATGTGTGCTTTTATGTTATCTATATATGCACACAATATGCTTTGTTGCAAACTCTAAAAAAAAAGTGATTCTCAGCTTCTACCTGGAAAAAATAGTTATATTTTTAAGGTAGAAGCTGAGAATCAATTTTTTTAGAGTTCAAACACTCCCATAATTGCATCTTTAGATGACTGTTGAAGCAGGGCCTCAGGGGGGACTAATTTAATTTGGGCCTTTCTTTGAATAGAGGTCAATTCTTAGTCTTCTAAAGAAATCAGAAAGTGGGAAGATAAGTATGCAATATATATGTGTGTATATATATTGTGAGAGTTCTAGACCTTAATCAATGGGAAAGGATTTAGATTGGTACTATGTGCGCTTGATCCCGTTTCAAAGAAAATGAGGGGATGAGTTTTGTCTAATTGTCATACTTATGTTTTTTGAGAGGTAGTTGTTTCGTTGTTCCCATTTGATTTGATATGCTACTTTATTATTTGTGAATTATGATGATATTAATTTAGGTTATTAATTTCGGTGAAGTCTGTAATAATGTTTATGAAGTGCTTCTTTGGATCTGTTGCAAGTGGACCTAAACTGTATCAATCAAATGCATTCCTTTAAGGGAAAAACTTGCGTGAGACGGTATTACGGATTTAGATCCGTGAGACGGAGCCCTTACACAAAGTTTTAAAGGTTTTTTTTTTTCAGATTTTATTTTTCTTAGGGTTTATATTTGTTTTTTTAGGGTTTATTTTGTTTCTTGGGTTTATTTTTAATTGATTTGGGTTTTTAGGATTTTTAGTTTTTTTTAGGGTTTATTTTTTATTTTTTGGGTTTATTTTTGCTTTTCGGGTGTATTCTTCATGGTTCATATTTTTAGGGTTTATTTTTGTTTCTTCATGGTTCATTATTATTTTTAAATTTATATTCATGGTTCAAGTTCTCAAGACGGAGCCCTTAGGAGGTCCGTCTCACGGATTTAGATCCGTGAGACCGTCTCACAAGAGACTTGCTCTTCCTTTAATTTGATCCTTACTAAGATAACCTGACATGATTTACTCTTTCAACTATATGAGGCCTCAAACCAGTCTTGCTCCCTAATGTTTTTTGTTATCTGTTAGCAGAATGTAAAGATTCTTCTCCAATGTTTCATGCATTCTATGATGTAAAAAACGTGGGTGTTTTTTTCGGGAAAGCTTTTGTCTTTTGTGTAAAAGTTTTAGGTATTGGTGATAGTAGAACGGCTATTTTGGGAGATACATCATGAACATTCCTTGATGTAGGGAGTGTTGTTTTTTGCATATAGAAGTTGAGAATCACTTTTTTTTAGAGTTTGCAGACACTTCTGTGTTGGGAGTTGGGACATAGTGAATTCTGAAAATTTTCATGAATAACTTTCTTTATTCGTATCGTGTGGGTACCATGTTTTCCTGAACAAAATTCTTAAAGAGGGATTGATTTTTAAGTATGTAAATGCTGCTTAGTTGTCGGTATGAGATTGTAAGCAATCTGACAAACAAATGTTCTCTTTATAGGGCTTTGTAGAGCCAGTCAAGTAGCTGAATTATTCCCAACGATATCTCCCGAAATTGTTGTTCGTGAGGCCAGGATAGAGGACTGCTGGGAAGTAGCCGAGACACACTGCAGTTCGTTCTTTCCGGAATATTCTTTTCCTCTAGATTTTGTATTGAGAATCGACAGGCTTGTTGGGATGCTCTTTGGATTCTCGATACCAAAGGGCTGCAAAAGAACTTGCCTGGTTGCTGTAACCGGAAGTTCTGGTGAAGACTCGTTCTTCATAGGGAGTGATGATTTCAAAATCGGAACTTTGGATGGGAAAATTAGTCTAAATAAAGGATATGTTGCTGGGATTTTGACCGTGGACACTGTGGCCGATTTTCTTCCAAGAAAAGGGCCTCTTCGACAGAGAAGGTAAGTTTTGACTGTTCTTTCTTTTCTTTTTCTCGCCTTTTTTGGGATAATTACAAAAACGCCCCTGAGGTTTGGGCTAATGACAAAAAAACCCATAGGTGTTCAAAATTACAAAAAAAAAACCTCAAGTTTGATTCTATCTTGAACTGAAGGGGGTGACTGAATTATTTTTATTAATATCAGGGGGGTTTTGAAATGTATTTTTGCTTATGCAGGGGGAAATGTAAGACAAAATCAAACCTAAAGGTTTTTTTTTGCAATTTTCAAAAGCCGCTGTTTTTTTTTTTTTTTGTAGTTAGCGCGAACCTCATTTTTTTCTTTTTGTTGTGTAATTATCCTTTTTTTTACATTGATGATACTGTTTGTACGTGGAAGTATTAAGATACTTATTTAGTTGTTCATGTTCTGAAATTGGCTGATCTTAGCACAATTTAATGGGCAAAGTTAGACATTTGGAAAAGGTGCCTTGGATGTTTGCAACTGGTTCAACGTACACTAACGATGCCTTAACGTTGAACAGTCAAATCATGAAACATTTGGTCAGATAACCTTAATTTTGGTGCCAATTATTAACGGTGTATTCGTTGTCCATCCTTATTGATTTTTTTTTTCTTATTAAAGGTATAATGGATATTTGATTTTTCTCTTGATTCTGTGTTTATTGATGATGTCCAATGATATAAAATCTTAAGCTTGTAGCCTTATATTTATTATTTAAGCATGCAGATCATCTTGAGTCGAGTAATAAGAATTTCTTTAGTTTTGTTGCATGTAGGATGCTATCACATTCATAAGGGTCAATTACAAAAAGTATCTTTAAGGTTCAGTCTAATTACCCAAAAAAATAGAACTATCTTCCAAAATTACAAATACCCCTTGATCAATAAAGGGTATTTGTTAGGCAAATACAAACCTCAATGGATGTTTATAGTACCTGAAGAGGGTATTTATAGTTTTGAAATGTACTTGAGTTTTCTGTGATAGGCTGAACCTCAAGAGTAGTTTTTTGTAATTTACCCTATTCATAAAACCATTGACAACCATCTTCAACATCCGAAATGCGTTTGTCGAAAATAAGTATGTTGTGATTGTGGACAGGACAGGAATTGCATACATATCAAATGTTGCCGTGCGAGAAAAATTCCGTAGGAAGGGAATAGCAAAGAGGCTAATTGCTAAAGCAGAGGCAAAAGCTAAAAGCTGGGGTTGCCGCGCAATTGCGTTACACTGTGACCTTAACAACCTCGGAGCCACAAAGCTGTACGCAAACCAGGGTTTCAAATGCATTAAAGTGCCCGAAGGAGCAAATTGGCCTCACCCGAAAATCGCAGCTGATGTGCGGTTCAATTTCATGATGAAGCTCCTTAACTCCCCGTCCAGTTCTCAGGTTATTTAGGAAATTAAAAAATATTTAAAACGACACGTAAACTGTGAAATAGAAAGCAAGGTGGACATAATTTGTATATAATTGGAGTGGTGAAATGTAATTATTCTAGCAATGTACCTTGTACAAATTAGCTTGGGATATGGTATGTGATTTATTAGAAGCTAGTAAAATTTGTGGTGAAGTTTAAATAGACTGAGTTGATGGAGGTCTATTTGACTGGTAAAGTCCAGATTTGTTAGGGTTGGTTACAAAAACTACCCGAGGTTTAGCTTAATTACAAAAAAAAAAAATTATTTTTTCAAAATTGCAAATACCCCTTTGATATTTGTTTCCATTTCTACAATTGCACCCTCATGAGGGGTTATTGTCAGGCAAACACAAACCTCAACGGGGTGTTTGTATCACTTCAAGGGAGTATTTGTAATTTTGTAAGATAGTTGGAGTTTTATGTAATTAGACTAAATCTCAGGGGTAGATTTTGTATTTATCCCAATTTGTAATCTAATACTACAGTACCTTGTAGGCTGTAGCTGTAGGTGAACAGTAAATCTGTTAGAGCATAGGTCTAACTTCTAAGTTCTACTCGTTAGTTTCTTGTTCTTTTTCTAATCTTCTTCTAGTATCTCTTCTAGAAACTTCGAGGAGGTAGTTGAGGGCTTTTCAGGAACTGAAAGATTATTTAAAGTTGTTTTCTTTCAAATTAAAATTAGTTATTGAATGGGTGAATATTAATTCAATCTTAATTTTATTAAGTCAATGTACAAAGCAGGCAAGGGTTCGCCCTATTTTAAGCTTCATTTAGATTGATGATTTTAAAATAAAACATTCCAAATCAATAATAACAAATCATTATTAATTTGATACAAAAAATTTCATATCCATAATAACAAATTTGCATATTTTTTTTAGTACAAATAGGTTCCACCAAACGGGCTAGACCGTGTTAGCACAGTCTCAACAGGCTTAGGATATACGCCTTCAGGAGACGATAGTATTTACAGTATTCGAATCATGCTTCAAAAATACCAAGAACACAAGAGGACATTTAAAGAAGAAAAAAAAAACTCCCAAGAGTGGTTGTTGGAATAAATATTTTCAGCTTTATTAAAGCCTAAAGGGAATATAATCATATATAATCTCCCATCTTCACTGGATTTGTCCTTGTAGGTGATCAGACAGGAATTTCACAACACCGTTTAATCGAATCAACCTTGAAACAAGTATTTATTCAACCTCACACTTAAGTCTCCCATATATCCAATCAGCCAAATTTGCAGCAAAACAGGCTGACTATGATATCGAGCCGGATGATAGTAACATACCACGATTACATTGCAATTTATGCTACAACACTCAAAAAAAGACTCGAAGAACTTCGATTCAAACAGACCATCAGCGCGTCGGAAAAGTCAAGATTGCCCCTTGATACGGTCATAAAACAAAATGCAACTAGAACAGCCCACGACTACGCCTGGACAAATTTGTCCAAAGCAGAAGTATCAAGAGCTTGAAACTCTCTCATGGCAGAAAGAACGGTGAGACCAAGCTTCACAGCATCTTCGTTGCTTGGTGCCTGCAGGATTGGTATTAAAAAATCCGTTTCATGCATTTAAGATCATATAGGAAAGATATCACAGAGCGGTATACTCATTGTTACCTCAATGTTTAGGGGCAAAACAGGGTCATGAAGTGAGAGTCTCAAAAGGAACCATCCACCATAGCCAGACACCCTTATCTGTTTATAAAGGACATAAAAACCATATTCCATGAATCGCGTCGAAACATAGTATCTAAAAGGACTACCAGAACCATACATAACTGCACATAAGATATAAAGCACACAGATGTAGGTATACAAAGAAAATTCTTTTGTAGATATCGAGACTAAAAAATGTGGCTTTGCATAGCCAGATAGAGGATTCCTGAGATTTAAAGAAGAGAACGTGAAAATGAAGCTATCATCAATTACTTGAGCATTGATGAGTGAACTACCAATAGACGACTTCCAATCTAATCAGTGTGCGATTATATTAATTGATAATTACAAATACTACCCCTGAGATTTGGCCTAAATACCAAAAAAAATTAAAAAAAAAAAGCAAAAAAAAAAAAAAAAAAACTCAAATATCTTTCAATATTACAAATAGCCCCTTGACATACTATTGAGGGGGTATTTGTAAAATAAAAACAAACTTCAAGGGATATGTGTAATTTTGAAAGATAACTGTTACTTTTGTGGGTAAGTAGACAATACCTTTACGGGTAGTTTTCATAATTAACCCTTATGGTAATTGATAGAAAGTAATCCCAGTATGTTCCACAAAAATAGAAGTTGAATTATGAAATCCGAAACTTCCGAACAGAGATTTTGTTTGACCAATGGTTACAACTTACTCCTTCATAGTTAACGGGGGCTTTCACAAGTTTTGGATCTGAATCAGTGATGTTGGACAAGTGCTGTAGCACAGCCTCTCCATACTCACGGAAAGATCTGAAAAAACCAACGGACTAGGCATTCAATGAACCACAAGAAGTACAGCATTAGAGCAGCAGGGTATAAAAAACTTTACCCTCCTTTAAGATCTGCATGATTTTGGTCAATTTTGAGTCTTAGTTCAACAGCAACACCTGGTTCCTCTAAACCATCCACCATATCAGTCAGAACCTTGCTGCCTCCAGCTAATCCAGAAGCCTTAGCTGATGCGAGTTTGTTCAAAAGCTTGACCTATGAATAATGTTACAAGTATATAAGCAAAGAAGAATATATGATAATGAAATTTGAAAGATACTCAAAATGCTAAGAAATCAAAGCAAAAAAGAGTAACTCGAGGAATTTAACCACGACCTTTGTTCATAGAGACAATAAGATTTCAGGTAAGGTTGAAAATAGAAGCTTACCATCTTCATAAGATTTCTGGTAAGGTTAAAAATAGAAGCTTACCATGAGGTATGCACCATCATCAAGCCAATTATTCTCCTTAAGAGCTCCATGGCCACTGGTTTCAATAGCTAAATGTGATTCCTCTCCAACAGAGTTCTGCAAGAATTCAACCAGGTGCACAGCTTCCTTAATATTAAATTTAAAGATTGATAAAAATAGATAAACATATTTGAAGTGTTCAACAATAGAACGTGGCTCCTGTAAGTGGCCATGACGATTTCTTTAGAATTCCGTAGTTCCACAGGTAAGCCGTAAGAAAGTTCTAATCCGATCCACCCCCTCTTTCTCTATTACCCCACTCACTTATAACCCAACAAAAGAAAATTGGAGTAATTATTACACTGCCGAGTTGAATGGAATGGAAGTGAAGTGCAGTACATATCGACACTGGAAACAAGCCATTCGTCTAAAAAAATTAAACAACTAATTAACTCGTCTTGTTAATAAACCAAAAGCTTTTATTAGTCATTGTATTGAGATCACACGGTTTACAATTTGTCATTGTAAACATTTGAAAGCTCTGTTTCCGTGAAACACATATATATTGTGCTGATAATCCCTTTGCAACCAAATTCTATGTGTAACAGATGGCTTGATTTTATTTTATATCCTCTTTGGACTGAAATATATTTCATCTGATTTTAGACTGTACTGCAAGTTCATTTCCCTTATCAATATTAACACAGAGGAGAACTGCTTCAAAAAATCTGATAGTTTCACGAGTGTGTTAACATGCTCTAAGTCACTCTCACATTAAGAACCCCAACGTTTTTTGCCTCAAAACATTTTTCCCAGGTTTGAGCTGCCGGGAAGGTGTAAAATCATCAACAATCTCTGTTCTCCCTCACATAGTAAAGTAGTCAATGGCATGGACTAGTTCCTGGCTCCTGTCGATCAGTTAGTTCAAAGGGCACTTTTGGAACACTCACATAATGAGTGTCTGTAAGCCAAAACTCGTGTGTGGTTTGTGTAATTATTTTCTGTCTCTAATTCATCAACTTTTTCTTATCTTTCCTCCACACATTTTCATGCTGTGGCTGTGGCTGCAACATGGAATTAAAACATGTAGCGATGGGCAGAACAAAGAAAAGTGGTTTTTGAAGGAAAAAGTAACTAAATCAGACTGATAAAACAGAAAATCAGTCAGCATCATATAAATAAAAGAATAGAAAAATAATTATAGAACACGCCTTACCAAACGAATAGCTTCGTCAATCACATTTTTGTAGCCTCTTTTGAATCTATGATGTCTTCCACCTGTGAATATTAATTTGGGGTGAGCATGCTGATTGCCAAAAACACATAATCATTTCGTAACTACTTACCCAGCTTCTTCTCGATAAATGTAGTCAATCCATCAGACGTCACGCTATCTGTGACTATAGTAGTCCCTGGGTGCTGGTTGGTAAAAACAAAATGAAAAATATTCCAGGTTAAGGCAAAATTACAAGTGCGTGAAACATGCCAATTAGGAAAACATACTTCCTCTAGGACAATAGCAGACATAAGGGCTATCAAGCGGTTCCTGTTCAACTCACGACCACTGGAGTCCACAGCAGCAGATCTGACCAAAATAACCAATAACATCTTTTATTAGAAAATCCAGCATGCTGATGTACAAAGAATTCGAGAAAGCCAGTGAACTGCACCTATCAACATCAGTATCAAAGATGATGCCCAAATCTGCTTTATTGTCAAGCACGGCTTGAGTGATAGCTTTCATCGCTTCCTTATCTTCTGGGTTAGGAATATGATTGGGAAAAAGTCCTGGAAAAGTCACAAGTTCGTCGAGTCAGATCTAGAACATTTTAAAATTATTTTAATATATAGATATATATTATGGATTAGTATTACCGTCTGGCTCTAAGAACTGACTTCCAGAAGTGATAGCTCCTAGAGGCTCGAGCACTTTTCCCTGATAGACCATTGAAACGACTATTAGCTTAACAAATCCAAGGATCTTCGATAAGCAAATTTCATGGATGCATTGTACAAGAAAATTATGTTCTGCACCACTTTTCCACTAAAAGCATCTTCTAGATGTTTGCATGTGTGTGTGTGTGTGTATATATGAAAAATATATATATATATATATATATATATATATAAGACTCACGATAAGTCGACTCAACTCCGATGAATATTCATGATAGATTGGCAAGAACATTAAAGAAAGGCAACGAAACCCATAGTTGATCTTGAGAATGAACATCTTAAGGTAAAAATACATTCCTACTGACAATGTACATATAGATGGAATCTAAACACTATTTGCCATGCGGACATCTTTAAAATTTGCAGGCCAAAAACTCTATAATATGAACTTAATTATTATCCGAATATCACTAGTTCTTCACCATGCAGTATTGTATGCTCCTCAATTGACTCC
Organism: Rehmannia glutinosa; assembly: GCA_016081115.2. NCBI lineage: Eukaryota > Viridiplantae > Streptophyta > Magnoliopsida > Lamiales > Orobanchaceae > Rehmannia > Rehmannia glutinosa. The sequence continues at coordinate 33,643,991 of CM071929.1, read as the reverse complement.
TGCTTTTTCCCATTTTCTTAGTTTTGTTAACATGAGCAAACAGGAAGACACTAAAGGAGTGTACACTCCAAACTTACAGCAAAGAATCCTCCAGCTCCATTCCCTGCATCAACAACTATATGGAATCCATCCAGTGGCTTCTCTGAAATACGAAAACTAAAAAGATGAGAAAGCACAATTTTGCTGCAAATAGATGATTATATCACAAGAGAATGGACACGAGAATTGCAGAAAAAAATCAAAAGCATACACTGTACATTTAATTAAAATGAAAACAGTGGACGAGATTTCAGAATAAAGAAAAGAGTGGAAGAGCTTTCAGAATAAAATTAGTAGAATGCCACCATATCACATAAATTAGGGGCTTCATCCTCTATTAACCTACAAGTCCTGATACTCAACTCCGCTATTTCCGTAATTAACTCAATGTCATACAATCTTCACATGGATGAGCATACAAAGGTATACCTCTATTCCCTGCAGCTTTCCGAACTGCTGCTACTAGATCAGATGTATAAACAGTCATATAGTCCACTCTTCTCACAGATTGTGCAGCTTTTCTTTCTGACTCCCGCAGGCCCTCATCTGTGAAGTTTTTGTGTATATCAGCAGCACGCTCCAATATGTCTTTGATATCCACTTTCCCGAGCCCACCAGCATCCGTAAAGAACTTAAATCCATTTCGATTGTATGGAAGATGGCTTGCTGTCATCACAAAAAATTCCTCCAAAAACTAAAATAAACTTTTAAATTTTTAAAGAAGTGCATAAAAACCACTTTTGGTGTAAGAGAATCCCATACCTGTTATCATTATAGATCCATCCACTGGACACAAAAAATCTTCACTTTTAGTAAGAGTGCTATTGAACATTGCTGGTGTGGATGCTAATCTACAAAAGAAGAACCGCTATAACAGCAGAATTCAATGGTATAGTGGCTCAGCTCAAGAATGATGGTATGCATTGAAAGAACAATAAATAAACATGCAGCGAAACATCATTTGTAATCTTTTGGTTACTTTAGAATCAATTTCCACACTTGTCCTAAACTTTTGAAGCCTAAAGCACCATAGATTTCCTAGGTGCACAAAATGCCCACCTCCAGCCCACCCTCAACCCGGGGGAATGCGGAATAAAAGAAGACAGAGTCCTGCATGTAAGAATTTGAATCAACTTGCACTTCCTGTTAGCAGGAATCTCAGTTAACCTATAATGTCTTCTCCGCTCACTAACAAGGGGGAAAGACAGGTTCAAGTCCACATGTAAAGTAACATCTTGTCCAAATACATTAATTAGCACAGAATGGACATGATCAACTAGTAAAAGAGTTTCCCCCAAACCAAAACAACTAATAATATTAATAATAAATAAATAAATTATCCAAGTTATTGCCCACAACCACAATAACAATCAAGGTTTCCTCATTTATTTTCCATTCACTTCAACACACGAAGTGTTTATTTAACCTTTAAAAATTAGAAATATTACACAAAGGCATCGCCATTTTGAGCATGACGCGACAGGTTCTAAGTGCATGCTTCAAATTCTCCAACTCTTCAAACCAATTGCCTCTATACAGGATTCAGAGAGATCTTATGCCTACCCCTTCATTCTTCTGAAATATGTACTTCTGCGGAAGCACTGGTGCTATAGATTTAAGATTACTAGTAGGGAAAAGTTTTCAAAAAGATTTTCGTCATTACATATTGAGGTGGAAATAAGTACTCATATACTGAAGTATGCACATTCCAATAACACAGAACAATTGAAAAGCCTGATGGGTCACAAGGCATCACTTCTGTAGTAGATCAAGGCAAATCATGTCAGTTTAGGTCAGTCGTCCTTGACTACCTAATATTGCCCAAATGGAAAATGTTGAAGTTCTATCTCGTTATTCATAAAGTATGGATCTATCTTCCAATTGTGTGGAAATATTTTATCTAACCTTAAAAGATACACCAATGGGAAGTAACAGTTTGCACTTTGCAAACCCGCATATTCTTCTTTACCCGGATTGGTGTGTTTTGTGCAGGCAAGCTTTGGAGACTCGAGATCACATTTTTGTACATTGTTCATTTGTGAGGCAAATATGGTCCAAAGTTTTAACTGACCAGGGTTTTGTCTGGGTAACTCCTCAGTCGGGTGCAAATCTTTTTATGACTGATCTAGGATGGTTTTTGGGGAGCAAAGGAAAAACTTTATGGAGAGGGATTGTTCCTATTGTATATTGGTCTGTATAGTTGGAAAGAAAGAATAGAATCTTTAACGACACTGAAGAACCAATATTAGAGTGCTGGGATAGAATTAAGTTCAGGGTAGCTTCATAGGTAGTGGGGCATAAAGAGTTTAATCATTTGTTTGTTTCAGAATCGATTAGAGATTGGAGATTAGCATGAGGAAGTTCTAGTCCAGATGGTGCATAGTTTACGTGGATATCTTATCCAATAATTGTAATTTTATTAGTACATTAACAAAATTTCTGTTTCTTATTTAAAAAAAAAAAGTGATCAAGTTTATTTTATTTTTCTTTGAGAGACGTACTTGTTTGAAGTAAAAAGAAACTATCTGGCATAAACTTAATCAGGAACTCATTAGAAAGCTTTACGTACCCGTACTGAATCACGTCAACACCAGCACCAGCTAAACCCCGCGATACAGCATCCTGAAATTTAATCAAGAAATCAATATTCGTTACTAAATGTATTGGTAGGCAAGCCATTGAACTACTAAAACCTTTGCCCGAAACATGTACATTCACAGCCCTCTAGGCAACAAAAGATAGGTCAAAACTTTGAAAAGGCTAAAGTAAAAACATTATCATTTGTCGACTACCCTTGATAATAGGAAAAATCCAAATAGACACATCAAACACACGAAACCATTTTTTTTTACAGACCAATATTGATGTGAGCATTTGAACCTTAGCCAAAACCTAGATGCTAGGCTATCCATGTACATAACCATTTGGTGGTGGGATTCTAAGATGCAGGATAAACATGCTAAGCTCGTCAGGTTGAAAGCTCCCTAAAATCAGTAGAATCCAATTCGACAAAAAACAGTTAGAACCAGTTAATTCAAAAGAGACAAATTCATTTAGAAGAAAACATGTATTTAGCATCCATGATAGGCTTTTGTAGGATTCTTGATTCTTAAGGTGAAATATCATAAGGTACTTTTATTCCAAAGATAATGTTTATGCAAGTATGTCCCTTTTCAGTTTAAAAATCCTTTCAACTCATGGATGTTAGTCGGTGACCATTCTAAATTTTATATACCACCCATCAACCAAGTACTCTCTTCAAAGGGAAAAAAATGACCTCTCATGTCAATTTTCACCATACAGCAAAATAACTATTTTAGAACAAGAAAACTTGAGAGGAAGTAGTTAACAGAATAACTGATGTTAATGAAACCTGTGTTCTCAAAATTAGTCCACAACATCAAGCACTGTTACCTGTAACTTCTGTGCGGATATTCGTGAATCATGGCCTATTGAAACTTTCAACCGTCTAGATGCATCAGGTTTCTTTCTATCCAGCAACCAGGCAGCGAAAGCAGCTGCAATTGCTTCTGTAACTGGTTTGGTGAGGCTAACAGGTTCAGCCTCAACACCATCGACAGCAACACCTCGAATATCACTGTTCCAAAAAGATGACAATAACTGCATATTAGTAAGGGGGTGTGAAGTGGAGACTTTGGTGGGGGCATAATCCAACTATATAAAAGACAATAAAGAACATTACAAAACGAGAATGAATATAAAAAGTAGCTAATGGAACCCATTGTGTTAAAACCTCATTTGCAGGTCTCCCCCATGGACCCCACAGTGATATCTAAACATTCCAGCTTATTTTTAAAACTTGAGGATCAGAGCTTTAGTCAAGGAGAATTGGAATTTATGTGCTTGTTAGTTGATTTTGCATGCAAACAATTATGAAGCAGCAGTACTGCATTAGTGGTAAACAATTGTTATATAATTTGACATGAGACCTATGCACAGGTCCTATTCCCATAACGGAATTTTTTTAGGTGTATAAGAGGTATAGAGCTGCATACCCACTTATGAGGTATTGCTACTTCAAAAACCTGATTCAATTTATTATAGGAACACTGTTAACACTTAAAACCAATCCAATAACTGTATGGATATCCACACCTTGAGAAAAATGTATAACAAAAAGTAACTTTGCATGATTATTAAGAGATTTTTTTAAAAAAGTTGGGAGTAGTAGTTGGAGGGGAGACGATACATTTCAAGGAATGATTATTAAGAGATTAAGAAGCCCAGAAACAGAACTACACTCAGAACTCATAGAGGTTTAAAACATCTCAAAAAGGACATTGGAACCATGGATTTGGCGTAAAGAGTGAAAAAAATGAGACAAATTTTCTGAACAATGATTCAGAGTCTTCTTTGACATATATGCATGTTTAACACCTTAATTTTGCCACATGACATAATCAATATACTCATAAGATCACATTTAAAATTAAAAAATAACAAGCATTGTCCTGACCTGCCATTTTGAAGCTTCAGAAAAGCACCTTTGTCAACAGGTTGAATGATGGTGGCAGATGGGGCCGCTGCTGCAAGAAGAAAGGCGCATGCATAAACACAATGTTTGTGGGTGACAGAAGGGAAAAAAAATAAAGTAATCTAGTAGACGGAAAATGTATAGAATTGCTAACAAAAAGGAAAAAGAATACAGATGCACAAATTAAATGGTTAGATCACTAAAGCATTCCAAAGGTCAGGACCAGGAAGGGTAAGGCTGAAACAGAATATCGACCTGAAATAATGAGAGTCTAGAACAGACCATTGCAGTAAACAATTCCTCGGTTAAAATGTGAGAATGTGCGCAATTGCATGGTGGAGATGTCAGTCCATGCCAATTTCCTTCTTATGTAGGGAATGAAGTTGTGCCTATAAAGGGTACAACAATCCTTTCGGTATTGGGTGCTTAACTGGCTATCCTGCTGGCAGCATTGTGCTACCAGAACATGTTGGACAACCTTCCCTGATATCGCTGCATGACAATTGAAAATTTGCACCATTGTTATGCTTGTTACTGGTAAGAGCTTAATTAAAAATCAGAATCTCTATCAGTCTTTGGCGAAAAGTTGCTATCAGTCCTTGGAAATCCTAAGGTGGTTTCACAAGGTCGCCAGTTTGTATAAGTTCTCCAAAACTTCCCAGTGTCATACCACTTCTCCTTGGAGAAAAGGAATGAGGAGAAAATATTCAGAGTTAACTTTCTTCAAGTATTAAAATTATGGTGGACCTTTTAGTTGATGTCTAACAACTTAAGCATCACAGTACTCTTATTATAAATTCAACAATCATAAACATTTATGAACATTGTGTCATAATCCAGTGACTAAATGAATGGAGAAAATTCACTAATTAGTTACTATGAACAAGAGTGTTGATTAACTAGTTTGCAAGACTTACAAGTTCAAAAAATAAGCAAAAATTAATGGAGCAGCATGAATTACAAGGGAACATTCAGAAAAAAACGGGAGAAGTGATAAGCAATAAGGGGAAACACACACACACATACACAAAAATAAAAAACTTCGAACTCTTTAGGGGACAACATTACATTCACAATCTTGCTATCTCTCATTTTGAAATATTCCAGAATGAGAATTAGAAAGGCCATAGTAAAAGTGGGTTCAAATGACTACAATTTGATAACTCTACCAATCTAGATTAACAGTGTTCAACAATTAAATATTTTTCAAGGAAATGAATTTACAATGAGGAATTTCAGTAGGAAATAAAATGGAAGAATTCCAACAAGTGGTTTTTAAAGGGCGATATTGCCTTTCTTAAAGGATATTTCTCGGCAACCCTTGTTTGCTGCTGGATTTTATGGAAAATCATTACCTCTGATGTCTACAAACAGCAATTCCAAAGACCTCTGTTTTCATGAATTTCGCAAAAAAACATATTTTAGCAAGAAATGTACAAGAATTTTTGTAATGTGCTGCCAACTTGAAAGCATCTCATTTGGGGTTCGCATGAAATTTGGACATCCTCGTTTGACCAACATGTTTCACAAAAAAGACACAAATCTTGAATGACAAGTCACATTTATTTATAATATTTGTGAACTATTAGCAAACTTCATAAATAGTTACAAGACACAACAATTAAGAAATATAACATCCTATAACGGAGGCAACCCCTCAAAGATATGTCTTTTGATTACATCATTCATGAAACTTCAATATTTAGTTATTTACATCCAAAAAGTTTAACTCAAGATGGACTAACTACGTACACTAGTGAAGTTCACCTCAAGATTGTCTAAGCAAAATAAAACGAACATCCTTTTTTTAGCTCAATTTACTTTCTTTCATTTTCGTATCATCCATCAAATGTCATCACAATAAACATGTAAACCATAATTCACTAGCTCAAACTCTCTGCATCGAATAGCTAAACTATTAATAAAAACATCATTATAACCCATTTAACTATTTCCGTTACAATCTCCAACACATTTCTGAACTACCTATTATCCCAAACTAAAATTCTCAAACTCGATACATTTACATAGTCGAGCATCAACCATAGAATAGGGTCACGGAAAAGAAAATAAAATTGAAAGGAGAGCTATAGAAAAATGTTACAGATTATAAAATGGGAAAGAAAAGAGAAGAAAAAATAAAACAAATTTTACCTGCCATTTTTGGAACACGAAGCAATTGAATCGAGCGAAAAGCGGTGGCGGAGAAAGAGAGGAACTGGGAAGAAGAGTTCGGCGTAGAATACCACGGAAGGTTTCAGAGTTGATGAATGATGAATTATGCTGATTAGGTGACAAAGCTGGAAATAGCGACAAGTGTTATATTACATAATGCGACTACAGGCGTTTCATAAGCACGACTATAGCTCAAAGGTCAAATGACGACTACAGTGCAGAGAGAGAATTTGTACAAGTACTAATATTTAAATAAAATACTTTGGCCCACACAGAGCTTTTTGTTTGTTTCTTATTTTTATATAAATCGTGATGGATATTCCTTGTATTATACCTAAAATTGGCTTTTCCTAAAATGTTATATGTATCGATTCTCAATTCTTTCTAAGAGATTATCTCAAAATATAAATAGAAATAATATTGAATATCCTCACTTTTAGTCACAAATTTATAACACAATATTTCTTATTTCAATAAGCAAGTTCAAATAAGCAAGTTCAAAACCAATGATACCAAGAAAAAAAACTTTTCTCTCTATCTTTTCTCCCCCTTCTCTTTGTCCCAAAAGAAAAACCCTAACACAAATTTTCTTCCCCTCCCTCCCCAAACCTCAGCCGCCCCACTCTTCTCTCCCCCTCCCTCCCTCCTTCCCCCTCCCTCCCCTCCATGTCTTTTATTGGAGGGACACCAATGGCGGTCCTCGGGCGCACGAAGGGGGAATTTTTGGTCCGGGGTGAAAATGGTCGGAGCTTCACGGAGGTGTTTTGGAGCCGAGTAGATGATGGGCTACGGTTGTAGATCGGGTGAGGGAGAGGCAATTTTCTTTTTTTTTCGATTTTTTTGTATTTTTTTTTTGAGTCTTTATTTTTACCGGTTGATTTGCGAATCTCGTAGGCAGTCAGTAATTTCTGTCTTGCAGTGCGTGATGTAGCTCGTGCCCGGATTTGTTCGAGTTGGGTAGTCTCCCTTGAGGAGTGCCTTAGTCCTCCTTTGGAGGTGGTTTAGTTTCCTTTGGAGTGTTTAGTTTTATTTAGTTTTGTGTTTTTTAGTTGTTTCTTGTTTTGCTCCTTCGAGTTACGGTGGTTATACCTCTCGTACGGAGTTCTCCCCTTGACATGTATCAATGTATGTATGTTCAAGGTGGCCATTTTGCCAGTTGGCAGTGTAAATTTTGTTGAGTTATGAATATATTTCTATCGTTTCGGAAAAAAAAAAATAAGCAAGTTCAAATGATCAAACTCTACATTTAATTTGTGATAGTATCTATACTCTTTTTTATAGGTAATGTTAGGTGTTCAAATGATGTTTTCAAATTTTAAAAATGTATATATTTAATTTGTACTTAATTTTTCCTAACGTTTTTGTAAATTTATTATTTTCAAATCATGGGATGGATAAAGAAATGTTAAAAACAATTGCAAAATACAAATAATTAACATATTTTCATAGTCGAAATAGGTGACAATTAACATTTACAAATATTTGGAATGTTAAAAGAAAAATACCACCAATTCCACTAGCTATAAAATTTCATTCATACCCTCAATCTTTATCAATCAACAACCATCACTCAAACCTCACTTGAAGTATTTTTATATAAGGTTGGAGTTGTCACACATAAAACAAAAATGCGATAACATTAAAGTTTCAAAGGATATGAGAGTAGGAAATAAAAAAATAACTCTAAAATATATTTGAATCGATAATCATTCATATTACACAAAAACTCATGTCAGACCGTCTAATGGGTCTGACCTGTTAGACGGATCTGACCCGCGGATCCGGTGGCATTTCTGTAATATTAGCAGTGGTGTTGTAGTAGTTTTCAGGGAGCACCAGTATTAACAGTCCTTCTGAAATGTATTAGTCGTCCTTCTAAAACGTATTAGCAGTTCTTCTGAAATATATTAGTAGTTTCCTGAAGAGTTTTTTAGTATTTCTCCTAAATATACTCCCGAAATGTATTAGCAATCCCTAAAAAAAGTATTAATAGTTCCTCGAAAAAGTATTAGTAGTTCCTTGAAATAAATTAAAATTTTCTCCCGAAATATATTAGTAGTCCTTTTGAAAAGTATTAGCCGTCCTTCTAAAAAGTATTAGCAGTTCTTCTGAAATGTACTAATAGTTCCCCTGAATATAATTAATTTTTTCTCCCGAAATGTATTAACAATCCTTATGAAAAGTATTAGTCGTCCTTGTAAAAGTATTAACAGTTCTTCTGAAATATATTAGTAGTTTCTTGAAGAGTTTTTTTAGTATTTCTCCTAAATTTACTCCCAAAATGTATAGCAATTCCTCAAAAAAGTATTAGTAGTTCCTCGAAAAAGTATTAGTAGTTCCTTGAAATAAATTAAATTTTTCTCCCGAAATGTATTAGTAGTCCTTCTGAAAAGTATTAGTCGTCCTTCTAAAAAGTATTAGTAGTTCTTCTGAAATGTACTAATAGTTCCCCTGAATATAATTAATTTTTTCTCCCGAAATGTATTAACAATCCTTCTGAAAAATATTAGTCGTCCTTGTAAAAAGTATTAGCAGTTATTCTGAAATGTATTAGTAGTTCCCTGAAGAGTTTTTTAGTATTTCTCCTAAATATACTCCTGAAATGTATTAGTTGTCCATCGGAAAAGTATTAGTAATTTCCTAGAGAGTATTTTAGTAGTGCTCCTGCAACGTATTAGTTTTTCTTATAAAATATATTAGTATTTCTCCATAAAAGTATTAGTTGATACTAAGATTTGTATCATTTAGTACAATATTCATTCTTCATACATATGACATTTATGAATTATATATGCAGGTTTTAGTAATGAAAATGACCAAAAAAACACAAAAGGATTGAATCTCTCTACTCCTCTCTTCCATTATAAATGACAATATTCATATTCTTCCTTCAAAGCAATTCTCAATCTGTAAATCCGTTCAAAAACTTGACTTGTTGGAAGCATTGATTTCATATATAAATGAGCTTCAGAAAGAAATTATGCTCAATTCAAAATACCACTGGGTTTCTGAATATCAACCGGGCCTATATCTTTTTTTTGTTTAAAAATATTTGAGCATGAATCATAAAAACTAAATAAATACATCATTCAAACATAAATGAATAGTAAATACATGCGGAAAGATTAAAGCTTTCACGCCATGAAAGCGATGACGACGAAATCAGCGGCAGCTGCTGCAAACCCTAGTCTATTTAAAACGGCGCTGTTTCGCGAGGGCTGTGGAGCGAGATCGAACGACGGAAGCAAGGCGACATAAGAAGATGGAGTGGCGGTTGATGGAGGTGGAAGCGGTGGCGGGTGAACGGCGGCGGGAGACGGAGATGAAGCCGGTGGAGTTGACTTTGTCAGAGAGAGACTCAGTGATTTAGCAAAGGACGGAGACGACGATCGTGCGCGAGGAGAATGAGCCGCGAAACCCAAGACACACGTTGTCATAACGAGCAATAAAAGCACACAATGGACTTTGTTGTGTGGTTTTCATGTTAGCAGAGAAATAGTAGTCTTTATACCTTTTTCTCTTTTTTTTGCGGATCCAGGTTAGACATGCGATCCGTTAAACAGTTTGACAGAAAACTAGCTCTTCATATTATGATATGGTTGATTTATCCAACCTAAGTTAAAATCATCATTTTCATCAAATGACCCTTGAAATAGTTGAATTGGCTATATTTGAGCGAGTTGTAAAGAATCTAAGTTTAATGGAGTAGAGAATATTAATGTTTTATATTTTCCACAATCCCATCCATAAATTAAGAAAAATCAAAATACATCAGTTGTGATTGTAAAGGCCTCAACAAAATTAAAAACTAGAAAGACCTTCAGCTAATAAGACCAACGTTCTAACCAATTGGTCAAATCAAATAAAGGCCTAGACTTTTGGATAACAATCAAGTGTTAAATCAACAACAAAAAGGGCTTTTTTAACAGAATGAAAAAAAAATGGCTTAATATTTTAGGCAAAAACGCCATTCCCCTCACCGTTTTTAACAAAAATTGTCACCTACAGGGCCGTTTTTATTAAAGTTTTTTTTAAAAAATTTTTTAAAATTAAAAACGGCCATAGCATGACCGTTTTTAGTAAAGTTTCTTTTATAAAAAAAAATGTCTAATTAAAAACGGCCATCACATGGCCGTTTTTATTTTTCTATTTTTTGTAAAGACTATTTCTAATTAAAAACATTTTTTTATTAAAGTTTGTATTGTTAAAAATAATTAGTCCTTTAATTACATAATTATTTGATATATTAGCATATAATAATACTAAAATCCTATTATACTATATTATTAGATACATAATTAATATGTATACTAAATAATTATTATATATAATACATAGTTAAATAATTTTATAAATATATTTGTTATATTTATAAATTATTTGTTATTTTCAATGTTTATATAATATTCATTGTTTTAAAAATCTCCGTCTAACTTCTATTAGTCTTTGCCTAGGCGCTAGACTCTCCTGACAAGGCGCACGGCCCATGCGTCCTTCAGCTAAGAGAATATTAAGGTACAAAACTTGAAGTGATGGTTGAAAGAAGAAGTCCTTGCGATAGGAGGAGATGCCAAGGAGGTCATTATCCACCACCACCCGCACAGTGAATCAGGTAAATCCACACAGTTTTTTTATTGAAATTCTATCTTCTCTTACGTGCGATATGATATTAGGAGAGTCTAGCGCCTATGCGAAGACTAATAGGAGTTAGGCGGAAATTTTTAAAACAATAAATATTATATAAACATTGAAAATAACAAATAATTTATAAATATAACAAATATATTTATAAATTTATTTAATTATGTATTATATATAATAATTATTTAGTATACATATTAATTATGTATCTAATAATATAGTATAATAGGATTTTAGTATTATTATATGCTAATATATCAAATAATTATGTAATTAAAGGACTAATCATTTTTAACAATACAAACTTTAATAAAAAAACGTTTTTAATTAGAAATAGTCTTTAAAAAAAATATAAAAATAAAAACGGCCATGTGATGGTCGTTTTTAATTAGATATTTTTTTTTAAAAAAAAACTTTAATAAAAACGGCCCTGCAGGTGACGATTTTTGTTAAAAACGGTGAGTGGAATGGCGTTTTTGCCTAAAATATTAAGCCATTTTTTTCGATTCATTTGTGTAACTCGAAAAAAAAAACATAATATTCTGTTAAAAAAGCCCAACAAAAAGCCTTAGACCTTTTAACAATATGTCAAAGCCTTTTAGCAACAATCAAGCATCAAAATAGCAAAACAAAGACCAAAACAATCCTAAAAATAACTAACTAACTAGACCAAATAAAATCATACAACCGAAAACGATATATAAATCAAGTCTTAGCAAAATCTAAAAGACAGATAACTCAGTTGATCCATCCGAACATGAGTTAGGAGACACCTAGAAGCAGTGGCAGGCTGAAAAATCCATCAAGTGGGGATAATCAGATATTGCCTAGCAAAAAAATTGGCCGTTTTATTACCCTCACATAGAATATGGGAATCCAGAACTGTACACCTTGAATTAACTAGAAGATCTGCATGAGTGGATGTTGAATTTACCAAGAACCCATATGGCTCGAATAAACCAATATAAACATAACAACTACATCCCACTCAATCCATACATGTGTAGAATTTTGCACAACCATCTGCAAGCCAATCAGTAGTGCGTGCATCTCAGCATCAAAGCTCAAAGAAGCCTCGAAAGGCATGTGGATAGCACTAAGTAGCTACCCATGGTGATCCCGTACCAGTCCTCATCCACCACCAAGTTGAGTATCACGATCAAAAGAACTATTAGTGTTCAGCTTGACCCAAAAGAGACCAGGAGTCATGACGTAGCCAAACAACAGTCATTTTGCATGAAACCCGGGTAAGACTCAACTGGATCTGCCCAAGGATTCCAAGAGGACGATAGAGAATATTAAGGTTATCAACTAATGATTAAACCTAATGTTGTTATTTCTTTTATATGAATGGATTCAAGTTGAAGCATCATGAAATATATCGCATGTTTGAGAACACTGTAAGTCCAAGCGGCTACGATAATCTAGAGGGGGGGTGAATAGATTATCTCCATCTTTTCGATTTCGCCCTCTTTTTCTAACCGAATGCTCAAACACAATAATAAATGTGCGGAAAGTAAACAACACACGTTGATTTATAGTAGTTCCACCTACCTAGGGCCTAATCTATTACCACCCCAGTATATCCGGGATGGATTTCAAAAAGAAAAAGAATTTTATTAATTACCAAAATTAATACAAATTCAACTTACAACACCTTGAAGAGCACCACACTCTTCTTCAACACCACCTTTGGAGATTACCACAATCTCCCTTTGAAGATTACCACAATCTTCCTTCAACGGCACCTTGTGAAGATTACCACAATCTTCAACCTTGAAGAATACCAAATTCTTCAACACCTCAATAAGAAGATCACCACAATCTTCTTGCACCTATCACCTAGATCATCCAAGTGTGTTCTTACCATAAGAACACTCACAAGGATATATTGTGTTTGAATGATAACCAAAAATCAAGATTACAACTCAATAATGAATATTACAATTTGAGTGCAAAGTGTAATCAAGAATAGCCTAGACCTCAAGGATGTGACAGTGATAAGCTAGGCAAAATTACAACAAGAATAATAACAATGAAGAACAAGTATTTGCTTGAAGTGTATCTTATTGTGTTGTATATCAATTGTTGTATTGGTTGCTCCAAAACTTCCTTTATTTATAGGAGATGATTGATCAAGCATAGGCTCCTCTTGGGGATTGAAAATCTATAGAAAAATACAATTAAAATCAAGAATATAGTTGTTAGAAATCAATCCCACATTTTAAGGAAATATGTCTCATTGTCAAACGGTCATATTTTTTTGCCAGCAGGCGGACCGTGCACGGTCGCACAGAAATAGAAGTTGAAATGAACATATCAACAATTAACACGGGGCGACCGGTCGACGTAGGGTTCGACCGGTCGTCCCCCATCTCAATCGGTCCCCCTATTGCATTTTAAGGAAACGAGGTTCTGTTTCAAAAAGAAACTTGCAGGTGTAGGTCGACCCCTGGGCGACCGGTCGACCGGACCGGTCGACGCTCAGGGCGACCGGTCGACTTGCTTAATTTTTCTTCCGTCTCATTTTCTGTTTCAAAAATCATCTTCAGGTACGGGTTGCCCTATAGGGCGACCGGTCGACCACGAGACATAAATGTTGTCCAATTTTTGTCAAAAATAAAACTCAAGAAATACTCTGAAAATTTAGTAAAACCATTTTAAACCAATCGAGAGTATTTAGACAACATTTAGAAACTTTGTTTTGAAGTAGAAACATATAAACATAAAATCATTAGAAGTGTTGTCCAATTTTATCTAAAGTAAAACTTGAAGAGATACTCCGGAAAATATTTAAAACTATTTTAAATCATTTAGGAGTATTTGGACAACAATTAAAAATATTGTTTTGGTGTAAAAATAAAATCATCAAAATTAAGATAAAAACATGTATCAAACAAACACTTCAATATGTCCAATTAAAAAATAAACTTCTTAATAAGTGAATTTTCAAATAGTCTCCAATTCTAGCTTCTTTAGAATGACTTTTTAAAGAATTGACTTATTAAAAAGGTCATTATAAATTAATCACCAAAAACATTATTATGGAAAATAGGCTTTTAGATCAAAAAGTCCATTTTAATTTAGTCTAAAGGACTTTTTTCCACACAATACACAAAGTACATAAATAGAAATAAAATCATGCCCCAACATGAATTAAAATCTTCTACTTTCCTTTAATTTATAGAAACGTCCACTAATACTACAGAATGGATTGCAATTAAAATTTCTCAATTTCGTATTGCTACCAACGCTAGCTATTGCGTTAAGATACAAAAATGTCACATATTTATCAAGATATTACACACAAAGAGTTTATCTATATTTCACACTATTGAGCATATGCAAAATTTGATGCTATGGAACCAACTTTGCTCCCAAAAAAAAAATCAGAAAAAGAAAAAGAAAAGGATACTATGAAACCAACCATATTATATTGTTCTTATCTATTTGTAGCATGATTCACAAACATGACCAAAACAAGGCAAGATGTTACATGAATTGAGTAAGATGGGGGAACTAATGCCATTATTAGCATTTGGACAGAGCCATTGCTTATGTTTAGCAACGTGTGTAGCCCACCAAAATAAACGGAGGGCCCATAAATATCTCATATGTTGGGTTGGGTTGTTGGGTGGGCCTTTGATTTAGATGGGCCTTACTATTTATTTCACTATCTATGTTTTTATTTGTGTTCAATTGTTCTACCAAATTAGGCAGTTGGTTGCCAATATGTTTTCTTGATAATATGTCACTTTCGATATGCTATATTACGCACAAAAACTTGTATGAGCCATGAGGTCGTATCATGAATGTAATTCATGGGACAAATCATATTTAAATAGAATTTTGACGTGAACATGAATTCGTGAAAAAAATCTATATTTTTGTGCATTTTAACATTTTGCTCATAAACTCAGATTTATGACACAGTCTCATATAAGATCGCATCTTACATTACAAACTTAATTAAAGTTTCATTCAAAGTACGTATATTTGGTATATGAATATAATATTGTATTAACTTTATTATGTCTTATCAAATAGAAACTGGATGCAAGATATGCACTAAGTGCAACATCAACATAATGTTTATATACTAAGGATGTTATTATTAAAAAAATAGGATTTTGTTGATGTGATATGTAATAATTTATTTTGAATTTTTTAGGAGAAAAACCAAATCTCACCCCTTACATTATATAATTAATTTCTTTCATATATTCACCAAATAAGATACTCAATAGCATATTGACTTGAGGGGATTATTTATATGGTTGTGAAGTCATTTTCTCAATGATTCTATTCTAAATTTAATATGACCTCTATCTTTTCTAAAATAGGCCAAAATTATCATATGCATTTCATTATTAAACAATATGTTAATGGAAATGGTCACCGACATTGGAAATTTTCCATCAATCAAAATGAACTATAACTTAGTTTGTGCACTATATTTTGAGCCATAATTTGTGTTGGTACACTAACAAGATTAATTAGTGTAATTACATATAAAAAATTAGTATAATTAAAGCTATGATTCAAATTTTGGTCCAAATGGGGTTGAAATCAATAATATATGATTCTCATAAAACCTACAAAATGGCAATGAAGGCTTGGACGAGCTGCAAGGCTAAGGCCTTAAAACTCTGTATTTAATAATATTTGGTCTGACCCATTCGGCCCAAAATACCAGGTCGGTCCAATCGGCCTGTTTTTTATGTGTAATTTTATTGGTCGGGCCGGACTCCAAAAATAACGCCCCGATCACTATTTGGCCTAGCCCCGCCCAACCCGATTTCCTCCCATTAGCCCGGCGGGCCGACACCGGCTGGCCTGACCCGTTTGATAGCTCTAGATAGGATTCGTTATTTTAATTTTGTAATCTCCTATCCATTCTCACACTCAAAAACTATTATTACAAGGCCATCACTCGTATATCAACATAATGACATACAACATTGGTTTTTGCTCACAGCAGGTTAGAATGAGTACTAATAATCTTGTCCGATTATGCTAAGTTTAAGTAAAACAAAACAAAATTACCACACCAACAAAGTTAATAGCGACCTCAAACCCAATCAAAAGAGTGTCTGTGAAGCGGCAATCTCCGACCGGCTAACTTAATTATTGTATTTAGGGCTAATTTAATGTTGCTACCTCAAAGATTAGCACTAATTACAATTGTTCCCCACTTTAGATAATTAAGTGCCGACGCTTTTTGGCTTATCATGTACCTTATTATACTAATTTGCAGATTTCTGAAGATTGGATTGTGTAAAACAAACTATATTTCTGATTTTTTTATTATTAATTATGAATATTCGCTACACAAAATTTAATCATTATTTGTTCGGTTTTTGCCAAAAGAAGAATAAGAATAACAAGAACAAATTAATATCTAGTGCCTTATGTGAATTTCATACGTTGTTTTAGTTTTAGCAAAAGATAATATAAAAGTGTCTTGGCATAATAATATACATAACCATTAATTTCATTCCAAAAGAAAAGGCCCTACCACTCGTAGAAATTCTTGAATTTTACAAGAAAGTAAATTTAACGATTATTACAATGATGATTAATCTTGAATCTTTATCTCCTATATATCACAACCCAATCTCATCTGCCCCATATCCTAATAATAATATGGACATTTTGATCTTTACTAAACAGTACTTCCTCTATAGTCGTGTTCGCTATAAGATTCATTACATTCCTAAATGTTATTTAAATTAAAAAGAATTTCATTAATTCATTAGAAGAAACCTACAGTTAGTTACAACTTCGAGTGAAACACAGTTGAAAGTCTTACAAACTGGTCCGCAGAATCAAAACATTGCAACGAAGACGCTGGAGAAAACACATACCAAAAAAACTGATCTTGCTTATATGTCACGTATAGTTGGATAATAGCTCATTTGAATCTTCTAGAATAAATCTCACGTATGTGACAAACTTATTTACTGAAAATAAAAAACTCCACCCATTGAGGACAAATAAAAGTGACCTATTGGGGACAAATACAAGCCACCTATTGAGAACAAATATAATAATGAAGAGAGACTAGTTAAAAACATTGAAAGTTATTTCTCTCGAATATGAAGGAAGAATTTCTTAGAATCCCCTCTCAAAACCTAGCATCCTTTTCTCTCAAACTCTCTTTTGCTTCTCTTTCTTGTTCTTCATTGTTAAGGGGTGTTTTTTGCCCATATTTTTGCCTGAAATCACCCCACCTACATTTTTTTATTTTTATAATTTAAATAAGTGGTTTTTCCACGTAGATCTGTGTTATTTGTTTTTCTCTTGTTTGTGATTTCGCCGTCTGGTGCGGCGTTTGTTTTGTAACCATCTTGGTGCAGTGTTTTTTTGTATTTTGGGTGATTCAGACGAGCAAGTTTTCAATCGACAGAAATAAATCAAATTGTGGTCTTCAACATGTTGCAGATCTGAAATCATAGTATTCTAGGCATTATAGATTTTTCAAAGTTGTAGGCTTTAAACCGATTTTTGTTATTAACCTAGATGCTATGAAATTTTTCATAGTTTCATCTTTTATGGTTTTTAACAGATTTGTTTCTATCTTGTATCGATGTATTGCTAGTTTGGATTGATTAATAAAATTATTTTTCTTGTCAAAAAAAAAAAAAAAAGGAAGAAGATGGAGGATTAGAAGCAGCTAAGGTTTGAATTACTTCAAAAATAGCTTCCAATGACTTGGAAATCTATTATAAAATTACTTGATCCAAACAATTTCAATTGATTTGTTATCATGAATTTGAAATTCCTAACTCCAAATCCATCAATCCATAAAAGCTATTGTTATTAAGGGTAATTTTGTCCAGATATGAAACTCAAATCTAATTCAGAGGGGTAAATCCTTGTAGAGGAAGGCTAATTGCTTGCTGGCTGGGAGCTGTATGAGCGGTAACGTGCACGTACGGCTCCGTGAGAAGGGTTACTTTGGCAAATTAATGGAGAGAATTGAGACTTAAAATCAACTGCCGATTATTTTTGGCTTATATTTACACCACATATTATTGTCACATTGGCTTTGTTTCATTATGTGGTACCTTACTTTCTGTCTGCTTTTGCTACCCACTGATTTTTCTAAATTTGGACATTAAATGGAAAAAAAGAAATGAAGTGAAGTTGATTTTGGCTGTCTATATTGTTTCAGTTCCCTAAGGAAAATATGTTACAGAAGTTTGTTAAAAATAAATAAATAAATAAGTTGTGTTATTCGCTTCAATAATTTTTATGTATGTAGTAACACTTTTGGTATTTGTAAGGACACATCACAAGGGACTTGAAGTGCCACCGGCACCTATGCTTAATAAAGTCAATATTTAATTTATTCAAATTCAAGTTTTGTCCCTCTAAAAATGATAAAATTACCATTTATGGCTCCAACATTATAATTTGTGGCTCCATCTGTTACAACTCTTTTGAAAAGCCACATATTTGAGTACCATCCAGTCAAAAATTACGGATCATTGAATTACACATAATAATATAATTATTTTTACTTTATATTTTATTTATGTACACGTTGAACCATATGTAAGTAGTCCTAATTATTAACATTTGACCGCATTTCTTTTTTGAATACAATCGTGGAACTAAAAAGATGAGAAATCTTGAAAGGGGTGAGTTTGATGGGGGTCGAATCCAGGTAAAAACTTTAAAAATTAGCATTAAACCACTTGCACCACATTCGATCCCCACATTTGATCGTAAATTTAATACAATAGAATTTGGCTTTTTCTATTTATTTTTCCACAAACATCTGACCCTTTGTATTGTACAATTGACACAATAGAGTATGTTTTAACTTTTAATGCTATTTCATCCCATTCTTTCCAAGAGAAAGGGAATTATTGACATAATAATTTGTTTTTCATATTTCAAGAGAACATATCAATTAGTACAATAATATCAATGATGTAAAAAACGTTAGGTGCTAGTGGGCAACAGGCTTAGACTAGCGTCTAGACGGGGCTTTGATGGGATTAGGTGGGACCTAGGCAGGATTAGGCGGACTTAATCGGAAAAAATGTAGGCTAGACCCGAATTCGAGTCTCTGCTATGACAAGACCGAATTTTTATGGAAAAGAATTTCCTATTGTCTAGGCGGGGACTAATCGGAATTAGCCGGGGATTCTTAAAACTGAGAATAAAATAAAATTAAAGAAAATCTCCTCTTTTTCAACACTTTCAAGAACAGTAGTAGGGGAAAAAAGGATCAACAGCAGCACTGCTAATATAAAATCCCAGAATAATATTGGGGACTTTTTCTGCATCATTTGTCAACATCAATTCCCTCTGCCACCTTCTGGTCGGCAAACAAAAGCTAATTTCAGGTGTCTCTCTTCACTCTACCTCTCTCTCACAGTGTGTGTTGTGTGTGTTTTTTTTGTCTATTATCCCTGGTCTGCTCCTATTTCTATTAAACTTTTTTACTCTCCTTTTCAGTTTCTCCCCCTCAAAACTGCATAAATTCCCACTCAGTTTTCTCTTTTCTTGCTCAACCCACAAGCCAATTGAACAGTTTTATGTTGTGTAAGAGGCCTACACAACCAACCATCACTCATTCTGTACCCTTTTGCTATTTCTTCAAGTAAAAGATCGCATTTTTCTAAAAAAAAATATATTTTCTGGTGTGTTGTTATTGTTCTGTTGATTTGACAAATTAAAGGGTTGAAGAGTTTAAGAGCAAAGGCAAAATTAGATTTGAGATTGCAAAAGAAGAAAAAGAAAAAGGGGCAAAGTTTTCCTTTTGTAAGTTCATCATTCTCTTTTTTCCCTCCCAATTTCATCAATAGTACAGTTAATTGTATTTTTTTTTTTTGAATTTGATCTGGGTTTTTCTTGAAAGGATTAAAAGAAATCTCCAATTGCGTTTTTTGGTTCTTGATTTAATTTTCCTATAGGCAGTTGGGAACCAAAAGGGCTTTTTTCAAAAATATTTTTTGTATTATTTCTGGCTTTAATCTTTACTGAGATTCTTTTTTTTTTTATTTTCTACAGAAATTCACAAAGGACCCAGAGAGGATTTGTTGATTTACAAGCTTTTTTTGTGGTTGAATTTATTTTTCAACAATGATTAATGTTATGCATTCATTGGGCAAGCCCATGAATCAAGTGGAAAAAAGCTTGGACCCTCAGCTATGGCATGCCTGTGCTGGTGGTATGGCCCAAGTGCCACCACCAAATTCTAAGGTTTATTATTTTCCTCAAGGTCATGCTGAACATGCCAATATAAATGTTGATTTTAATAAATTTCCAAGAATTTCACCCCTAATCCCCTGTAGAGTATCCTCCATTAAGTATTTGGCTGATACTGAGAGTGATGAAGTTTATGCAAAAATTAAATTAGTCCCATTAAGAGATAATGAATGTGATTTTAATGATGACGAGAGTGGATTTTTGGGATTTGATAAGAATGATGAAAAAGAGAAAACCAATTCATTTGCAAAGACCTTAACACAGTCTGATGCAAACAATGGTGGGGGTTTTTCAGTGCCAAGATACTGTGCTGAGACAATATTTCCTAGGTTAGATTACTCGGCCGAACCGCCGGTTCAGACAATCTTGGCTAAGGATGTTCATGGTGAGGTTTGGAAATTTAGGCACATTTATAGGGGGACACCTCGTCGCCATCTCTTGACGACCGGTTGGAGTAATTTTGTGAACCATAAGAAACTCGTTGCGGGGGATTCGATCGTGTTCTTGAGGGCCGAAAATGGAGATCTTTGTGTCGGGATCCGTAGGGCGAAGCGGGGGATCGGTGGTGCACTGGAGGTTTTAAGTGGATGGAACACCGGAGCGGCCTCGTCTTTGTATCGCGGGTTTTCCGGTTTTCTTAGTGAAAATGGGAATAGTGTGCCCATTGGTAAGAATTTGGGGTTTAAGGAGAAGGGTAATTTGAAGGGCGAATCTGTAATTGAAGCGGTAAGTCTTGCCGCGAGTGGAGAGGCGTTCGAGGTTGTGTATTATCCGCGTGCAAGCACACCGGAGTTTGTGGTGAGGGAGTCTGCTGTTAGGGCTGCAATGAGAGTGCAGTGGTGTTCGGGGATGAGGTTTAAGATGGCGTTTGAGACGGAGGATTCGTCTCGGATAAGCTGGTTTATGGGGACGATAACGTCCATTCACGTGGATGATCCGATTCATTGGCCTAATTCTCCTTGGAGACTTCTTCAGGTAACATACTAATTTCATCATCTTCATTCAATCCTTGTTCATAAACCTTCATTTGGTAAATGTTTGATTTCTCTTTACGATATCGATTGGTGTAGAATTGTTTATTATGTGAAGAGTTTAATCTTGAATTAGTTATATAATGTGTTTGATTGTGAATTGGGAACTTAGTTTCTGTTATATCTGCTTTGAGGGGGTGTCGAAAGATTGTATAGCTTAAATGACTTGAAATCTGACAAGGCTTCATTTGGATTTATGGATTTGATAAAATAATAAATCCATTGAGGTTGTTTGTGTAATATCATAGTACAATGGATATCAAATATTTGAGGTATTTTTTGAGTCAAAACCATCTTAGATAGAGTTATTTGAAATTCTGTTTCCAAATCTTCTGCTGAGATCAAAATCCATCGATCCAAACGTAACCTAAAAGAAAAGGGACCAAAGGGTTTAGTGAATGATTTTGTAAGCCCTGCTTGGATTCTTGTTTTCTGATATTGTGTTGGCGAAACTCGTTTGCAGGTGGCATGGGATGAGCCCGATTTGCTACAAAACGTGAAACGAGTCAACCCATGGTTGGTGGAATTGGTATCAAGTATACCAGCCAACTTTCTCTCTCCCATTTCTCCGCCGAGAAAACGGCCACGGCTTCCTCAACCGTCAGAATTCCCGTTCGGACAATTTCCGCTTCTTAACAACCCCCTCAGCCCTAGCAGCCCGTTGTGTTGTTTAGACAACATTTCTGCAGGTGTACAGGGAGCCAGGCATGCTCAATTTGGATCGTCAGATCTTCATCTCAAGAAACTGCAGGCGGGACTGCAACCGTTTGATTTCAAGCTGCTCGATTACGCTGATCCACTTCCTAAATTCACCGAAAATCCAAAGGTTGATGTATTATCTTGCTCAGATTTAGAGAAAACTAAGGATGCTAGAACGCCGATGTTTGTTTTGTTCGGGCAACCAATTCTCACCGCGGACCAAATCTCTCGAAGCTACTCTATGGATACGGAAGGAAACAGCTTGTCGGATGGAAATCAAGAAAATACGACAAATGCGTCCAACGGCTCGGGATCAGCGATTATTCAGAATTTTCCGACAGAACCCTATTCGGACGAAGAGTTTCCGACGAGACGGATGATGATTCTTAGGGATTCAGGGAGTGTTAATCTTGGGAAGTAGTAGAGATGAATTTTTTGATCCATTTCAATTGTACAGTTGATTAACTTTAGGTGTACATTTGGAAGTGGTGGGAAAAAAGTCCCTTTTAACCAATTTTTAGATGTGATGACATTTGTTTACTAAGAAAGAAAGTGTTGCTACATTTGATAACATTTGTTATAAATTGTTATTCAGTCATTCTGGATTTACTGGTTCTTATATCCTACTTTTGGCAATGAAATGTTGTTTTACTTTCACCAACCATTTCTGAATACACATGAGAAATATGAGCATGCAATTGTTGATATGAAACAATAAATTACTCGTAAGCATCAATTTTCAAATCTAACAACTGTTCTAATGGAATCAACTTTGTGCTCCAGTGGTCGAGACGTGTGTTATAAGGACGAATGACCCGGGTTCGATCCATTACGAGTGCGTGTGTTCCCTCCCCAAATTCCCCCCATTGTGCCAAAAAAAAATGTTCTAAATATCTCCGCCTAATCCCCACGCAAGCCTGTTGGTGCTAGGCCCTACTAATGGCTAATCTGTCATCTGGTCAGCATCTAACACTTTTTAGAACATTAATTCTAACACACCGACGTACAATTTCTTTTGCAGTTCTAAGGCTCATGTTGTCATTTGCGACATGGATAGTGTGGAGTATAGTTGTACTAAAAAAATTTGCTTAATCTCTCCAAAAAAAATTTGCTTAATGAAAAGTCTAGATTAGTTGGCACCTCATTAAGGACATTAATAGACAACGTGAACCAAGTAAATGGTACATGTGTTTGTGAAAACCCAATTAAGTGAAGCTAATTAATGCATGCAACATAAATTAAACAAATTCAACTCTTTGATACATGTGGTTATGAATGTCCAAATCAAGCAATCAATGGTCAAAAGTGCATTTACATGTGTTTTCGACAACTCTAAACCCACACTAAGGGGAAATTCATTTGAGCATTGAATGTCACGTTTACTTTAATTAGAGGTCATAAAATAAAATTTAAAGACATGCAGAAAAAAAAGGAAAAGAAAATACTCTTAACATCATTTTGCTGCTCATATGTTCTTATTAGAATGTCTAAAAATAATTTTTCCATTTCGAAATTAGAATGGTAAGAAAAAATATTTACATGAAATTTATAGTTAAAATCTCTTCTACTAATCACAACATTTTCTCTAACAAAAATATTTACATGTCTTCAAAATATTTTCCCTAAAGCAATTTAAAATGTACCAAACACAAGTTGGACTTTTAACTCAAATCCCGAGTACAAGCATGAAAACCTACTCTGATGGCGCAAGACTAGGGTGATATCAGTTGGGATTTGAGCCCCAAATTACAGTAATAATTAATCACTATAGTTAAGGATTAAGTAGGAGTACGTACGGGCATGGATCCTCTCCATTTAGGGGTTGTAAATTTCATGTGCATTTGGAGAGAGAAAGACACATGTGCATCTATACATACACCTATATATACACATACATATATATAAGTGTATGTATAGATGCACATGTGTCTTTCTCTCTCCAAATGCACAAAAAATTTACACCCCCTAAATGGAGAGGATCCATTTCCGAGTACGTACTATTGGGCTCTAATCCCAAGTGATTAATTAATTAATAGATCAGAAAACATAAAGAAGTGGGCTCACGTGAGAGGCCTCGAATAGTCAACCCCAGGCCCAGAAACAACGCTTCCGCCGTGTTGATGCTTGGGCCCTCTCTCTCTCTCTCTCTCTCAAAATAAATAACACATAAGAAATAAATATAACATTTATTAATTCTGCTTTATAATTAACAATACTCAAATAGAAAAGTCACATTATCCAACTGTACATGTACCAATGTCTCAATCTCAAATTAAATGATTTGATTTTTTTTTCTTTTTAAATATACAATATATTTACATATAATATGGTATAATTGATGGTCATGGGTGTGTGGAGACAACAATCCTAGGAATGAGGTGGATGAGATTGTTGTGTTTGGAACAGCCAAAGTCTTTTCATGAGATTTATGTTTAGAAACAATGATATGATATTGTATTTGGAAATTATAAAAAAATACCATAAACCTAATTTTGAAATTAAGTCAAATAATGTATCAATAAAGATAATAATTCTTTGACTGTGAAATAGTTTATTACTTTAAAAAAAACTAAGATTGGTAGAAATTTCATTATGTATCAATTTTCTATTTCTACATATTTTCTCTATACACATAAATTTTACAAAAGAATCATGATTATCTTTACCTATGCATTACAAATTATGATTTGTTTTTGTACTACCGCTAAATTTATAAAAATATCATCAAATTATTGTTTTTTTTTTTGAGGAAGATGAAATTATTGTTTTGCATCTATAGACAATAAGATATTATCGAAAGGGTAAATCACAAGATTAAATTTAATACTACTTAGAAATTAATTGGGATCTTGAATTTCAGGGTTAGTAATAGCTTAATTAAAGACCAATAAATTTTGTTTTTGCAAACACGAAGCATGTTATTGATTACCATGCATCTTAATAACTACACAACCTCACAATTAAATGTTTGTAGTTTACAAGAAGATATGTGCACGAGGACAAGGCGTTGAATGTGAGACTTTATTGCAAAATTTCATGGCTAGCTTTTCATGTATTTGAGAGGTAAATAATTTACAATTAAATACAAGAAAAAAGAAAATTTAGTTTGTTATACTTTTCAAAGAATTCTAATATTTGATTTTACTTAATCTCAACCAATATTAAAAAAAAAAACTATTGTCAGACAGTCTAACGGACCAAAATCCATTAGACGGATCCCAAAACCGACTCAGTGACGTTTTTATTTTATTAGTAGGGACCGATATTAGCAGTCCCTCTCAAAAGAATTACTAGTCACTCTGAAATGTATTAGTATGTATTCACTTGAGAGTATTAATTTTTGTAATATTGGACAGCGATATAATATCACGAGAGCGTTAAAAAGTATTAGGTTTTCATGTGAAAAATATTAATAGTTCATTTGAAAATTATTATAATGTAGTTCAGTTGAAAATATTTAATAACCCCTTAAAAAATATTAGTTTTTTCCATTAAAAATATTATTAGTCCCCGTAAAACATATTAGTAGTTTCTCTAAAAAAAATTAGTTTTCTTCTGAAAGGTTTTCAGTAATTCCCCTGAAAAGTAATAGTGTTTCTAATAAAAAGTATTAGTAGTCCCACTGAAAAGTATAAGTAGGTCCTCTAAATAGTATTCCCTCCGCCCCAATTATATAGTTCATTGTTCTTTTTTGGGATGTCCCAAATATATAGCTCACTTTCTATATTAATAGTATTTTTTCATATTTTTACTATTATAACTCTATTTAATATGCATTTTATAGTTTACAATATTCATTAAATAAGGCAAACCAAGTAAATATTAAGCATATTTGTGGTTTCCAATATGTTTCTTAATCTGTGTGAAAAGTAATCAGATTGGACTATATATTTGGGACGGATGGAATATTAATATTTCGTTGGATCACTGGATTGCTGGGTCCGCGAGTTGAGTAGATCCATTAAACTTGATCCGTCAAACCGTTAGACTGTCTGAAATTACATCCTAAAAAAGCGACTAATAATAAATTTAAAAAATTATACGTCATGTGATTCATTATAATGTGTTCATAGCATCATCAAGAGAGACAGATAAAAAGAAGATCATGTAATATTGCATGTATACCAATGAGAACAAGATCCAAGAATTTCAGAGATGTCCTAGTCAAGAGTCAACCCTAGATATTAGGTTACCGTTGAAGAAATTTCCAACCCATTTTCAGTGTATTTCTTAAATTCTAGTAAAAGTTAATTTGAATGGGAACAGAAACTCATGGGAGATTAGTTAATCTGTGGTGCTTACTTTCAGGTCAACACACATTATACCAAACAATATTGTGTTTTGAGACCTATATATGGTATCCAAAGTTTTTAGCCTTGGGACAATGTTCAACATTTTTTATCTTTTATTATACCAATTAAATCTTTTAAGCTTTAAGTATTGTCACATACTTGCATAATTTTAGGATCTCTTCGTCTTTGGATGTGAGATTGTTCATTCATGTTTATCTCCACCTAAAAGCTTGTTAGGAGTCATTCTTTGTCCATACATCTCTTGCAACGATGATCATTTTCCGCCATCTTCGGACCGACGTCACATGAAATAACTTAATTTTTTTAGAGGGACAATGTTCAAGATAATTACACACCTATTGTATTTCTTATTAGAAATTCAAGAGCGGGTAATTGGTCCTATTTAAAGTTGTCAAATGGTTCTAGGCCAAGTCAGGTCGACCAACTGTTGGCCCACTGGGCAAAAAAAAATAGATTGAGTTGAACTGAAATTCCATCGGGTCGCTAGTTTGTGAGGCTCAGCTGGGGCCAAACCATGAAAATACACATGAAATAACCAGATCAACTCGATTTTTCCGGGCCCGGGCTAAATCAGTTCGATCCCTTTGGGGCTCCAAATTTGCAGGCTTGTAGCCCGACTTTTTTACCAGATCAAGCCCATTTTGACACCTTTAGTCCTATTGGAATTGCCCCACCATCCCATGATATATAAAAATTATTTTCCAAAATAATTTATTTGATATATTATTTTTATTTTAACTTAATCACTTACTTAAAGGACAAGTTACGTCCCCACTTTCTTAATATAGTATCAATGTTTATTACCTATTTTCATGATGTTGTATGCAAATTGTTATAGTACATGAATATATTACTTTTTTTATTTGAAAATACATTATTTTTGCTTGATATAAATGAATGCAAATAATATAAAAATAAATGCTTGTGATCTAACGGGTTGGACCGCCAAGTCGTAAGTGAATGCCAAAACGGGGTGGGTCTACAGTGTGACTTTTTTATGGACGAGTCTTGAATTCGGCCCAATCCATGTTAAAGATCACGGAAGTGATGTATAGCCCAGTGGGTAAGTTTATAAGTAGTAGAAATAGCTAAGACTTAAGGGCCCAATATTTCAAGAATTATGCATTTTCAGAATATGGGTTTGGGAGAAATTCTAATCGAAACTCGAGTTGGTCAAATAAATTAATCACAATGATGATATCGTTGGTCAACTTGTATTGTTTTAAGTGGTAAAGCCCAAAATATAAATTAGGTTCGAACCCATTGGGTCTGCCCAACAGCCCATCCATTTGTAAATTAGTTTGACAGATGGCCCAACACAGAGTTTCATTATCGTAAGGTGCTAGGTGGAAATTAATTTTGGTTTTGTAAATTAGGAGGGAGTGATAATTTTGATCTGTACGACTACAATATATGTTAATTTTTCTCCGGATTCAATAAAAATATTCATTTCAATGATCACGTGTGACAGATTAAGTTGATTGGATCATGGGCTTGGGTGTTGTTCTATCTTTATAACTGTGTTGACCATGGTTCGAACCCTATATGAGTGCTTGCATGTGAATTCTTTTTTACTTCTTCCACTTTTTGGACAAAATTTTGCATTAACATGCGATTGCTTGTGAAAATTTTCAAAAAATACACTATTCAGTTTTCTCATTTATCAATCACATCTGCTTATAATTTAAACAAAAAAATATCACATCAACTATCATTATTATACAATCATATCACAAATACAATATTCACTCTCTCTTATTTTTCAAATCACCAATCACATCTAATCACCATTATACTAAAAAAAACCAAATCACATTTTAATCTTATATCCAATCACACTCTCAAAATCCATTCTCATTTTCTTAAAATAAAATTTTCACACTAATCTCTCTAATACTAAAAATGAGCGGAATGAAAGGCCAATCAATCACTCCCTATATCTTTCAGTTTCTTTGAAATTTATCCTCACTTCCAACCACTACTCCCAATGATGACGTGTGACACACGGTGTTTCTTCGGCCACAATTTTTCCCCATCATTTTATGTGTTCCCAAATTTTGGTTGAAATTAAATCCAAAATATATGTATTTAAATTAAAGACGGTTATTAGGGAATCCACAGTGCCAAACCACATAAAAACCTTATGCATAGTTTTTTATGTGCCACATCACTGCCACATCAAATGTAAAAAAACCACACACATTTTATGTAATGCACATGTCTCTTTTGAGTCTCTACTAGCTGGTCAACAACTTTGTAAGTTTCAACATCTCTCATGTTGTATAATACCTGCATTACAAGTTTGAATCTTTTAATGTTTGTTTGGTAGCAAAAAAAGTATTCATATTTTGCATTACATGTTTTTTTTTTATTTCAAAAAAAAATAGTTCTTAGTTCAAATGACAATTATTCACATGCAAGAGAATATTATCCAAGCCATATTCCTATAAATTAATAGATTTTTAATTTATCGATCATTTAATATCTCATTAAGTTAATAGATTTAGGTAAACCAATGTTATTAATTTATAAAGATTTTACTGTATTTTTGTATTTTCGTTCATGACATCACCCACTGCTAGTATCATATTGATTAAAGAAAGAAAAACAATATCATAAATCAAAGGGATAATTACAAAAACACCCCTGAAGTGTGGGTTAATTACAAAAAAAACTCAGACATTTTTCAAAATTACAAAATAAAACCCTCCAGGTTTCTTTTTGTCTTAAATTTAAGGAGGGTAACTGTAATATTTTTGTAAATGCCAAATTTTTTTTTGAAATGTTTTCGAAAATCACCGAGAAAAATGTAAGAAGGAATCAAAACCTCTAAGGGATTTTTTGTAATTTTCAAAGAACTCTGTTTTTTTGTAATTAGCCCAAACCTTAGGGGTGTTGTTGTAATTATCCCTAAATCAAATTGAAAAATCCAAGAAGAAATGTATGAAGAATTCTACGAAGCCAATATAAAATAATTTAAATACAAATAGATCCCTTTGAATTTTTGGAACCTTTGTCATATAAGCTTTAGCCGAACACCCTCCAGGCTCCAATAGACATTCGATTTGAGTAATTTACCCATGTTTACAAAGCTAATTGTGGCACAATGACAGCAAACACAGATGAGTACTATTTTCAATGTGCTGATAAGAATTTAGGACCATAGAATTTGAGTGCAGAAAAACAAGGAAACAAACAAGAGCATCAAAAGACATAACTCCAACTCAATACCAATTCAGAATATCCCTACAACAGAAAATTCATCTGCAAAAAGAATTCCCACCAAAGGGACGACAACGACAACGACAAGTGCTACGGTCGATAGAGACACTAATGTCCCGAACGCTATATAAATTTTAAGGACCTAACAACGTATAAGGCGTAATAGCCAATTTCCTAACGCTCGTTTATCGCTAAACTTCCTACGACTCTTTTCTCGTTCCTTCTCCCGACTTGGCTAAATTACGATCATCTATCGCCCTCCCTCATTACATTACTGTACAAAGAACCAAAGAACAAAGAAATCGAAAAACTAACATAAAGTAGCATAAGATCGACAACGGACGCAATAACCGATAAGTACTAGAGTTTAAGCATTAGGTACAACCTCAGAATCCTGTGTAGCTGCTGCTGCTGCTGCTGCATTTTCAGGCCCAACCTTGCTTCTCATCTCGACCACTTTCTTGTGCGAGTTCGAGTGCAAATATGGAACAAAGGTAGGACTAGCGGCTGGACGGTATTCAGGAAACAACCGGCCCGACTTGTAACGAACGCCGCAAGCGTTGCACAGGGTTTTTGGGCCCATCGGGCCGGCTCGCCATTGGGGCGTCTTGGTTATCTCGCAATGCAAGCATTTCCGTACCGCTTGGGCCGGAGCGTCGTTGTTTTGCGTCGCTAATGGACCCACGGGCAAGGTTATTTTAATTTTCTTCGATTTCTTCTTCGGTTCACCTCCGGTCGTTTTCGGGATCTTTTTCACAGGCGTCGACTCGGCGAAATTATCGGACTCCGAAGAAAATCCGGCGAAAGGCGGGGGAGTCTCGATGGAGGAGGACGAGGGGGAGATGAGTTGAATCGCGGGTCGAGGATTGAAAGTTGCCGGACGAGGACGTTTGCTTCGTGCGCGTTGTGGACCCCGGTGATTGGGGCTCAGAGACGGCATGGTTTTCCCACCGGAGGTGGAACTGCTGCTGCTGCTGCTCTCCAACACTGAAACCGGGCTAGAGGTTTGGAATTGGTTGTGCGACGACTCTTTGGTAACGCCTAAGTTGTCTTTCCCCAGGGTCATCCCTTTGTCTGAAAATGAATCCTCGACGAAAGTCGAAAGCCATTCGAGTTGCACGATATCCTCGTACTGAGAGAGATTACAAGGCACACGAACGAATCAGATGACAGTTAAGGTATCGACAATATGAAATTTCAAATTCTGTATCACACACCTTTTATCATAGAAAAATTATATGAAATCAATATGTTCCTAAAAATTTCAAATTCCAATAAGCAAAGGATTGTTTAAAAATGAGATTTCATAAGCAGTGTGAAAATGCACATCCAGGAATAGATTCAGCAAAAATGGAAGAACAGAAATGCTATCTTAGAGACTAATTGACCAACTAACCTCCATTGATATTCGAATTTAAACTCTTCTCAAAAAAAAAAAAAAATTGAATTTAAACTTCAAAGCGTTCCAAACCAAAACTTGTCCCGCCAATCAATAACATCAAAATCAAACAATACCAAAATAAAAAAATACTAATTTCATCATGAAAACCGTTTAAACTTCCTCTTAATCAAATCAGAATATGATTTAAATGCTACTTAGCTTCCCAAAAACAATGACAAATTGTTTTTTCTCTAAATTTCACAGATTTTTGATTACTTAACAAAATTCTATCAAAATTGAACAAAATTCTATCAACACACACAATATCCACTAAATTCCACAAACAGTTAGGCAAAACCGTCGATGCTCACCGGAACAGAGAGCTCAGCAGAGAGGTCGGAGTTGACATGGCTGTCGGAGAAAAACGGGTCACAATCGGCCAACGCATCATTCCACGTCGGAAAATCCTTGCAATCACTCGAGCTAACTAAATTACCATCACCACACTCATTGTCCGATGGAAACTCAATCAAATCATCGATTTGGTCGAAAAAGTTTCCGCAGTCGATTTCATCGATGATATTCGACCCCATCACCTCTACACTATGCTCACAAAAGTTTCCTGAACGTAATAAAACCACAAACAAACATTACAAAAAACAAACAGTTGAGCAGAGTAATTACAAAAGAACAAGAATTATGTGTGACTTTATGAATTTTTGGAAGCGGTTTAGATTGTAGTTTTGGGATGAGGTGGATGAGGGGGGCCCACCAGGGGGGGTTGGCTGGTGTGATGACAATGCTTGCCAGCTTATACAGAGCTGGGGTTGAGTGGGGGCATCTTAGCATAAAAGGCTGAAAATTTTAGTTAAAGCATTTTTTGGATTCTTGTTCAAAAATCTTAGTTATTCTTCTCTGAGATTCTGAAAAATCTTTGCAATTTCAAATAATCCTAGCATAAAAGGTTAAAAATCTTAATCAAAGCCTTTTTTTTTTTTAATTCTTGTTTACAAGAACCTAAAAGCTTAATATATTTCACAGAGATTCTGAAATATTGACAATTACAGATAATCGGTAAAGAGGGAAAATAATTATATGAAACAGTAGCTAATTTTTATTTTAGGCTCCACCAGACAAGAATTGTTCATTTTTCATACTTCAATACAAAAGGTTAAAAAAAAAAAGATTAGAGAACTTGAGGGCCCAAACTCATAATTATAGAACAAACCTTAAATTTACTGATTTTTGAAAGGAAAAATCCTTGGAACTCAGGGCAGTAATGTACCTGCAAGAGAATTGAAGGGAGAAAACGATAAGTAGCAGAAATTACACAAAGAAACAAAAATGGTAATTTTCAGAACTCCGAGTATTCAATTAAAGATCACATTTTTCATGAAAAATTACTCAAAGAAACAAAAATGCAAACAAAAGATCACATTTTGGAGGCTTGAAACTGTAATTTGTGAAACAATGGAAAAAGATTCACCTTTTACCATTTTTAAGACCTTCCCTCCTCATTTGGCAACCAGTACCACAATTGTTAAAATGGAAAAGAAAAAAACCCACCAAACATGTAACCAAACATGAAAATGAAGGAGAAGCAAAATGAAGTTTCACAACAGCTAGTAAAAGAAATAGTATAGAAAATGTAGAACCAAACCTGAGCTTAAACTCCTACACAATGAGCAAGAAATTGGCAGAAATATGGCACAACTCCCAAACAGACAAAATGCCCAGAGTCTGATAAAACAGAACACCCTGTAACACAAAAACCTCAGGCAAAACAAACAAAAACCCTTATACTATAATTCTTTCTCCTCCACTAAACTACTCTCACTATTCACTGAAACTAAGTTAATATACTGAGAGACAGAAAGAGAGAAAAGGGGTTGAAATTGAAAACAAAAGAAATGGGGTTTATGAGTGAATATGAAGCGGAGGAGAAAAACAGAGAGCTAAAAAGAAGGGAAAAAAATGGTAAGGTAGGTGAAATTTCTTGCTTCATTGCAAGCTGTCTTTTACACTCACCACCACCCTTTCACTGTCGTGATGTTTAAGTCTCCTTCAATGCCACCCCCACCCCCCCAGCGGGTCCCACGCCACTTCCCCCCACCGCTATTCCTCTCTAATTTTTGGACCCTTTTGGTTTTCTTTTCTCAAATTTTCAAAATTTCCCACACGCGTATACACACATGTACAGTGCATTGAGGTGTAAATGTGGAGGTGTACACAGGTATGGTAAATAGTATACGCGTATCTTTACTGTATATGGGAAATTATTTAATTTTTGGTTTACTATTGGCATGTCTGAAATCTGAATCTGGAGAAGAAATGAAATTAATATTGCGACGGTGATCGCATCTATCCTGCCAATTTTTTTTTTTAATTTTCCTTTCTTGTTTTCTTTGTGTATGCGTTTTTAAACTAATCGAATCTAAGTCGATCACAAATTTGGTTCATTTTTTTTTATTAAAATTAGAAAATTGCTTTTTAGATTTGTTTGGCCGTTGATCAAGTTGAATTTAAACAAATTATTTAATCGATTCGAACACAATCAAACTCGACTAGCTTAATCTATCATCTACTTACATATATTGAACATTAATTTCATAAGAAAATTGTGAGTATATACGTGTCATGATGAATTAAGTGAAAATTGCACAAGATTCACAAGTTTGAAGTTATATATTATGAATTATGTGCATTGAAAATAAATTAGGCGCTCAAATTTCATGACTGGTGGGTGGTGGCCACAACATGAAAAATAATAAAACAAACAAACAAAATAATATTGATATGATCATCAGGGACGGACACAGGGAGGGGCTGGTGGTGGCAACCGCCCCCCTCATCTTTCGATTGAACCACTATAATATATTATTTAATAAATTAATATAGTATATATAAATATAAACCAAAATATATTGCCCGCCCTCCCCCAATTTCCATGTAATTTAGTTATAAAAACTTGTATGTTTTGTTTTTATTTATATTAGATTTGATTTTGTTAGGGTTGGTCCAAGATTTCGAGGGCCATAGAGCAAAAAATAATATATATATATATATATATACACGATCGCGGAGATAGGGGAGGCCAACCCGGGCCGGGCCCCGACACCCTCTTTTTTAAAAAAAAAAAAAATTGGCGTAGCTAGGAATTATTACTGGGTGGGTCAATACACGAAATTGGGGTGGGCCAGATAAAAAACTAAAAAAATACAAATAAATATTAACTAAAAAAAAATTTGAAAAATTTTACCTAATAAAATTTTCTTTTTTAAAAAAAGGGGGGCTGGGGCCGGATTGACCTCTATCTCCGGCATTGATTGTATATATACATATATAAAAAAACTTCAGGGACTCTTGTCGGAGGGCCTCCTGTGCGACGGCACTAGCTGCGCCGCCCCTGGATTTTGCCCCTCCAAGAATAAATTTCTGCGTCTGTCCCTCATGATTATATATATCTACAGATCGATCGATTGTTATTTTTAAGTTTAAAGAAATGATTGTTGATTGTTATATTAATTCATACTTTACGATAAATGTTTCGACTTCTAATAAATCTGATAGTCTCGTTATAACTAATGTGAAATTAGTGAAGTGCATGTGGGTGGCACGGGGATCTAGGTCAACATTCCATGCGATCGATCATAGTTGTTGCCATCACATGTCACGTCTATATTTTTGTGTAATTTGACAATAATTCTAACTAATGTTGACATTTTGAGACAATTAACAATTTTGTATATAGAATATTCTGTAACTACATTGTCAATTTGTCATGATAATGTTATATTGGCCACCGAAATTGTAAATATGTAGATTTTTATAATTATTTGGGGAAAAATCTTAGAATAATTATTAAGAATAAAACAAGAGCATAAATTAAATGTTAATACTTTTCATAGTTTCAAGTGTATTTTTGGACGAGATGAGCTAATACTTAATACATTGGTAAGCACAGTGCACTAACAAATTCAAGAGTATTTTTTTCCGGAAAAATTGGTATTATTGTTCTTTAAAAATTGCATGATTTCACTCATTTGTGTGGTGGTTGTTTACTCGATCTTGATATTATGTACGGTACCATATCAAAATTCTAAAACTAATCTTCTGTTTTCATCCATGGGAGAAGGTGTTAAATTAACAGCTAAAAAAGCATAGGTTGCAAATGCACAAAGAAATGTAAGTTAATAAAAGTGACTTCACAGCTGCAAAGCTGCCTGGCTGAAATTATATACATATAGAGTCAGATTCATGTTTTAACTTTTAACTATCTTTTTGAAACGTCTAATCTTGAGGTGCACTCTTGGAATTATATTTTTGACAAAATAAAACTTCTCCCAATTACTATATATCAACCAAAAATACTGTAAACATATTAATTATGTAACTCAAAAAATTCATATTTTTTTACCAGAAAACAAAAATAATTAGACATTCTGTGTGTATATAATCCATATATACAATATTTGTAGTTAATGTGTTAAATACACGCCTAGAAGAAAACAATAGGAAAAATAAAACTCTCAACTACAAAATTAAAAATAAAAAGGAAAGGTTAAAAATGTAAATTTGTAGACCTATATTTTACAAAAAGGTGGGCTTGTGCAAGGTTTTCTTTTATAACTTACTTAGGATGCACTCTTTGAATCACTTCCTTATAAAAGACTTCTCCTTTTTAAAAAAAGTGAATTTGGCCAAAACCTAATTCAACATTTGAATGTCAAGTATTGCTGCAAGAATTATCATGATTGATGGAACAATGTGTTCTTCCATCTACCTATTTAATTTACATATTATATTCTTCATTAATTCTTTCTTTCTTCCTTAAAAACAAATGAAGTACACATGGTTTACTTAAAATTGGGGTCTAATAATGTAATGTCCCACAAACTACCCCCACAAAACATTATGAATTAATACAATAGGATGGTTTTGTCTGTCTAATTTTTGGTCTAATTCAAGACTTGTTACTATTTCATATGACATATGCTGTTGAATAAGGGGGGAAAAGGATGAAAAGCAGCTGTTCTTATCAAACTAGGTATTTTGACATTTAAAAATGAAAAGGTAATGGAGTAGGGATTGTTTGTAAACAATAGTGTTATAATTATGATTGCTCATTCAAAACTTTACTTCAAAGATACAGAAATAAAGCAATCATAGCTAATTCTTCAACAATAAGCTAATGACAATAAGCAAGTCTATCACAATTAAACTCTTAGATCTATAGTTGCTATTTTCTTGTCGGGTACTAAGAGTTAATTTCCTAAATGAAATTCTTTTAATTTCTAATAAATACCTTCTGAACAAGTAATGGAGAATTTTTCGCAATGAGCGAAAGCTGACGAAGCAAGCATGAACATGCATAGAATGCCTTTAAGGTAATTACATGACAGTACTATTGTCTACTAATTACCGATCAATATTTTTTAGGTCAAATTTGTTAACATATCGCCCGCTCCTTGAGAGACTATATTAACTTTTTCGGTCTTTTAGTACAATGTGGGAAATCCTGACAGACATCTAAATGAAATCGATTTTACATTTGCACCAAGGTTTATAACTTCAACAAATTATTTGGTTTTTAAACATTCGAACTTGAGACTTTTATCCTTAAGGACTCACTTTATACCACTAGGTCACCCCATTAAGGCGGACTCACTCTTCATATTTAACTTGAGTAGTGGAGAATTTTGGTCAGATAATCCCAATACCCATAATAATTTGTTGTGTATACCGATTAGAAAACATAAAATGTTAATTACCTCTTAAGAAAAGCCTAAGGATAACATGGAAGGGTCTTATTTTTCAAAGACGGAGGGCGTGCAGGCATGTAAGTACCCACATCTTATGTGGGCCCCTAAAATGAATCTTGACCGTAAATATGTCCACGTGTCAGTATATAAATCCGAATAACATGTGGAGCCCACACGGCAGATCCAGCTCAGGCATTACAGTGTCAGGGTCACGTGACTTTGCCTAGGGATTGAAACCGGATATATTGATATCTGTTTTTTAAGGTAGACTAATACTAAGATTAGTATATTAATTATTCTCTAAAAATAGGTTTATCAATTATTAACAATGATAGATGGACTTACCTTGACATCATAAAAAAAATTATAATCTCCATTTTTATTTAAAACCTATATATATATATATATATTCTAAAAATTTTTAAGCATCATCTGAAACAATTAATTGATTGGTTCTTATAAAAATATCTTTAATACTTCATCATTTGAATTTTTTATTGATGGATAATAGTATTCTTGATTTAAATAAAATGTTAAATCTATTAAGCACTCATTATTTTTAATGTTAAATCTATTAAGCACTCATTAATTAGATCCCAAATTTTATTCAAACTAACTTTATTGAATAAAAGTATTCTTAATTTAGACTTAAAATAAATGTATAGCAAAATATAACTTCAATATCCTGGCTTTTTGCGTGAGATTGCGATTAGTATGGAGGGGTTACCCTGGCTGGTTAGTGGTGACTTTAATATCTTTTTGCATGACCATGAGAGAGTAGGTGGTACTACTGATAGGTCGCTTGAGATGTTGGATTTCGTTTACATGATTGCGGATTGTGAGTTGTTTGATGCGGGGTGTGAGGGGTCTATCTTTACTTGGGCTAGAGGTGGGCTTCAGGAGAGACTTGATAGGGCTTTGTATAATGAACATTGGACTGATGTGTTTACTTCTTCTATTATTACGCATTTATCCCGTGTTCGCTCTGATCACGCTCCTTTACTCATATCCTGTCAGTTTTTACCGCATGTGCCTCGCTCTTCTTTTCGATTTCAGCATATGTGGATACGTCACCATACTTTTTTGCAGGTTGTCAAAGAAGCATGGGGACATCCCACTGGTTACTTTGGGATGAGGAACTTGCAACACAAATTAAATAGGGTCAAGCACAGACTCAAGAGTTGGAATTACCAGACATTTGGTAACATTATTGATCGGGTTAGATTGCCAGATGATGCAGTTGTTGTGGCTCAGGCTGCGTACGACAATGATCCTTCTCCGACTCATCGGGCTGAGCTACATCGCCGTGTGGCTGAGTATAGTTTAAAAATGGAGGAAGATTTTTGGCGCCAGAAAGCTGCAGTAAAGTGGGCAGTTGAGGGGGAGCGCAACACTAAGTTCTTCCATGGGTTTGTTAAGCAGAAGAGGTGTCACGCTAGGATCCACTCGATCGATGATGATGGGGTGACGATCACGCAGGATTCTGAGATTCAAAAGTCGGCAGTTCAGTTCTTTCAGTCCCTATTGACTTCTGACTTGGAGTATCTCACCACTCCCGTTGATGAGTTCTTCCCTCGTCTTCCTGACTCCGTTGATTTGGATGGACTTTGTGGTATGCCGACGACCCAGGAGGCTCGCGATGCAGTTTTTGGGATTGATCCGTCTAGTGCTTCAGGGCCTGATGGATTTTCATCGTTGTTCTTTCAAAGACCTTTGTTGGGATTTCGCGGACGGATGTTGAGGATGCGGTGATTGATTTCTTCTTCTCCGAAATCTCATGTCGTTTACGTTCACACTCTACCTTATAGTTCTCATTCGAAGGTTCCTCACCCTCGGAAGTGGGTGAGTTTCGGCCGATTAGCTTGTGCAACGTGACGAATAAGATTATCTCGAAAATTTTGAATGCGCTTGGTCTAGATTTTGCTTTGATTGTGTCACCGAATCGAGTGACTTCACCCCGGACGTGTTATCTCGGATAACATTTTGCTTTAGCAGAGCATATCCATAATATCAACATCGCCACGAAGGTTTCTAATGTGGTGATGAAGTTGATATATGGCTAAAGCTTATGATAAGTGCGATGGGATTTCTTGTATCTTTGCCATGATTCATATGGGCTTCCCGATTCGGTGGATTGATATGATAGGCGGTTGTATTGAGCGCTGCGAGCTTCCGATTACGGTTAATGGTAGTCCTTCTCGGATATTTTCCTTCGACTCGAGGAGGCGTGGCGGGGATCCTCTATCTCTGCATTGTTTATTCTAGCGGCGGAGTATTTATCCGGGCTTGATTCCATTATTAGACGGCACCAAAGATATGATTTATCGGACGCGGGGTTTTCAGTGATGCATTTGGCCTATGTTGATGATGTGGTTATCTTCACTAGGGCGTGCCCGAGGATGGTCTTGTTACGCTTAGACACTTTCTCGAGCACTACCGCTACTTACGGTGGTGGTTAGTGTTGAAAGAGTAGATTCTTTACGGCCCCACGATACGTTGTGGATGGGAGCACGTGGTGCATCTTGTTTGGCAGGCTTTGTCCGCGATGACTTGCCGATGACTTATTTGGGTGTCCCTTTGTTTAAGGGGAAAATGACGAAAGAGCTTTTCCTCCCAGTGATTCAGATGATGTTGGATAGAGTTGCTGGGTGGTCGCATCGGCATCTGTCCTTTGGAGGTAGGCTCGCTCTTATTCTGAGCACGCTAATGACCACTCCATTGCATATTCTTCAGGTCATGCAGCCGCCAAAGACATTTCTACATCAGTTGGAACAGATCATGGCTAGATTCTTTTGGGGATCCTATGCGGGACAGAAGAAGACTCATTGGATCAGTTGGGATAGTATCTGCCATCCTATTTCTGAGGGGGGTTTGGGATTGCGCTGACTTTCAGATATTGATGTTGCCTTCAGTTACAAGTTGTGGTGGAGGTTACGCGAGGGCCATTCGTTGTGGGCTCAGTTCTTGATCAACAAGTATTGTTACAATGGGCTTTTGTCTCCCTGTAGAACCCTTGTAACACATAATAATAGTCATCAGTGGAGGCGATTGAGGCGGGTCGGTATTCGGGCCCAAGAGCGGATTTTCTGGTCTATTGGCAGTGGTAGTCGGGTCAATTTCTCGGATGATATTTGGTTTGGGCATAGGCCGCTTGCGGATCATTGTTTGGATCGGCCGTTTGGACATATGACAGTGGATTGGTTCATTTGTGATGGTGTGTTGGATCGGGATAGATTGTATCAGGTTTTGGTCTCCAAATGTGGGCTTCCTGCGCGTCTCATTGAGGATATATCCGAGGTTCCGATTCTACTGGGATCAGAGGATATCAAGCGGTGGATGCTTACCTCTCATGGTGGGTTTTCGATGTCTTCTGCTTGGGATTCTATCCGAGAAAGAAATCCTAAGAACCTTCTGTCTGGTGCCATTTGGAACGATGCTCTCATTCCTACTATTTCTATTTTCCTTTGGCGTCTCCTTCGTAATCGTCTCCCTGTGGATATCAAGCTTCAGGCACGTGGCACTTCCCTTGCTTCACGTTGTTGTTGTTGCTTACATAATACACATTCTTCTCCTCAGGTCGAATCTATCCCTCACCTCTTTTTGATGAATGATATTGTTCAATCCGTGTGGAATCACTTTGTTCTTTGGTTTGACACTACACTTCCACACACCACTGATATGATATTGTTCCTCACATTTTGGAGGAATCGCAACACACAGATCACACACGAGACACTTGAGTTTCCTGGTTCCTTGCTTGATTTTATGGTTTATCTGGACGGAAAGGAATAATGTCAAGCATCGACACCTTCCTTTCTTGGCATCTCACATTATTTGGCAGGTGGAGCGGTATCTCTGGATTCTTGTTTCAGGTCGGCGTTTGAGCTCCTCGGATTGGTCTGGATGCATCCCTACCGTGAGTTTTTTGCAGGGGAGTGATCCACCACAGGTTCCACGCAGGCCGAGGATGGTGATTTGGCGAGCACCTCAGTCTCCTCAGATCAAGCTGAACACGGATGGTTCATTTGATCGAGACACATTAATAGCTGGTTAAGTCGGATGAGACTAAGCAGCTACCGACCGTTCCGCCGTTACGGAGTTCTTCTGCTCTAATCTCCAAAATAGAAGGTCAGCTGACTGCGGGGATTGATACGAGATCATTCGGGAAGACTCATGTTGGCGTTTTATAGTTCATTCCAGGCGGTGTCTAGCTTTCATGCCGAACTACTAGCACTGGAGATGGGACTACAACATGCCCGACAGTTTTCATTGCAGATTTGGATCGAGTTGGACGCAGCGGCGGTGGTCACCACGATCACATCTGGTTGCTTGGCTCTTGGCGAGTTCAAGACACACCGATTCGCATTCGAACATCTTTGAGGACCTCCGAAGATTCGATTTCCCACATACACAGAGAGGGAATCAACCAACAGATCATCTAGCGGAGTTGGGAGTCACGCTCGGGCGATCATATTGTTTATGAGGGCACGACTTCTCACCACCTTCTAGTGCTCATTCGGATGGACCAGCTGGGATATCCGAGCTTTAGATTTTGATTGCGCATTAGTTCTCCTTGTATTTTTTTAGATATCTCATTATGATAGTCTGTATAAATGTCGTAGTGATAGGTTTCTTGCTTTTTGATTTTCTCCCCCCGTGACGGGACATGACATTGTATGATACTTTGATTATTTGATCTACAGGTAGGGGATCACGCCTCAATCCCCCACCCCCGGGGTGTTATATTTTGCTTAAAAAAAATATAACTTCAATATTATAGAGAAGACACTATTTTTCTAAAAAATACTACCTAAATTCTCATTTATATAATTTAGATATATAGCTTTAATAAATAAGTAGTAATTTTAGATTCAAATTTGTATATATTATCTAAAGTGTGCATATAATTCTGTTATATATGGTGCACTGTGCACACCTGTAACTTAATTATATATATTAACTGATCAAATTGCAATGTGTATATTTATTATATTTAAAAGAGAAATCAATATGGAAAATAAAAAAATACAAAACATGCATGAATGCAATTAAGAACTTTATAGTGAAGAAAGAAAGGAATATAAATCTAGAAGATGCTTTTTAAAAATATATAATACTAATTTATATGTGATATTTTTTTTAAAAATTTAACATGATTAATGTTATGTTTAGCTATTTATTTATTTTATATTTCTTTAAGATTAATTTTTTCTAATGAAATTAGTGTTAAATAAAACTAGGTCAAATTATTGATAAGTATTATAAGATTTTTTGTTCTATATTTTATAATATTTTTCCTTTCTCAAATAGATTTCTAGAATGTTAATAGAAATATTTATAAATATAATTTCGTATCAACTAATTTGACTCTAGACTTTAATACTTACTTTTGAAAGCATTAGACATACATAATGGTAGTAATATAAATTTATTCTTTAGAAAAATTAATGTAAATTTTCAATAGTTATTTTATTCAATTTAAATACAATTAAGGATTTATTTGCATAATAAACTTAGAGTTAAATGAAATATAGGATCAAATTGATTGAAATTTAATGGCAGTGAAGGCAAAAACATGAAATTTAACATTATAAGTTCAAAGGTATTTTGGTCTACCAATATATTTTTTTGTTAGTTTACCAAGATTTTGAAGGCTTTGGTAGAGCGGATTATTTGATACAAATCAATAATATAATGAGGTAAAATGAATTTCATCCTGGAATTTAGATGTAGTTTTCGACTTTCGTGGTCAAAGAACGTGTTATTGGGCGAACAAACCCATGTTCGAATCTCGTCTCCTTTCTCTCCTAGGACATCTCATTTTCCTCTTTAAAAAAAGGAAAATTTTACCCTAATATATGTTCTAATTCTTTTTACAAAAACCTTTAATATTTCAACTTTTTTTGCTTAAAAAAACATTTCAACCTTTTTTAATCTTATAAGCAATCACTCCCTTCCTTGTTGGGAGATTTTTGTTGACTAGTGTGGGGGCATTACATAGAATGGAAGTTTCCCATATTACAAAAGGATGGATGCAAAGCCATTTGGGGGGTGGCAGGGGGTGGGTAGGTCCAAACATAAGACTACCAAACTCAGACAATTATTGCTTGATTTACTCCTTAATTCTCACTCTCATTCTTTTCTCTCTTCTAACAACTCCAATTATGCTTTACCTTTTTTTTTTTTTTTTTTTTTGATAAGCTCGGCTTGAACTACGCGCGATTATGCCGAGGACAACAACTCCGACTCCTCATTGTTGTCGCCAAGGTAAACCGCGGGATGTGCACGCACTGACCAGTGTTCTGACGGGGTCTGCTGAC
The DNA here is from genome assembly GCA_016081115.2 of Rehmannia glutinosa. Classification (NCBI taxonomy): domain Eukaryota; kingdom Viridiplantae; phylum Streptophyta; class Magnoliopsida; order Lamiales; family Orobanchaceae; genus Rehmannia; species Rehmannia glutinosa. The sequence continues at coordinate 33,600,688 of CM071929.1, read as the reverse complement.
GTACAACCAGATCCTCCCATGTAAAGGGAACAAATTATGTTCGACCCCCCAATCTACTAATAACGATCTCTCCCCGAATCGAACCCACACGGATGCTATTCAGTATGAGTTCCCACCAAATCTTCACCAGCCCGTATATGCCCCGGGGAGCAATTTGATGGAGTAGGGATAGGAACCCCTGACCTCCACCCCACAATTGCTTGTGGTGGCCAGGTGACTTATAGCCCACCTGGTTTCCAATTATGCTTTACCGAACTCACATGGCCCTAATGAAAATCCACGTGATCCAATAAACCTTTCCACCCCCCAAAAAAAAATAAAGGAATCTTTTTTTCTATACAATAAACTTTTGAGTTCATTAAGGTTGTGTTTGAAATAGAGGGAAGAATTTGGAAAAAATGGGGCTCAAAATAAGAGTTTGCATTATTTAAAAATATTGGGGACAAAATTTACTTTTCCAATATCTCATATTTTTATTATTTTGCACATTATCAAATTCCAAAATTACTTAATTAATTATCTAATTATCCAACTTTAGTAACACTAACATATATAATTATTCGATTCACGCGGCCCATACCGGTCCACACACTCACTTTATATTATAAGACTCATGTGACCCATCAACCCAGGTATAAAAAGGTTCATCCGTCCCATTTATAAATATTCTTAGTTAATTACACTTAATTACTGTCATGAGCTCTGGATTTTCTCTCTTATCGGGACTGACTTGAGTGTTGGAGGGATCTCCCTGGGAAAATCTCATGGTTCGTCTAACGTTTATTGAATTATCGCAGATAAGTTCCCAACTCAAAGAACTACCAGTTCTGGAGAAGAAGTTGAATCATTACTCAGAATCATTGACTTTGAGTGATTTGCGGAAAAAAAACAACATCAAATATATATTACAATATAACAATTCGGATAAACTTTAATGAATTTTCTATTAAAATTAATTAATTCGAAATTCTTAGCTATAAATCTATTAAACCCATAACTTGATCATGTTGCGCAAGAATTGGGGGAGAAATTTTATTCAATTTTCTTTTTGTTCAATTTTCCATTTCACTCCATCTACCAATCCTTCATTTTATTAATGGATAGTGATAAGTAGTGACTACTCACTACCAATCCCTCATTTGTGGTATATGTTCTAGGGTCAACATCCAATTTCTTGGTTGTAAGTCACGTGCATAGGCTGATCTTTTACCTGCCAAATTTAAACTATTAATTTCCCCAAAATTTGGAAATTTTTATTGTGTGACCATAGTAATTAAAGTGACCCAAATTAAATTTAAAAATGTTTTAAAATTTGGCTGTTTTAACGGTTTTTGTTGAGATAAAATATCTGAATTTTAAGATGTTTTTTTTTTTTTTGAAAAATGAATTTTAAGACGTGGAAACATTATTAGCCCACTTCTTTAATAGGAATTATATAAATTAAATATTTTTTGGTTACGGCATATCATTTTCATATTTTCTTTTTTGTAAAACCATCTCCAATAGTTTGCATTATTTTGGTGTAAAATTTGAAGTACTTTAGTGCAGAATCTGCACTTCATCTCCAGTAGGGATGACAAAATCCCCGCAGAGAATCATCCCCATTTGTACCCAAATAAATTGGGACGAAAAATCCCCGATTAATTCGGGGATGGGGATTCCCCACTTTTCTGAAATCGAGGATGGGACGGGGATAATATTTAGACCCCCATCCCCTCCCAGTCCCCGCCCCAGATTAGATGAAATGGGGATTTCCCGTCCCATCCATGTTCACCAAAATATATATATTTATATATATGCACGAAGAAGGCCCCTAAAGGCCTGCTTTTCTTTTCGTCCCAAAAATTCACAAGAAGCTCAACATGGAATAAAAGGAGGTTTGGAACGTCTGTCTTAATAAGTGGATTCCGATTTCCGATTAATGCGCCAGTGAATTTCTATGAGCTGAGGAGCCCGGTAGACATCTCTTCTAATCCGTCGATACGAGAAGAAAATTATTGTGTGAATGAATTAATATCTGCTAGCTAGTTCAGTGGATAAGATGGATGCGCTCCATATGATACCAGAACGAAAGAAAAGGATATACCTTTAAACAAAACAACCAGCGACGAACCCTTTACTTTCGATGCATTCTGATTAGCAAACTGACCAGAATCCGTTCACAAAAAAGGGGTAACCCCAGGCTTAGGCTAACTCAGAGCATCGTTCGTGCAACGTTCATGTCAACTTAGCCGCTGGAAGCTTGTTAAAATCAAAAGGTGTTCCATCTACATCCAGAAAGTTGTCTTTTCGCGGTTAGAAACATATATATTATTAAGATTAATTATTTTTATATTTCCTTATTTTACTAAATTGTAAAATTAAACCCTAAAAATTATATGTTTTATATTGCAATAATTTTTAATTTTTAAAACTACAAGACTTTGTATTTGAAAATTGTTGTATTTAACTCAATTTGTTAAAGTATTTTATATTGTGGAGTTATTATAAGATTAGCTAGTGATTCATGATATTTTATCTATTTAATTATTAACTATTCTAAGTAAAAAAATATTTTTTTTAATAAATACAAATTAAAACGGGGACCCCGTTCCTCGAATGGGGATTCCACATCCCCGTATCAGATGCCCAAAATGGGGAATGGTACTGGGATGGTATTTGAAATGGGATTCGGGGACGGGGATGGTATGTCTCATACCAGCCCTGTCCCCGCCCATTGCCATCCCTCATCTCCAGCAATTTACACTACTTTCTATACTAAAAAAGAATATTCCATAAAATTCTTTCTTTCATTAATTTAATATTAATTTTTATTACTTTATAATTAATCAAAAATATTATAAAAGTAATTTTATTTAATATATATCGAAGTGCAAAATCGTAAATCTAAAATAAATGAATTGATAAGAGAAGATAATAGTTTAATGATGACTTTGGATACTATTTTGATCCCCGAACGCCGTGAATTCTTTCAATTGGGGAAACAATAAATTATGCAAAAGAGGAGGCAAACACAACAACCAAACTGTAGCAACAAATTTGATATGTTTGGAGAATTTTTTCCAAATTGCTACAAATTTGATATGTTTGGAGAATTTTTTCCAAATCTTTGAGGGCCTGGAAGTGGTGTTCCAGTTTACTAGAGTAAAAAATATTGTATATGTTTTCATCTGTATTATAATAATTTTATTTTTTATTTATTTTATATATTTTTATCTATTTTATGCAATTTTATTGTTGTTGTAGTTTTATGTTTCAGTTTTATCAAAAAAAAAAAAGTTTTATGTTTCAGTATTTTGTAATGTATTTTATGTAAGATCTACTATATTGTGCGTGGTATTTTAAATCTCATAGTAATTGTTCAATCATATTATTTTTGAAAAAAATTATTACATGTAATTGAATTAATTTAAATATTAATTTTTACTAATTTCAAATTAATAACTTATTTTCTACTAATTTTAAATTAATGATAATTTTTTTTAAGAGAACTACAATTAAGGAAAAAAAAAAAGTAAAAGCACTGAAGAAATCTCAAAATGGCGCAAAAAAATAGCGTCTTGCTGGAGCTAGAAAAGTGACGCTAAACTCCATTTTTCCAGCTCCAGCCAGACGCTATTTTTTTGCGCCATTTTGAGATTTCTTCAGTACTTTTACGTTTTTTCCTTAATTGTAATTCTCTTTAAAAAAAATTGTCATTAATTTAAAATTAGTAGAAAATAAGTTATTAATTTGAAATTAGTAAAAAATAATATTTAAATTAATTCAATTACATGTAATAATTTTTTTCAAAAATAATATGATTGAACAATTACTATGAGATTTAAAATACCACACACAATATAGTAAATCTTACATAAAATACATTACAAATCTATTTTTGACGCACTACTAGAGTTGGCCTAAGCATGCCAATGTGTCAATTCAATCTATCCAGCCAGAAATTTTTTAAACAATCCAACTAGATTTTGTTTTCCCATAAAAAAGAAAAAAATGAAAGTCTCACAATCGAAATGAGTACACATTTTTCACAAAGTATTGCAAGAAATGGAACCAAACAAACTACTCTTTCCATCACAGATATTTTGGTTGCCCAAGAACAATTATTGCCAACTAAAGATAACCGGTAAAAGATCTGGCGTGTCGGTGCCGACACTAATCCCCGCCGACAGTGCCACCGGCTGTATCAGGTGACAACCCCCGACACACTAAACCTTAACCGGCAAGAGACGGTGCTTTTAACGTCGTCGGTGGTTACAAATTACAATATATAAGTACAATGCATGTATTTTTTTTTGAAGCAATGCAAGTATTTATTACTCCCCATTGTGCTTTGGAATACAGTACAAAAATATAGATACATATACACAGGGACGGACGCAGAAATTTGTTCTTGGGGGGGCGAAATCCAGGAGCGGCTTAAGGTCGGCACAGATGGTGCAGCTGCACAGAAGGCCCTCCAAAGTTTTTTTTATATATGTATATATACAATCAATGACGGAGATAGGGGCCAATCCGGGCCCCAACCCTCCTTTTCTTTTTTTTTTTTAAAAAATTACTAGGTCAAATTTTTCAAATTTTTTTTAGTAAATATTTATTGGCATTTTTTTAAATTTTTTTATCTGGCTCACCCCAATTTCTTGTATCGGCACACCCTGTAATAATCCCTAGTTATGTCATTGTATATAATGACGTAGTTAGGAATTATTACGGGTAGGACGATACACGAAATTGGGGTGGGCCAAATAAAAAAAACTAAAAAAAACACATAAATATTAACTAATTTTTTTTAAAAATAGAGGGTGCCTAGGCGCCTCGAAACCTTGGACCGGCTTGGGAAAATTAAATCTAATATAAATAAAAACAAAACATACAAGCTTTTATAACTAAATTACATGGAAATTTAGGGGAGGGGGCAAGATATGTTGGTTTATATTTATATATATACTATATTAAATTATTAAATAATATATTATAGGGGTTTAATCGCAAGGTGAGGGGGGGCGGTTGCCACCACCAGCCACCCCCTGTGTCCGTCCCTGCATATACATATAATATTTTTGCATACTTGTCACTTGATCACCATAATTCCATAATATTATTATTATACCATCGATCAAATGCCGAACATTAATTGATTTAGCTTTCAATATTATATTTGAACACTGTTGATTGTTAATTGTATCGAACTTGAACTAACAATAATTGAGTTTCATGGGAGTCAAGCTTGAGCTGATCGAGTACTGTATTATGCGGAAAAATGTGTTTAAATTTGATTTATTATGTTTAACGAATATAACAGAAATAAACTTTTGGCAATCGATTTTAAGTTTTTTATTTCTATTATGAAACAAAATTGAATATGACACATCTAATATTTTAATGAATATTTACCTTATATAGACTTAACTTACAAAACCCACTCACTTTTATTGATTAATACATACTATAACCTACATATTTAATTGTTTATGTGTGTTTATATAACTAAAAATTAATAATAAATTTATGTATATATATATTTGTTAATGAATATTCGTTTTCAATGAATATTAACTAACCAAAGATTCATTGATGAAATTAAAATTAAATGGGACCATTTTTTTATGTAATTTAAATACAAAAGTTTAGATTTTTCTTTATTTTCTATCTCAATCAACCTTGAATATAAATACAATATCTTCAAAGATCACACCAAATGTCAACCTATCTCCCTTAAATCAGGGCTACAATTCTCATATTTTTTTAGCACTTTCATGCATGACTAAAAAAATAAATTATTTATTATTTAATTTGTTTGAGATTTAATCGAGTTGTTATACAAAACAAAATAAACAAAACTCAATTCAATAATAAACCTACATACGTAAATATTTTTAAAAAATATTATGATTTTTTTTATTTTTTCTTATCTCCTTGAATTTTAGTCAATATACAAAATTGATTGATAAAACAAAAGTACACGCTAGCTACGTGTACGGTGTCGTATATATACTGAAGAGTATTCAAATATTTATGTGCAATTATTTTTGGATCTTACCACATAATTGTCCCATAAACATGTGAGATGGTTCGGAAAATAGGGTGAGATGGGGCCATGTGGTCATGCCACGTTGGCACTGATAATTTAATTTTCCCTTACTAACATTTAAGTTATGGTGGTGATGGTGACGTGGAAAATAATAAATTCAGATGGTGACCACCGCTTTAGGCGCCGTATTGAAAGTGATATTTTCATGTGAGATTTTTATCACACCAATTTTACTTTTCCTACTTTTTTTTCTTTCCTTCTCGCCTTTTGTTTTTCTAAAGTAGGGATTAAATTAAATTAAAATTGACTGAGCCTACTTTTGGGATTGAGATTTCTCCCATCATACCAAATATATAACTCATTATTCCTTTTTGAAATGTCCCCAAATACTCCATCTGTCCTAAAGATATAGTTCACTATTCCTTTCTGAGATGTCACAAATATATAGTCCACTTTCTATATTTAACAGTACTTTTTCCATCTTTTTACCATTATAACCCTATTTAATATGCATTTTGTAATTTACACTACTCATTAAATAAGGGCAAATCAAGTAAAATATTTGCATATTTGTAATTTTCAATACTTCTTCTTAATCTGTGTGAAAAGTCCAATTGGAGTACTGGACTATATAATTGAGATGGAGGGATTATATAGTCCACTTTCTATATTTAATAATATTCTATTCTTTTACTATTATAACCCTATTTAATTATATTTTATAATTTAAACTATCCATTAAATCAAATAGTTAATAAATAGCTAATTATTAATATTTTTCAATTAAGTTTTTCACATAGTCTAACTATTACTTTTTGACCAATCTAGTTGAGCTTGAATCAAACTTTAGATCTTATTGAATGAAAAAAATGAATTCAAGTTTCTTATGTCAACAAAATAAGCTCAACTGCACTTCTAATAATCCATCTCGAATTGAGTATAAAGTAGTTTGATTTATTTTTTAGCTTTATAAACACCCCTCATATTTTTTCAAGATATGCTCTTTTTCTCCCACTATTTCATTAATTATTCTTTCTAAATTCTTGTCCAATCAATCATCAAATAAAATTTTGACGATAACCCCAAAACGCTCCTAACAATTTATTTGTGTTGTAGGCATCTCACATTGGTTGTCGGTTGATATCATTTGATTTAATTTAATGTTGAATCTTAGATTTTGCATCTAATTAATATACACGATAATTATATAAAATATTTATACGTTCAAGTGAGGCTGCCAAAAATGTAAATCTAGTACAAGAGCCTTAGTTGAAAATAGAAAGTTGGGGGCCTCAAAACAGGGGTAAGAACAAAGTGGTGATTCAAATGTTTGAATTGTGGTTAAATGACCGATTTGGGCATCAAAAGTTCACAGATTTTAGGTCTAAAGTTGATGAATACATAAAACTCATGGAGCAATAATGGAAATTCCAAGGTTGTTATTGGCTTCCCATGCAACGGCATGGATCCATTCACATGACACAAAGTTTGTCGGGCAATAAAGGAGTTAATTGCATCTAGGATCCCATAGGATTTTTTTCATTACAATCCTAGTCCCACGTTTGCGCAATAGTCTCATAAGATTAAGATTGTTGCAAAAGAAGTCCGGAGATCTTAAATTCAGCATATTTTGTCCCATAATTTTCAAAGGTTGCACCTTTGGTCCCAAAATAATTCATTTTACATTATACCCAATTTGCCTTAGAATTGTTGACTCAAAATGGTATCAGAGCCCATGTTTATTAAGAACTTTTTGTTATATTTATTATATTTATGTAATTAAAAATTGGTGAGGAGTTCTCCGAGAATATGGATCCGGACAATTGTCCGAGATGTACGCCGTACAGGACATATCGTCAATTTTTGACGATGTATGCACAAGAATACCAAGATAAGATCGCATATTGGAATCACCAATATGAGATACAAGAACGCGCAGGAGCCGATAGGGAAACCTTGAGGCAATGCGAAATGCGAGCAGCATATCATATGAGTTTCTGGACAATAAACCAGACCTTATATGTAGATCTGATGAATCGCCAAGAAGCAGTTCATGAAAATTCCCATCAGAACAATGATTCCTGATGGAGTACCAGAATGGAACGAGATACTTCCAGATACATCTAAGATCTCAGCAGATCTTAGAGAAATCTAGAAGACGGTGCAGAATTATGGCGACCGCCATATTCATATATACCAAAGACAAGTTCATCGGATCGAAGCAGGATGGGAGACGATGTTGAAATATCAGAAGGAAACTCTTGAAATTCTTCATGATATTCAGAAAAGGGTCAAGAACTTGGAGGACAGACCGAGTTCTTCAGGAGGAAAGAAACGTATAGATTTCGGGACAGTACCATATTTACACCAAAAAGGGAAACCAACCGAAGTTATACGAAAAATGACGGACGATGAAAAGCTCATTGCTATCATCAAAGGAAAATCCATCATAAACTACACCGCAGGGATATTATATTTGGAAGGTGATGCCTATGGGATTGGCTAACGCACCCCAGATATATCAAAAAAGATGGATAATCTTTTCAAAGATTATTTCAGTTTGATTTTCTCGAGGATGATAAACCTTGGGAAAGATTACAAGAAGGAATGGAGTTCACAGTGGCTGATAAAAGATACAGAATCAGATGACCACTAGTCCATTCTCCATATACATTTCTATCGAATGTTATATGCTGAATATAAAGCCGAGTATTTCGCCGCCTATATTGATTCAGGAGCCGGAATATGTACTGCAAAGCCGAATGTTTTTCCTAAAGAAATTAGAGAAGATTTGACTATTGGGGAAGAGATTTCTCTAAAAGAATTCTTATTCTTAATAGAGGAATTAAACAAGCAGAAATCATGATCGGAGGTGCAGGCGGTACCCCATGGTACAAGGTGAAAACGCCACCAATCTATTTCCATGATACAGGTGCAGATGTTTTGCTAGGAAACAACTTCCTACAAACATTCAAGCATTTTACACAGGAGAACGAGACAAGAAGACTTATTTTCACAACCTTATGTGATAATAAAATCATTGTCCAGAGACTGCGGGAAGCATTTTACAGAAAATGCCTATTAATTTTCGTAGCAAGTGTGGTGATGAAGCCAAACTCCGAAATCCAAAAATGGCGGATCGAAGGAAATTTGGTGAAGCTAGGAAGTCATCCAAATGAAGTACAAGAATGGTATACGTTTGGAGCTCTAGCTTCAATCTATACTGTATCACCAGGATTCCCAAAAATTTCGAAATTACCGAAATGGATAGGGGAAACAGTTTACGAGACTTGGGCCAATAATCCACACTAGGCCAGAGGAGACATTTTGGAACTATATTTTCTAAGTGCAGCTCCCGAACCAGCAAAGAAGGGCTTTAATGAAGCTTTTCATTTCATCAAGCTAAGAAGACCGGATGGAAATGCTTTAAAATATATAAAAGTATCTTCACCGGAAGAAGGACCAGTATTAGTAGGAGCATTTTTCAAGATGAAGCTTCTACCAGGCAGCATGGGGTCTTTGGGTTTGTCTAACTGAAATGGACAAAGTCAAATATCCATTCAAGTTTTTCCAGAATTCAACAAATGGATATTTTCTTTTGAATTCGATGACTGGATCAACCACAGGATTTGCAGAGGAACTCTTCGAGACCAAAAGAAGAATTCTCTGGGAGAATAAGATTCCAGCAAGTAAAAAAACTTACCGAAAATTTTGTAATATGGCGCATGTTGGCCGTTGGATCGATCGGATCTGTCAAGCATGCCTCGAACAGAAGGAACCCGAGTTTGGGAAAGGTTTCCGACCCAAACCCGACCGACAAGACCATACAACTGGAAAGGATAAGGGCCCAGCTCACAAGACGCGTTTTCCTCGGGGACCACGCAGACCAACTTTTTAAAAGATTCCCCGTCAACCATCACATGGGCTGAGTCACGCGGAAAGAAAAGGAAAACAACTGGTGAGGCAATAATGCAGGATATGACGTAAGCAGTGACGTCATAAGGTTCAACAAGATTTGAAGTCCGCCTTTCAAGTCCGGACTTACCTCTATAAATTGCAGGATTTGAAGGAAGCTGGGGACATCGAACATTTTCCTTAGTTTTCTTATAATAAAGTCTGAGAGAAAAATTTGTAATATTTTTGAGTGTTTTAGTTTTTATGTGTTTTTGAGTGCAAGCCTCATATATGAGAGGTTAAACCAGTATTGTCCTCCCAAAAGGGCATTACTAATGTAATAAATATTTCAATAAGTTCTTAATAAAAAGGGGCTTTCTGCTTCAACATGTCTTCATAATGTTCTATTAATTTATCCTGTTTAAAGATTACTTGTACGTCTGGAGTAGGAAAGGAACCAAAATTGTGCTGAGCAGTTGCTGAAGGAGTCGGATAACTTGCAGATCATCTTCCCTGAGGGTGAGGTTGAACAGTGAGGAGCTGTTTGTCAAACGATCTGGGGGCAGTAATTTTCCGACCGGTGGTGTTGCGAGTCATATCACCCGGTGTTGTTTTGGTCAAAGAATGTATGAATTTTAAGGGATATTTTAATTTTACGGAAGCATGTTGGGCCTGATATGGTCGTAATGGACTATATCCATTTATGTTAATAAACTTAGGCAAATTGAAGTATGTATACATGTTAGTAAAATTTTTACAGAAGTATGCCCTGTTGAGTTTATAGGCTGGAAACCTGACATGATCCATTTAAAACCTCTGAATAGAGACTGGATCTAAGTAGGTGTAACAATGCCACGAATAAAACAGGTGTCAGAAAAAGAAAGCTTTTACAATATGTGATACATTAAAAAAATAGGGTAATTTGGGACTTGCATGACAAACTTTATAAACTGTGGGACTATTTATGCATATCTCTAAAACTGTAGGACTACTAGTGCAACATCTGAAAATAGTGGGATGATAAAAGCAAAGTACGGAACTAATGGTGCAATAGGCCTAATCCTGTAGGACTGAGGGTGCAATTGTCTCGACAATAAAGATTGTTTTCCCATTCTTTCACCTTAATTAAATTTGGATTGAATAATGCCAAAATAAATTCAAATATCAAGTATAGTTACATAAATGAGCTAAATAAGTGGCCATCACGAATCGATTTGGATATTACTTCTTACGATATTTAATAATCATGTTTTAAGTGAATGTCACGTGTCCAAAAATGAATCATCTTATAAACATGACAATTCACATGATGAATTGAAGTACGGAACTATGAAATTGCAGATGGATAGTGGTGTTATCCAAAAACCTCCGATGACAATGCCGATCAAATTCCACCGAGAACTTAGCCGGCCTCCGCCTTCTACATCGAACACCTGCAAAATGGGGTCGGAGGGTTGCTCCGGCGTACCCACTCCGATGCTCAAGTCAAATAGTGCTCAAAGAAGAGGAAGAGCATATCAAGTATAAAATAAAATATAAAAAATGCATAAGGGATCAACTTATTTATAGAAAATGTAATTTAGGGTTTCCGAAATTCCCGGAGAGTTACGAGGAATCTGTCAGAATTAGTTATCAAATCTTTTCTGATTTAACAAATTTAGGCCATGTCATAATCAATACCGAACTCTTATATAGTTGACCATCCCGAGCAATTCCTAGAGGCCTCTAGAAATTGGGCCTCAATTATGGGCTCATCCCTGCCTTTAGTTTTGTTAATATAACAGCCCAACTGTATCTATACTAACTTGGGCTGTGACCATGAGATCGGCTTACTTCTTGCCGAATCAGATAGAAACATCATATAAAAACTAACTAATGAGTAGTTCATTTTTCATTAATATCATAACTAGAGCTGTCATTTTCGGCCCGGCCCGAACCAGTCCGATTTTCTAATGGGTCGGGCTTTATTTTTTAAGACTCGAAAAAAGTCGGGCCTCAAAAGCCCGGCCCGATCGGGCTAGCCCTAAAAAACCCGACTTTTTCAGTGTAATTTTCGTTTTAGGTCGGTCTGGGTTCCCCATTTTTTGCAGCCCGGGTTACTGGTTGGCCCGGCCCGGTCTTTTGACAGCTCTAAATTCATAACAATCAAATAGTAAATAATTTCAAAAATTGTGTTTGTTGATGTACTTATAACTTGTTTATTTATTAAACTTGTTAATGAATAGCTTGTGAACTGATTTTTATTGAGAAAACGACCCTTTGTGGAGAGTTTTAGTGGGCTTTCACATATTTCTAGTCATGTTTATTTTAAGCGAAACAATTTAACAACCTGCCATGAAGAACTTAATAAGGACTACTCTTTCAGAAAAAAGCCCATTTACTGGAGAATCTTGGCCCACTAGACTGTTGATAACTAAAGGCCCATGCCCAAAGTCAAGGCTTAACGGCCCTAACATGTCTTACAAAAAGATAGTGTGTCATAAGTTATTGCATGTACATTTTTATTTCAATTTTCTAGAACAACAATATTTCATACTATTTCCTCTAGACTATTCCTTTTTCTTTCTTTTCTTTCCATCCGTCCCAAATATATAGTCCATTTTAATTTTTCATATAGATTAAGAAAAATATTGGAAATAACAAATATGCAAAATATTTACTTGATTTGCGCTTATTCAATGTATAGTGTAAACAGTAAACTACATAATACATATTTAATAGAATTACAACGGTAAAAGAATGGAAAAAGTACTATAATTATAGAAAGTGGACTATATAGTTGAGACATCCAAAAAAAAAATAATGAACTATATATTTGAGACGAAGGGAATACTTGCGAGTTGTGATATAGTGATGTATTCAATTTGAGAGAGACAAAGAGACCATGTAATAAAATTTGTCTTAATATACAATTACTTGTAAAAAAACTTCAAATTATTCAACGACTGTCACTTTCCGATTACCGAATACCGATCACATCCGAACATCATTTTATTAAAAAATATCACATCAATTATCATTACTAGACCTAAAATCATGTTACGAAATAATTTACTTACTCAACTTTTCTAAACAACAATCGTATTAAATCACTATTTCAAACATTTTTCTCACTAATGTGTCAAAATGAAAATGAACGAGAACGAAAGGACAATCAACCCGTCATGTATCCTAGTAGTTCCATTAATGCTCTCAATTTAACTGTAGTTAGAACAACTACTAATATCAAGTGTTTGACAAAGACTACATACATGTTACAAAGAATGGTGAAGAATATTACTGACAATTTATAAGCATTGCTTTCAAAACTGTAACTCTACTAGCATTTCCTCAAATGCCCTTTGATGGGATGGAAAAAGAATAAAACTATACATGAATCAAATTTGAGGTTATATCTCCTTTCAAAAAAAAAAAATTTGAGGTTATATCTTAACTCCATCTCTGTTCATCAGCTAGCTCTAGAGTTCTTTACATTGAATCAGTAGAAACTGACTTTGATACATCTAAATGGTTAAGCCGACACGTTCCAAGAAGGAATTCTGGCAGCTCTTCTTGTGTGTTTCCCTGAAAATCCAGTAAAAAAAACGAACTTTGTTCGTATCATGTTTTGTGTCGTAAAACATATTATGTTGTTTATGGAGTGCATTAAGCAATTTGGATCTCCTATTCCTTATGGTGTTTCATCTAGTGTGTAATGAAAGACTAGACGAATGCTTTGTCTATAATAACGAGGCAAAATTGCAAAATTGGTCCTGTAGGCTGTAACTTAAGGGAATGTCAAAATTGGTCCCATTCGTTTTTTATTTGGTCCTGTTTGTTTGTTAAAACTTTTAACTTGGTCCTGTAAGTTTTATAAATTGCTCAATTTTAGACCTATTGTCGCAAAAACTCCGGAAATTGACATGTGATCCTCGAAAATTGAGAACTATTTGATTTCCGGCTATTTTTGGGTGACATGGTAGACATTAATCCACATTATCAACATTTACAATTTTAGCTTTAATATGCATTAATATCTGCCAGGTCACCAAAGGCAAAAATAGCCCGAAATCAAAGTCTCCAATTTTAGGGGATCATGGGAGAGTCACGAGTCAATTTCCCGTGATTTTACAACACTCTGACGACAATAGGACTAAAATTGAGCAGTTTATAAAACTTACAGGACCAATTTTGACACCCCCTTAAGTTAGAAGACCAATTTTGCAATTTTGCCTAATAATGACATCATTTTGTATACGTGGCATTCAAACTGAGTGTATTTGAAACACAAGGTGAAACACGATTTGGAATTGAAGATCCCAATCTTGCACTGAGTGCCTTAATAATTGGCGAAAACCATTTAAGCTAGATCAAGAACGTAAAATAGACAAGGCTAGGCGATCCATGCTCGTTTTTTTTAATCAACCAGAGAATTATATATTACAAGGGTAGTATTGATATACCTGTATCAGAAATGCCATTTCTATAACAAGATTGTTGAGGTATCCAAGAACAAGGCTAACAACGCCCCTCGCTACTGTTGATGAGCCAACGTCGATACCAAGCTGTAGATTTTGAACGCGTTGGAAATGTAAGAACATGAAGAAATTTGCTACATACATCGATAGTTTTGTATTGTGTTTTGTGCTCGACTTTGGATTCATAGAAATTATACCTCCAAGTAGTTTTTTCCGCGAAAGTAGTTCATTTCAAGTGCTTGACCAACCAAACAAGCTTTCCTTCCAACACTTTGCTTAACAATCCAAGATCCCTGTAAAATCGCCTCAAATGTGTGAGATGCTGCAACTTTGGCAAGTACAGAAACAAGGGATAATTACAACAACACCCCCAAGGTTTGGGCTAATTACAAATAAATCCAGAGATGTTTTTGAATTACAAAAAGCCCCCTCAGGCTTGATTTTGTATTAAATTTAAGGAGTTAACTGTAATATTTCTACAAATATCAGGGTGGTTTTTTAAATGAATTTTGCTTATGAAGGGGGAAGATGTAAGCAGAATCAAACCTTAAGGGGTCTTTTGTAATTTTCAAAAAGCTCTGGGTTTTTTTGTAGTTAGCCCAAACTTCAGGGGTTTGTATGTAATTATCCCTAATTACAAATACAACCCTTGATGTTTAGTATAATCACCAAAAAAAACACTCAATTATCTTTAAGAAAAAAACCCTTGGCATATGTTTCTATTTTACAACTTGCACCCTCAAGAGGTATTTGTTATTTTCAAAAGACAACAATATTTTTTTATAATTACGCTAAATATAGCATGGTTTTTTGTGATTTTCCCAGAAACATGGAAAAAAAAATACAAATATGTGAATTTGAATACATTGGATGAACATTTTTTTTTTTGTATTCAGCTTAACATGGCTAATTACGAACCTTGGAAATGTACGGTATGAGCTTGAACCTTGAATTTCTAAAAGCATCGTCCCCATTGACAAAACGCTCCAACAGAGGTGTTTCTTCTAAGGGAGTTTTCATCATATAGTATAGGGCCAAATTGTACGTGGTTGCCCCGGGAACCTGATTCAGCCACCAGAACCGTTAGATGCTCTAAAAACGCTAGCTCAAATGAACGAAAGATAAAGCATAACAGAAGAAATAAAGATTACCTGTATGTTAATGATAAAAAAGAACTCTGGTCCTCCCATGGCCGCATATTTCTGCACAGTTTTCATTAAACTAGGATGAGAGTTATCTAAGAATATGTTTCTGCATAAATTTATGGGATAATTACAAAAAGTACTCTTGAGGTTCAGTCTAATTGAAAAAAAAGCTGCGTCATTTTTCATGATCAAATATGTATATATTTTGTTTGGAAAATATGTAAACAACTAACAAACCTGAACGATGCCTCCATACCGGCCTGCAAGATCATCTTCACGCTTGTCTGATCTTAGCCAATCTGCTGCAACCATCTGCATCAAAGTGCCTTTGGCCTTGATCTGACAAAAGAAAGAATTTCCATATTGAAAATAATGTCACCAAAAAGTGGAGGGCTAATAGGTATGATTTTTATATGCAATCTCAGAGAAGCAAATCAACCGAACATGATAATGGTTCTGTGATGATGATGGAAAGATGGAGAGATAGAAATACAATTTGCTTTAATAATATCTCAGTATGAGTAGAAGAAAAAAAGGTTTTGTCTTGGGATAAATATGTGCATGCTTGACAAATAAGAACCTAATACCCCAAAAATACACTGTCTAGAGATTCCAATACATATCAGCTTCTGGGATTCTTTTTGTCAGGAAAAATCAGACGATATTAAGACAATAACCAATACGGATAATTAAAGAGCTGCCCTCGAGGATTGCCCTAATTACAAAAAAAGAAAAACCAACATTGAAAATTACAAAAACCACCCTTGAGGTTCACATATGTCCTACATTTTGCCTGCGGTTAGTGGAGCGAAAGGAAATTGACTTTTCTAAATATTTAAAATGCCCCGACTTTTCGTCTTACATTTTACAATTACATCCCTCAACTTTTCTAAATATTACAAATAGTCAAACGAAAAGTTGGGGCTATTTGTAATATTCAGAAAAGTTGAGGGGTGTAATTGTAAAATATTTAATGACATCAGTAAATTCTATCAGGTCAGCTAGGGGCAAAATGTTAGGCGGAGTTAACTAGCGGTTGGGGAAAATGTAAGACGGAATCAAACCTTAAGGGTGGTTTTCTTTTTTTAATTTCAAAGTTAGCAAGATTTTTTTTTGTAATTGCCCACAAACCTCAAGGGTAGTTTGTAGTTATCCCTAACTAATAACAAAGAGAAAGCTGCTTGATTATCTTTCTACCTTGTATATCTCATGTTTGATGAATATGACCGACATTGACGCAAAACCTTGTGAATTATTTTTGCACCTTAACAAAGGGTTTGGCTCCTTTTTTTCATCTTCCATACTTTCTTAGAACTTTGCAACTATTTTTAAGTCAGTCCAAATTTTCTAGTGATCGTTTGAAAGTAATTCCAGTTATATCTCCGTAGACATTGATCAAATCACATAGATACCATTAGTCTTTCACCTGAATTTTTCATGCAACGTATTTTACCAGACGACAGTGAAAGTAGCTAGAAGTGTTACCTTTTTGTGGTCTTCTAGATAATTATCGCCACGGATAAGGAACGAGGAAGGATCAGATGGTCCCCAGCTACACGGCATGTTAAAAGTTGTATCTTTCGGAAGTGTGGCGCCATAGCAGCATGATACACTTTCTTCCCTAGATATCCCTTGCAAGTCCACATAACCCTTTCTCTGGACTGGAATTCATAATACATTTCGAGTTATTCCTAAATTATTCCTTAGAAGTATACAGCAATCATTTAAGTTGTTGTACGGAGCTAACCAGCAAGATCGTGCAATTTTTTCACAAAGTTGGCAGCGGATGATAATTTTTGCTGGTAGGTGTCCTGCAAATTTCATATTAAAAAGAGCACGTTACGTTAGGCGCTGTAATACTCATACATTGTCAAATGTCAAGTTGAATAAGTTTACATGTCGAAGAAAAGAAAGAAAAGAGGAAAAGCAAAATATTAAAACATATCAAATTAAAGGTTTGAATCCAAAAAGTCAGATATACCACGTAACATGATTCCGGGCACGTATCTGACCATCCATTCTCTAACATATCATAATCCGACGGTTCAGGTACATCGAAAAATTCATCTGCTGTATCATCTAATCCCGTGAGACTGGAATCCGCGGAAAGGTGTCCTGATGCCTCATCATCTGTTTTACTATGTATTTTTTTTATGCCAATTTCTGTTTTGATCGCTTCATTTTCATTATCAGCAACCTCAGTAACTATTGTTAGCTCTCCCGATAAAAATTCATGGTCAATATTTCCTGCTTTCGCACTGAAATACTCCCTCAAGGCTGCAAAAAATAATAATAAATAAAAAAAATTAGGGTTACCATTAAGAACTCCAGTTAGAAAAGAGAGTTCTATTGAATATAAAAGGTGCACTGCACCTGAAACTCTTCCGAGCACACGGATAGTAAGAGATCTTGCGGATGCTTTTCTTAGATAGGATTTAAAAGACCTCCAATCGATAGAGAGCATGTGTTTTACAACACTTTCTTTACCTTGCTTCATAGGAGTTATCACAAATCCACCACCTGCTCCGTTTAGGACATAAAACAACTATTAATACACACACAAAAAAATGAGATCATATTTCCAGTTAAGCAAAATTTTTATAACATAAGTTGGTTCATCAACTTTAATATGGAAGGAAGAAAGACATCATCGTTTTTTCCATTAATATTTCATTTGGTCCTATTTTTAAACTTGTTTGAGTTAACGTGTTAGCTGTCGATCTCAGTCATAAACTTCAGAAAAGCAGTCACATTTATTTAGTTGATAAAGCCTCGTGTATCTTTTTACTCTTGAGGATGCATTCCAGAAGAACTATAACTACATCATCTCCTATATATTGATCTATTTGAAACATAATCTATTTTCTCAGCCTTCACGAGCAAACACTCATATCCAATTTCAAGAGATAGTTACAATGATTCTACGGGGTAGGAACAATCACTTCATCTTTCCTTCCAATAAGTTTATAATAAGCTATCTTGTGAAGCACGACATCTTCAATTGGCCTAGTTTGAATGCAACTCAAGAAGTTCGACTAAGTTTCCAAAAGAACTAAATTAATTGGTGTATGATTTAATCACGTAGATTGCATCAGATCCACCACTGAAATCTGACCATTCCACATATATTTTTCATGCCTATTGTACGGAAAAACAGGAATCACATTTATGTTTATGCTCATGGGGCCAACTTACTTTTGTTCCATTTGCAAGAAAAGATTAGGTCCAAATTAGGGGATGGAAGAGAATTCGGTGCTCCACAAACCATAAGAACTTTATTTTTGAAACTTTGTCGTTTTCTGGAGGATCTATTGATATTCCTGGATAGGCAGGGAGATCTATCGCTGCTATTTTTTCAGCTATCTCATTCGTTGAACATAAGTAAAGAGTTCGTTGGCCTTGAGTTTTCGATTGCATGAGAATGTTTCTTCCAATTCTTTTCGCATGTCGTATTCAATATTAAACATAAAACTATAACTCCAAAAATTCTAACCATATCCACTCTTCTCCTTTCCACCGTCAGAATGACGAATGTCTTGTAGTTATGGTTAATATATCACGAAAAGAGTATGAAGTTTGTGCATGAAGCTTAAGCCCACTGATATTAGAAAAAATAAAGAAAATAAAAACACAGCATTCACAATTTCCAAGTCAAAGCATACATTACTTTTAAGGCAAGCACGGACATATCCATTTTGGGGCGGACACTTTTGGTGGACCACGGAATGGCAGAGAATCACTGCAGCAATAGCAAACAGACATTGTGTGAGAAAACTAGCTACACAACTATAAAGTTGATATCAATTTCTCAGTTAAGCAATACCATATGTGCCGTCATCTTCTCTTCTCCAATAACGTCTCAGCAGCAAGTCTCTCCGTTTCATTGCCCTGCAAACGAGAAGATTGTTAAAGACACTAGCTTTATCGTATAAGGTTAATTACAAAAACTACCCCTTAGGTCTAGCCTAATTACAAAAAAGGAAAAAAAAACATTATCTTCCAAAATTACAAATACCTCATTGAAACTTGTTTCTCTTTTACAAATTGCATCCTCAAGAGGGGTGTATTTGTTCGGTAAGTACAAACCTCAAGGGGGTTTTTGTAATTTTGAAAGATAACTGGAGTTTTTGTAATTAGGCTAAATCTCAGGGTAGTTTTTTGTAATTATCTCTATCAATAATGGATTCTTGGCAGAAAGTACAAGTCTAACCATGGTAGCCAATGGTTATACATTTGAATGTGAATTATATCGGTATGACCATCAAGGTGCTCAACCACACAACCCTTGTAGAAACAAAAATCCCATCTGCAAAAAAAGTAGTTAGAATGTTAAACTCGTGAAAAGAATGCTATGTGTACCAAGTACTAAACTATGCCCTGCAAAATTTTACATTACTTCAATCAAAGTCAACACATATGCCAACTTCATAATTAAAAAGATTAGCAAGTCAAAGTTGGATGAGTCATAGGTAGAGCTGAAAAACGAACCAAGCTACTCGAATTCGATCGTTAAAAGCTCTTTTGAGCTCGATTCGTGAACATAATGAACCAAGCTTGAACACATTTTTTCGTTTGATAAAATATAAAGCTCGGCTCGACTAGTAAAAAAAGAATAGACAATGCGTTAAAATATCAAACTACCCAAGCTCGATTCGGTTTATAATCAAACAAGCTTAAACACAATTTTTGAAGATCAGATTATATCCAAACAAGCTTGAACATTACTATGTTCGGCTCGACTTGATTCATTTACACCCCTAGTCAAAGGGCTTGAAAAGTATTTGATTCTTAGACAGGTCAATCAGGTCCAGCATTTTCAGTTTAAACCTCCTAAAACAACTAACCTTAGACGGATTTGGATAATTTCACAGAAGGAAAGTGAAGAAGCAAATAACATGTTATATATGGAGCTCTTTATCTTAACTCAAATAAATGGACAGATTCAATACCTTTTGCAATCACAGGTTTTTTCTTTACTCTTTACCTACCTCTTCTAAATTTCTTCTAGAGGATAATTACATAAAAAGTTATTAGAAGATTGCAGCAAGTCTTACTCTGCCCTTGAGGGACCAAGATCCATAACGGTACGGAAAACAGCTTCTGAAGCTCCATCAATTACACCAACTGCCATTATGGCTGGGTGATCATCCCAATGCTGAGAATAAAAGTTCAGAATTGCATCAAAACAAGCATTTTACCGACTTCAAAGGATCAAATTATAAGTAATTCCAAAAAATATACCCTCCCATGGGAATCTCTGTCTTTCGCTTCTTTGAAAAGACGTAATCCTGAAGCGGACACAATATGAACATAAAATGTAATAACAGAATGACAGGTCAATAAATCACTCAAAACACTGAAAGTCAGCCGTTACCGTTTTGACAGCCAAATATTTTCCATGGCGAAGGTGAAATTACATCGGATGTCATTGCGTCCACGTGCATAGAAGATGCTGAAGTCCAGTCAATTGACCTTTTCGCCATTCTTTTTGAAACACTCAGGCTGTTAGGTAGAAGGTGATATTAGGTTTAGTGCGTGGACATAAACGTCCACTTAGTGCCACTCACTCACATAAAAGTGGATACGGGAGAGGGAGACACAAAGAAAATATATGGAGAACACCAGGAAAAGATATGGAGAAAGATAAAAATTTAAACAGAAAGAAGTTGATAGTAATCTATGATATAAAATCCAAACAATTGCCCAAATTCCCAAAAAAATTAGTTGGTTTTGTAACCAACTTGTTTAATTTCCATTTATTTAATCTAAGCTTGTAGCTTGTTTAAATCACTCAAAATATGTAGGTATTATAAGTGTAATATCACTTATATGATAACAAGGTTTAAATATAAGTTGGTGGTTGAGCATAATATCATTTATATACAAATTATCGAACGTCTAGTGTAATAAACTTCAAAAGAGAATTGGATAGTGCTTAATCTTCCCAGAATAACTGCAATGTGAAAGAAAACAGATGAACGTTAATCTTTGAAATTATTTTTGCCCTCCTATCAAATGTTAAGACATATCCATACACAATAAGCCCCAAATATTCATTCTTCTAAGATTTTGGATTTAATAACACCTTGGTCGACATCCTGGCATAGCAAAATATGCTGACCTGAAAGGCTGATATTTCCTCTTGGAATAAGAAGACAAATCTTTAACTGGATCAACTGCAGCATCTTGTAAAGAACGAATCCACCTAGCAGCTTCTTCTGAGCTGGTTGCCCCAAGCTATAAAAATGGAAATTACATTCTCATCACTATCAGTAATCATTCTTCACTAATTATAAAACAAAAAAGAAATGCATACCTTCAGCTGATCATTATGATTAGAAGTATTGCATAGTGTGAATATGAAAAATAACTGCGAGTCACAAGAAGAATGATATGAGCATAAAAAGATGTAAAGTCTTAAATGTGCAAACTGAATTTAGTTGTAAGCACATACTCTCCTATGATGGCTTTCTCTCCCATTGTCAATCACACGAACACAAGAGTCTATTATTGCACTTCGCACAGGCTCCTGTTGCAAGAATGGTCTATCAATATCATAACAAATAAGTGACTTAAAAGTGTTTCTTATGTGATCAATAAATATGCTCCCATAAATGGACTCGCAAGACAAATTTTCTCTATCGTGTCTTTTTAGGACGTAATTGCGTGATAAACCTCCTTGACAAACAGATGTGTGGTTTCAATTATGTATCTGTGACATGGATGTTGTCAATCCAACATTATTCACTATTTGGCTTGTTTCATAAGGTCTATGCATGATCAAACACATAATTTTGGTAGAAGTATGAAATTAACATAAATTTGCAAAACGTGACCATCGATTCACCAATACTTAAACATGAATGAACTACAAATTACGTAAAGGAACAAATTACTGCAATTTTCATATTCGCAGTCTTAGTTAAAAACACTGAACTTTTGGAAAATACATAAGGATTGCACAATTCATCAAAATGGTGACATACAAATTGGGTTACAAGCAGAACCATGAAAGATTATTGAGCCTTGAGAAAAATGCGTCTAAGGAATCAGTCCACGGGATCGGAGGTAAATAACTCAAGTACAGCGGGATATGATGCTTAATTCATGTAACCAACACAAAATAACACAAATAAGGCTCTGTAAGATGGGCTCCATGGATGGTTGTGGCTAATTACTATTACTACAGTATTATAGAAATTGATCAAAGATATGATTATTCACCAACCACAGTGTGCTTCTAAATATAGCTAGAAAAAGCCGTTTATTCGACGAAGATGTAATATGCAAGGGGCTCAATTTCCACACATCCAATCATTTTCCACCAAAACATTTTCTAAAACAGAGGTACTTAGAATTTAGCAGAAAAAATAGCAAAAAATGCCTTCCATCATAATGGGAAGCATACATATCAGACATAACTAAATCATATAACCCCAGCATTTCAAAAACTCCACCAAAAAGGAAAAGAATACAAAACTGGTAAAAACACCATGAAATAAAAAACCATTGTAAGAACAAATTCATTAAATTGGAAATATAGGTACATGTGCACTGCACATATAGGTAGAATACATAAAAGACACAATCAAAATATATGAAAACAATTCCCTCTAAAAAATCAAAAAACAAAATTGCATATTCACATACATATATGTATGTGCATGTTTGCAATGAAAACAACAAAAAAGATTAAAACAAGAATTGCACCTCTGTCTCTGAAGTTGGGATTGATTTGAAGCTCTTAAGGCAATTGTCTTCAAGAATGAAGTACCTTTTACGTGAATATTGCAGCCCAAAACGATTGAAACGAATCAAATAAAGCCACCCCTCCATTTTCCCTTCATTTTCTGTCATTCCCATTTTTCCAAAATTCCCAGAAACAGAAAAAAATCCAATCTTTATGTGATTTTTTTCTTTTAAATCAAAAACCCATTTAAATAATGTCCCAAAATTGTTTTCCCACCAACTATATGCACATACATACGCATAAACTTATACACATATGCATGTATATGAGAAAAAGAAGAGAACTATGGAAAAGTTAAAAGAGAATGGCAATGACCCCCTGATTCCATCAAAGGGAACCAGAGAATCAAATGCAAAATCCCCGATTTTTTTCTCAGATTTCTAGCTATTCTCCTCCCAATTTATATCTCTTTCTTTTTTCTTTTTTTCTTTTTTGGTTTCTTGTTCCTCCTCCCTTATGAATTGACTCACTCTGCGGTTTATTGGAGGTCTGCAAGTCTTCAATTTCTTGAATTGCAAAATTGCCCTCGTCTTTTTAGTTGATGGCACTTTTGGCTTTCGACCAAATTTTCATTTGGTCTTTTGTGGTTCGGAAAATGATTGACTAATATTTATCATGTCTGATTTGTTGATTTGCCACCATTAATTTTTTTTTTAAAGAATACATTGAAGAAAACGAGGTTTGTGGTACTCCTTTTTTCCCAAATTTTTTTAATATTTTTATACTTGTTGATAAGCTTAATTTTATTAGTGTGGATAATGTATTCTTGAAGCATCAATACCTTAAATTCATTTATTAATTTGGTTATTTATTTCTTTTTTGTTGGAAGTTTGAAGCAAAATAGTACTTGTACAGTTACACTTGCAAGAACCTTAGGGCCTGTTTGTTTATCCACAATTTATTAATTTTATCATTCAGTTTTATTTGAAATAGAATTTTGAAATTTATTGGTTTTGTGTGGAAAAATTGGGATTGTGTTTGGATGAATGAATTGAAATGTGTTTTATGTAGGGTTTTGGAAATGAGATTGTGTTTGGTTTGAGTAGTTTTGAAATATTATTTTATGTATATAATAATTGAAAATTTAATTATAGAGAAGGGATTCAATATTTTAATTTGAATATATAATATTATATTTATAAGATTAAGTTGTGTTTCACATTAGATAGTTATAATTTAAAAATAGTAATATTTTAAGTAGATAAAGTTGATAATAGTGGGTCCCACATATATATTGGGTTAAAATAAGAATAGTGATTGATAAGTAATGATTAGTGATTTTAGTGTAAGGTTTAAATATAAATTATAGGTTTAAATAATACAAAATAAAAATATAACCATGAAAATATGATGTGGGACATTTAATTGGTGCCCACTTTCCTTATATGTTGATTGTGGTATCATTCCTTCAAACATAAACAAACAAGGCCTTAATAACTCCTTTAGTAGTATTATCCACAATAATTATTTAATTTTATCATTCAGTTCTTATTTGATAATAGAATAATTTGAAGGGTACTTTGGGAAATACAAATATGTATAGAAAATTTTGCTCTTCAATATATATTATTACATTGTACAAATTGCCTAGTTGGGTTTTGGAACTATGTAATTTTTTTAATAAAGAACAATAAGAGTTGGGCCATATGATATATTTACAGAAACTTAGTATTTAATTATAGAGAAGGGATTGTATTTAATTGTGTTCATATGTTTATATTTAGAGAAAAATATCCTAAGTTGTGTTTACACAAAATAGTTTTATTGTTTACCATTATTTTGGAACAATATTATCATAGATATATACACACAATATACATTCAATAAAAAAATATGTAATTATAAGAAGTTAGAAATTTTTCATAATTAAATATAATATAAATAAATAATACAAAATCAATAATATACACAATTTCTATATGATGTGGGACATCCAGGTGGATTGTAATTGGTGCCCACTTTCTCTATATGTTGATTGTGGTATCATTCCTTCAAAGGATTACCAATTCCAAGGTATTGCTTATCTGCTCTGTTTGCCCTTTTGTGGCCTTTTCCCCCAAGTCAAAGCCTAACAATTAGTTCTTTTTATCTTTTGTCCTTCCCTTTTTCTCTTTTTATAATCAATTCATGATTGGTAGTTTCTCTATTGGAGTTTTTCAGTTTTCTTCAGTGAATAAATTTGTCTCAATATGTCATTTTTGTTTAATTAAATAAATTTGTCTCCATAAATGAACTTTTATTCAGAAAATTAAGATGAGTAATTACTTTCTGATTCTATGAATGTATTAGATCTTTCCAGGTTTAAAAATTCTTGTTTTAAATACGCATAAATATAAAATCTTGTAAGACTTGCAGCTGATTTTTTCTCAATATTGTTATTAGCTATCAGATTCTTCTAATTAATGAAATTGATTTTGATGCTAAAAAAGTTACACCATATTTATGTGTCGTTGCTGAATTTTAATTTCTATATCTAGTTCACAAAATTAAAAAATCGGTTTACATGGAAAATACTAAAAATCAGAGGTAAGTGTTAAAAATTTTGTAAATAGGTAAAATCATTATAGATAAATATTTACCTATTGAATCTAAAATTGTTGGTAAATATCTATAGAAAATCTGTCGGTAATTGAAAAATTGTCGGTGATATATTGGTATAATTTGGGAAAAATTGATATTTTTTATTTTGTAGATCTAAAGTTTAATTGTAAAATTTAGTGACAAAATCATTTATTTAGAAATTCTTATATTGCATGTAAATTTTTGTAGTAGTTGATTTCTAATGCAGACTTATGAGGTTTTAGTTTGCTATTTCCAAAAACTTTCAAAAAAGAGAGGGGGATAAGTAATTCCACATATGAATTTTTTATTATTTTATAAATCAAATTATTGATTACAATTAATTCGATTTTCATGACAATTATGTTATAATATATATAACTATTAGAGATTGAGTCGTATAAGCAGGGGCGTCCCCAGTGTGATAGGGGGGCTTTAGCCCCACCCCCCAATTTTTTTAAAATCTCAATTAATCTCTATATATTTTGATTTTAAATATTAATTTTAGTACTTATGTATTTATTTTTTTTTAATAATCAAAATTAATTAGTCCCCCCCAACATAAAGTATCTAGTTCCGCTCCTCCGTATAAGCATTTATGTATCAGAATCCACGCCAAAACAAATACGGGACTCAAATTCAAACATTTTCTTTTACCTTACTTTTCCAGATCATTGGACCA
The DNA here is from genome assembly GCA_016081115.2 of Rehmannia glutinosa. Classification (NCBI taxonomy): domain Eukaryota; kingdom Viridiplantae; phylum Streptophyta; class Magnoliopsida; order Lamiales; family Orobanchaceae; genus Rehmannia; species Rehmannia glutinosa. The sequence goes on along the minus strand of CM071929.1, from coordinate 33,574,170 downwards.
AACAGCTCTAAGCTAAGACTACAAGCCAAGTAGTTTCTTAACCCCCTCAACCAACCAAAAGACAATTTTAATTTCAATTTTTGTAATCTAAAGTTTAATGTCACAACATTGTAATAATATTTATAGAATACTCTTATATTGCATGTCAATATATGTCATCAATCATCATGTAGACCTTAAATTTAATTTGCTTTTTTACATCACAAGTTGGCAAATTGCCAGAAACATAAAATTTAATCCACATTAGTTTTTTTTATTATTTTGAGTAAATGAATATAGTATAATTTATTCAATTTTTTTTTTTTTTTTGAGGGGATAATTTATTCAATTGTTACATTTTATAGTATTAATAGTTTTTTTCTTTGCCATATTATAAGCCTAGCCTCCTGTACCCTGGAATTTACCCACCCCAGAATGTGCCAGTATGTAAATTTGAGTGATGCTCTTGAAATTTTTTGACTTTATTTTGTTGCTTATATGCAAATTGATTTGGTCCATTTCACCTTAGTCACATCATGTAAACTTGGCCTATGGCCCTTATTTAAAAGCAACAAGTTGAAATTACTAACTTTAGTGTGAGAATTAAAATTATTGAAATTTTCCAAATTTTTTAACTGTCGTCTATAAGTTTTTTCCAATTGAGTACCCAAATTTTGGTAAAATCGATGCAATAATGCAACATGCAATGCACTAGAATATTATAAAAGGAAAATATTATTGAAGTGAATAATAGTAGAGTACTTTTTGTCATGATTTCCCCCCAATTTTGGTTAATTAATCATTGATGTGTGTCTAACTTTTTCCCCAAACAAAAGTCTTTGATTTATTGAAGAATATGCATTTTATGTATAGTATTATCTTTTTGTATCAATCTTCTTATCCATGACTAACTTAATGGGCTAGTTAGGATTCTCTCAAAGCTTGCCTACCTAATCTTCATTGAAGTTCCATTTCCACCCCCAATTTTCCCCCACTTCACTTTTTCCCCTACCTCTAATTTGAATATACATCAATGTTTTACTTTCAATAGAGTCGTTCCTAGATACGATACGATAATACAATACAAATTCGACCTGAAGCTACTAAGAGAAACATGAACACGTCTAACACAAATCAGACATGACCAAACACGATGTTACCAGTTTGTGTTAAAATATAGTTATCTTATATTTTACTTAATTCTTGATGTATTTTGATATATCATAACTCGAAATTAGCCCGAAAATCGAATACAACCAGATGACCCGAATTGTCACCTCTAACTTTGATTATTTATTTATTCATTTTTGCATAAAGAACACAAAAAGAGAAAGAAAAAAAATCAAATAAAACATAGAATGAAATTGCAAAACAAATATTCAATACGAATTTATTTTAAATAAATATGATATATAACTCATCATATTTAAGTGAAAGGTAAAAAACATATTAGAAAAAAAAAACAGAAAAAGAGGAAAAGTAAGTTGGCATAATGAATACGGCCATACGGGGGACAAACTGCAAAATATATATGTACCTTAGACTTTGTTACAAATTACAATATTTCTTTAATGTATATTATGATATAGTAAGAGCTAAGATAAGTCAAATTAGCATTTGAAAATAAAATAGACTCTGTGACGCTTATGCGGCTGATTTGACCAACAAACGGCTTACGTATACTTTTTATAAATATATTCTGCCGTATACGCATATACCTAATTATATAATTAAAAAAACAAAATGAATTAGAAAAAATCAGCAAAATTATATTTTTTTTGAAAGCACAAAAATATTTTATTAGAAACCCCATTTACAAGTATTAATTTGGAATTAAACCAATTAGATTCCTATATTAAATACATATATGATATATATAATGAGAACTTGTAACCTTTAATTTGGTCTATTGCCACTAGCTTGAACAAGAATTTCAGACAAATTTAATCTTATCGTAAACGAAATCATATAAACATATTAGGCATTTTTTTCTTATTTAACAAGCAATAGTTATAATATAGGAAAACCCCCAAGAACGTATAATCAACAAATTAAAAACCTCGAATTTTAAAGAGATTTTATCTTCACAAAAAAATTATAGTAATATTTTTAGAATAGGGGGTTGCTCAATATATAAGCTTATAATTATGCGAGATCACTAAATGAAATAGGATGCTTGGCGCCATTGAGACCAACAAGTTCCATACTTACACTATAAATTAAATGATCCACAACTTTCGTCCATGTATTAAAGTTCTCAGTTAACTTGATACGAAATTTAGTATGATAGATAGAAAACATATAGAGGAAATACCACAAAATACCTTGATTTTTGAAAAAAAAGACAAAAATATCACCCTATCACTAATCTACTCCATCCGGTCCTAAATTTCCTAAATATATCCACCGCTTTACTTTTCTTATCAGGTTTTTTACCCTGATAAGAAAAAACGCAGAGAAATTAGGGCTTTGCGGCTGACCAGTATTTGGGGTCAAGGGTACGCGAGCGAGCGATGGCGAGCAACGTCGCATTCCGGGGACTCCGATGGATCCATATCTAACAATTAGGAATTATATGTTTGATTTCCTGAAAATTAGAGAGCGGAAGTTGAGGAAAAAACCCTAACAGTGATGTAAAATTATTTTGATTCCCAAATCTTTTTGTTTATAACAAAAAGGTACATGAATTTTTTGTTGGCGCAATTGTGTTTCTGCGTCGATGGCCGGTAGCGGCTGTTGGAGCACGCCGACAGCATCGAGGTGGTGGTGAAGAGGCTACTGAGAGTATCTCCGGCGACAGATGATAGGATTTTGTGCTTATTGGAATCGATCGTGCGATTCTCCGCCACACCGGCGGTGGTTATGGAGATGCTGAGGGTGGGTGGGGTTTCGAAGATATGTATGGGTGTTTACGCGGTTTTTTCAAAGATGTGTTCTTTGATGCATGATTTTTTACGTGTTCTTTTATTATTTTGTGATTTGAAGTTTTTCGTTTGTTTCGATGTTGTTTGAAGTTGTTTTTCTTTTATGTTTCTTTTGTTTTTTTATGTATTTTCCATTTATTTATTCTTTTTTATTGTTTTTTATTTGTTGTGTTATCTATATGACTGTGTATGTTTTTTTATTTCTTTTGTAGTGAATGTATGATTTTTTGTTGCTTGTTATGCCGAGCACTTTATTGGTGGGAAGGCTATGGACGTCGAAGCGTTTGAGATAGAGAATGAACAAGCAAGACTCAGTCATCTGCTTCACAATCATGCTAAGTTGAAGCTGCAAAATGGTGATGACGATGACATGCAACGACATTGAGTTTTTACCTCCACTTCCTAATGATTTTAGAGAATTATTGTTATGTAAATCTTAATGATGATGTAATCAATTGAAACATGTAAGAAACATAAATGAAACATGTAAGAAACAATTGTGAAACAGGGGATCATGTGATAAAAGTTTGTAGTAAATTGCTTTTAAATTTAGAGAAATAGTTTAGTTTTTCTCCATATACTCTTCAACTTTTTTTTTTTTATCCTTGTAAATTTTGATCTTTGTTTCATTTCGATGTATGCATGTCTAATCTTGAACTAAAGATCTCACGTACTCTAGCAAAGTTGTTACTAGTAAGTCTTTCCCCGCTACAGTTGATGCATTCAATAATTCTACGATGTTGGAAGTCAATACAAAGTATTTTTTAGTCTGACAGTGGAGTCGTGTTCATTTCTCGTAGCCGATGATGGACAAGTGAGCTCAAATTTTATGAATTGAATTTGTTGTTCCAAAATTTCTTTTAGGGTGTTGAATGTGTTGCAGTCCATTGGAATCAGTATTTTTGTTATTTCAAAGTTGGTATACTCTCTATTTTCTCCCCATTGTCCATTGTGGCATACCACAATTGAGATTTTCTCTATGCAAATGTGGAATTCAATGAAAAATTGGCTAAGTGAAACATATAAGAAACATAAATGAAACAGGTATGAAACAACAACGAAACAACAAACATGTTTGAAACAACAAAGAAACAAAAAAGAAACCAACGCAAAAAAAATCAGCGGAAAATGGGTATTTTTGTCAAAAATCAGCGAAAAATAGGTATTTTTGTCAAAAATCAGCGAAAAATGGGTATTTTTGTCCAAATTCAGCGGAAAATGGTATTTTTGTCCAAAATCAGCGAAAAATTGACATTGTGCAGGGATTGGGTATAGAAAATGGGGTATTTATGTCTTTCTCCCAAAGATATAGTTACACTAAAAATGATGATGGGATTTAAAAATTAATTTTGTGTCTATCACTATTTTTTTCTTGTTTAATTTAATTGTTATTTAGTCTACAACTATATAAAAAATTAAGGGAAAAATACATTTGTCCCCAAAATTTTAAGAAGAAATTCTTGTAATTGTCTTCAATTGCCACCCCGAGTCTGTCACTGTCATCATTCTGAGTGATTTCTCCTGGTTAAAAAATCGTCAACCGCACGAACGAGACGGGTTTTGTTAGCATTCTAAATAGTAAATCATTGTTAGTGTTGTGATGAAGAATCGGATGAGATCTTCTATTTCAAGATGATGTTTCATCTCATATTCCACTGCACAGATAATTGACACGTGTATACAAGTTGTCATATTAATTTTGGAGCATAAATCAAGCCTAAATTGTGGGTTTTTGATATGGCAACTTGTATACACATGTCAATCATCCGTACGATGAATAGGAGATGAAACGCCATCTTGGAATAGAAGATCCCATCCAAGGCAGAACCATCCGGGCGGGTTGACAATTTTTTTAAACTTATGGTCACCGCTAGTTCTCAAGAGTTGACTTTGTGTGTCCCCTATCATTCACTATGAATTTTCTGAAGTTACGAGGAACAAATTCTGCATTGAAACCATGTAGCTTGGTTTTTGCAATTGGCATATGCCTCTACCATTAATTAAGTAGTGACATGCCATAATCCGACGCCAATGAGAAGATCCTTGAGCATATCCAAAGAGCAAACCCCACCTACCCCTAACAACAAATTTCTGCATAGCTTTTTTTTTTTTTTTTTTTTTTAGTACAATGGGGAAATTGGGAAGAGAAACACACACTATTTCATATAAATCGAACCGGATTTTTCACCCTTACAACACATGTCTCAACCACTAGAGCACAAAGTTGATCCCAATTTCTGCATAGCTTTTGGTTCAACTAAAATTGTAAGTAATCTTCTCACTATGTATATGGTTCTATTTATGTCATCTATGAGTAAGACGTCATGGTTGGCACCACCAACATGTATATGATTCCTTAAAAGCTCGTTTAAACTGGGTCCGTTAATATAAATAACCAAGCTTCAACACATTTTTCAATTCGATAAGATATAAAGGCCGGCTTGAGTTTGACTCGATTAGTAAAAAAATAAAATATGTATAAAAATATCTAGCTACTCGAACTTGATTTATGTTCGGTTCGATCAAAACTCGTTCAAACTCGATTTAATTAATAATTAAACTAAACTCAAATATAATTTTTAAAGCTTCATTAAAATTCAAACAAATATAAATAATACCATATCTGTCTCGACTTAAATGGTTTGCACCCTATCAACACTAATAGTGATTGCAAGGGAAAACTACTTTAACCCAACACGTCCAGTCGTCCATTGGTCTGGGAGTATTAAAGCCCATAACTAATTCACCGGCCCGTGTAGAAATCAGGCTGTAGCTTTGAACTATTAATACAGCCAAGCCCTATAATTCAAGAATCAGGTTTTGGGATTGGATCCAATTCAAGGTGATTTTTGCCAAAGGGAAAAAGAGTGGTATTTTAGACTATGAACTATAAAAGGTAAACCCGACGGGTTGGCCTGATAGTGAGCGGTTGCAATTGCAACCTGAGATATCAGATTTGAAATTTGTCTAAGACGGATATTGGGGTTGAGTTTGTCCTATTTTCCCAGAGATTAGGACCATTTGGGTCGAAAAAAATAAAACAATGAAAGGTATAATATCGTAGCTAACAGGGGCGTAGCTATGGGGGCCACCCCGGCCCCCGTACCCCAAAAATTTTTTTGTCCGTTTTTCCTGTGGAAAAAAAATTAAAAAAATATTTATATGTGTTTTTTTAAAGGGAAAAAATAATTGAGCTAGGGGAAATGGGGGAAAAAATTTGGGCTAGGGGTAACCAGTCGAGCTGGCTACGCCCCTGCTAGCTAATCAATAATTTCCTCCCTTCAAACTTTTATGGATCACATTATAATCTCACTTGATAATTTTTAATCATGTGTTGAGTATTTAAAGTTGGCAAAAATTTGCGTGAGACGGTCTCACGAATTTAGATCCGTGAGACGGAGCCCTTATACAAAGTTTCAAATGTTTTTTTTTCAGATTTTATTTTTCTTAGGGTTTATATTGTTTTTTTAGGGTTTCTTTTGTTTCTTGGATTTATTTTTAATTGGTTTGGGTTTTTAGGATTTTTAGTTTTTTTAGGGTTTATTTTTATTTTTCGGGTTTATTCTTCATGGTTCATGTTTTTAGGGTTTATTTTTGTTTCTTCATGGTTCATTATTATTTTTAAATTTATTTTCATGGTTCATGTTCTCAAGACGAAACCCTTAGGAGGTCCGTCTCACGGATTTAGATCCGTGAGACCGTCTCACAAGAGACTTGCTCTTTAAAGTTTTATTAACTGAACAAATATGAGTTCGAATTTCGGAAAAATATTGGGTAAATAAATTTACGGACGACTCCACTTCTATTGAACAAAACTAAAACTAGACTTATGTCCGCAAACCTTGTAAAAAGCAGAAAATAATTGATTATAAATATTGATAAAAAGATGTGAATATTTTCTTGATGGGTGTTCTACTGATAAGTGATAACCAAACGGTTTAATTATTAAATATTCTTTTAATTTTTTTGGTACAATGAGTTGAGTTGGTTCACGAGTCTAATAAATTAATTTGACTCGAGTTTCTTCATTTTGTTAAACCTAAAACAATAGACATCTCTTTTCTTTTTTATGAGGGCTTTAACAAGGAATGAGTCACTTGGTTTATCGGCTACATTCAACATAGAACCTATTTCCTCTCCTATTTAGTCAATGATTACTTTTTTCCCTTTTAATTCTTTTTTCACTTTCCAAAAACATCAAAGTATTGTACATAGGTTGGTACAACAACAACAAACTAAGTTTTAATCTCACTATGTGGGGTCGGCTATACGGATCATATCGCGCCATTGTTTACGGTCATAAGCTATATTTCCATTTATTTCTAGGTATAACATGTCTTGTTTAATAGCTTATTGTACAAGGTTGGTGCCAAAAAATAAAAATAAAAATAAAAAAAAAATAGTGACACACTAGTTAATAGATCACATCATCACTCTAGTATTGAGAAATGAAAATATTGGCTATTATCGGGAAAATAGTACAACAAATCGTGGTATTAACCATATTTCGATGGAAGATTGACCCACAAACTTGGAAAAAAGAAGGCCAATAAATAGTATAAAAATTATATATGTATATACTCTTAAAAAAAATAGTTGCAATGTAACAACATTTAGAGAAATTATTGGGATCACATGAAGATGAATCAAACTAGGGTGTGTAAATAAGGGACTTGCTTCAATATCATCAGTTATAAGCTAGTGTAATTTTTTTAGGTGTACAATAGATGAGATAATAATACACTAACATGAGATCGAACCTAAACCAAATTGTCTTGAAAGCACAATATTGATCCCTCCAAATTAGTGGTTTTTTATTATCAATTTAAAGTTTTCGTATGTTGCATTAATTTAAACACATATACATTAGTTGCAATATCCACCCTTTAAATATTTATGGCTTGTATGGATGTATTTCCAAGTCCAATTTCTAGTTTCTAGTGTTGAAAAATGAATTTTCAAACTTTATTGATTTTCGTGTGAGAATTGAGAATATGTTTGGTTTGTTGTCTGAATTTCTATTTGAAAATGAGAATATAAATTGATTGTCGTTTTTCAAATGTATTTTTGACATAGGTTTGCGTGATTGTAATGTATTTTTACCTAGGTTTGCGTAATTGGAATGAAAAATTGTTTGGTAGTGTTTTCAAAAGAATATTTTTCATAAAAAAGTGAAAACTGGAAATGACTTCATTTCTATTGAAACTTTTTGAAACAAACATAAACTCATTTTCCGTAATAGTTGAAGAGTGGAAAAATGGTGTTGGAAACACAACCATACAAGACCTTAATTTTTTATTCCTCAAACAAGAAAATATTTAACTTCTTATAAATTATAATAGAATGACTCAATTTAATTTTTTATTTCTCAAACAAAAAATATTTAACTTCTTATAAATTATAATAGAATGCTCAATTAAACTTTATAAGACTAATGCACCATAAACTAAGTACAAAATGGATTTCCCTGGATTTTCATTACTTAAATCTTGTAACAAATAATTAATAAGAATACTTTCAAGACAACACGACAATGTATCAGCTGCGTGCTGCTAAACTTGCAGGCAAAAATCCACACAAAGATATCACATAGTTAAAAATGGAATTTTCCCCAACAATTAATTAATACAGAAAAAAAATATTCTCATTTCCAAGAATTATATTCCTCTAATAATTATCTATTTGTTTTTGGTACTACTCCTCGAAAAAAAAAAAGAGCATTAAGTTAAAAAACGCAGTACAATCCAAACATACCCTTTTGATTAAACAATGTTGTAACAGCAGCGACAGATTTCACTCCTGGATTTTCCACCCATGAGACTCGGGACCATCAAAATTCCAGTCTTCCTCTCTAGATATACTCACCATTAAAAATAACTCAACAGCCGAAGAAAATATAATCCCGTTTTTGTTGTTTTTTATTTTTCATCATTACCATTAGTGCTGTGTGTCTGCCCTTAATCATAAACCCTTTTTCATCTTGGAAAAACAGCTCTTTTTATTTTCATTTATCCAGCTTAAGGTTATGGCATTGTGGTGAGAAATTGAAAAATGGCGTGCATGAGGTTGGGTTCGAAGGCAGACATGTTTCACTTGGAGGGCCAGAGTTGGTTAGTTGTGTGTTTTTTTTTTCTTTTATTATTTTTAAAATTGTTCTGTTTTGGACCCGTGATTTTCAATTTTATTCTTTTATGATTTATGGGTTTTAGTTTTAGGTGATTTTGGGTTTTTCAGGGAGATTTCTGACGTGGGCTGATTTTTGTTTGAGCAATTTCACGTTTTAATGATGAATATTTGTGTGTTTGTTTGAAGCATGTGGCTTAAAGATGCTGTTATAGAGTGTGGATGATGAGGGCTGGAATTAAAATGCTGGATGACAATATTGTAGCATGTTTTGGATGGTTAATTTACTGTTATGTTGCCTTCATATAAGCAATTTACTTTTTTCATATGGTGTTTTTGGTATTGCTGTTCAATTGTTGAAAATAACAAAATTTTAGCCTTACTAATGTGGGTAGGTTTAACCTTAGATTAGCAGTAACTACATTGTGAACTTTTGCTTGTTGAGCATTTTTGCCAAATGCTTCATTGGAATCTGTTTGATGTGGAGAATATCATGCATTGTTAAGAATCTTGGATACTTTATACCAAATTGAAGCAGAACAATTGGGGGAGAAAATTGTTGAGATAGGATAACAAAGATTCAACAAAAGTCGGTCCTCAAAATAACTCGACAGGGCATATCGCAGTCGATTAAGAGAATTTGAGGTTTAAATAACGTAGCAGTTGGTCAAATTTGATGTTGGAACACTTGAATCGACGATAGCTTGTAATCTTCAAACTAATTTGTCTCAGTGAATCATCTTCTTTTAATTTTGTCATAGCTTCCTTTTATATGCACAACAAGAAAGAAAGTCTGGAGATTTTTATTGGTATTTCACTGTATTAAGTAAATGCAATGTGGGAAAGGCTCCTGGTCATTCCTATCCTTCGTGTATCACAGAGGAAGATGTCAATTGTTATTCGTGTTTTCAAAACATTGTTACGAATAACCTAAAGGACTGTTTTGGCCCGCCCTTCAATTCATAATTGAAAGTGATGAATCTGAGCAGCAACTAAATAGGTCAGATGGAGGTTAAATTTAATGTAAATCGGAGTAAAACTGAATTAATACTTTTACCACCACTGTCTTCAGCCATTTCTTTCATCTATGTTTGCATTTATGGCCACCCAAAACTTTTTCTGTTACTATACTCTCTCTCTCTTTTTTTTTTTTTTGTATTCTTAGGTTTAGATTTTAAATTTTTTTTTACTGTAATTGATTGAATACTCTTGAGGATCATCTGACTATGGCAGAAAGTTCTAATATTGTGCTTGCTATTGTAAATTGAAGATGTTTTGAACAGTGATTTGGAATAATGATAGTGTGGGGTAATTTTGTAAATTTAGAATGCCGAAATAAAATTTAAAATGTAGACCTGTGAAGTTTTCAGGAGGGAAACTAGTTTCTTTGTTGAGTATATACACATTCTCATTTTCTTTTTCTAGGCCACAAAAGATAGCAATGTCTATGAATGGACATCTTTAATTTTTATTCACTTTTTGAGCCAGAATCAATATTATGTCTGAAATAGTTGATTTATTTGCTACTCAGTTCCTGTTTTTCCTTATGGATTTGTCAATGAATTTATCATCCGTTTGGGTATAGAAAATTAACCTAGCTGCTACATAATTGCTGCTAAAGTTCTCTTGCATGGTGTTCAGTGTACATTGTATAGTCTGGAATTGTTATCTGCAAAATCAACGTAGCAGTTCATTACTTCATATAACTAGACATCTGTCGTTGTTACTTAAAAAGACCCTAAAATCACATTTTAATTTTTGAAGAGTACATTTTTGTCGATATAGAGCCTTGGGCTCTCGAATTCATGAGAAACATAAATGTATCAACTTTTGAGGGGCTTATGATAAGTTTGTTTAAACAGGCAGATTTTGAATAACTTCTTACATAATGATTTCATGTATATTTCAATGACAATTCGGTCTTTTCAGGATGTGCACCACTGGCCTTCCTAGTGATGTTTGCATCGTAGTGGAAGAGATCTCCTTCCATCTTCACAAGGTATAAATTGTATGCTACCTCAAAGTTTAATTCTATGTCGTGTGTGTCTTGTGTAGCATAGCATCTTCTTTCAAAGCTCTGCAAGCTTTGTGTTCATATTCTCTGTGTGGAGGTTCATATTTTTCCATCTATAATATATCTCTTATAGTTTCCTTTAATCTACCTGTTTTTTCTCAATGAATGACTGGTTTGGCCCTTTTATTTGGCAACCCCTTCCAGTTTCCTCTATCGTCAAGGAGCCAATTACTCGAGAAACTCATCCAAGGTGCTTCTATAAGCCAGACAAGCGAAGAGGAAAAGAAATGCGCTTTATCTCTGCACGATTTTCCTGGTGGACCAAAGTCCTTTTTGCTTATAGCCAAATTCTGCTACGGCATTAAAATCGAAATCACTGCAGCAGATGTAGTTAGTCTCAGGTGTGCAGCTGAGTACCTTCAAATGACCGAAGATTATGGAGAAGGAAACCTCATCTCACAGACGGTTAATTTTTTCGACGAAGTTCTTGAAAGTTGGTTAGATACAGTTAAAGCCCTTCAAACTTGTGAAGCTGTGCTTCCCCTTTCGGAAGAACTTCATATAATTTCAAGATGCATCGATTCCCTTGCGACTAAAGCTTGTTCAGATCCGACTCTTTTTAATGCTCTATGGAACGGAATACACTCGACTGCCAAGACGGGGCCCCCAATGGAAGATTGGTGGTACGACGATGTGGCGATTCTTAAACTTCCTCTCTTCAAACGGCTGATCCTGGCCGTTGGATCTAAAGGCATGATGGTGAAAGGATTGCGGTGCCGTAATGTTCTACGCTAAACGGTATCTCCCCTTGAACGGCCGGCAATCCAGAAACCTGAAATCAGCGGTCCCTGTTTTATCTGATGAAGATCAGAGGGCTCTTATCGAAGAGATCATCACGTTACTCCCTAATCAAAAAGGCGCCACGCCGACTAATTTCTTGCTTAGAATTCTAAGGACATCGATGATTTTACACGCCAGCTCATCGTGCCGAGAAATCTTGGAAAGAAGGATTGGTGCCCAATTGGATCAAGCGGTTTTGCAAGACCTTCTTATACCGAACACGGGCTACTCAGTGGAGACCCTTTACGACATTGATTGCGTTCAACGGATAGTTAATCATTTCTTGTTTGTCGATCAGGAAGATGATGATTCCGATTTTGGGGAGAGTCAATTAGTGGAAGGTTCTCATTCGTTTACGCCTATGACAACGGTGGCTAATCTGTTGGATGACTATCTAGCTGAGGTTGCGCCGGATGTTAACTTGAAATTCGAAAAGTTCATGTTGCTTGCTGCTGCTATCCCGGACAATGCCAGGCCTTTAGATGATGGAATTTACCGGGCGATTGACATATACCTGAAGGTAATTTCTTGATATCTAGATTCAGTTATTATGTCTCTTTAAATATAATCAGTGCAATAACAAAGATGCCTATGTTACATTCTTAAGGAAACTGATACATGATAAATGGCCCATTAATGATTTCTATAGCTAACAATTATATAGGTGTTCAGTAGCATTTTGAGTAAGGGAGTGTTTGCAAACACTTAAGAAAAGTGATTATCAGTTTTTGGCTGAAAAAGAGTAGTTTAGTTTTTAGTGTTTTCAAAAGCCAATTTCTGTTTCTAATTCTACATGATTTAATCCGAATCTAAAAGCAGGAGAATGAATGCTTTTGATTTTTGATTCTGCTTTTGGTCTTATTTTAAAATAGGGATAATTACAAAAATCCCCCTAAGGTTTGTGCTAATTACAAAAAAAAAAAACCAAGAGATTTTTGAAAATTACAAATAACCCCTTGAGGTTTGATTGTGTCTTAAATTTAAGAGGGTAACTGTAATATTTTGATAAATGTAAGGAGAGCTTTTGAAATGTTTAGCATATGGAGAAAAATGTAATACGGATCAAATCTAAAGGGATTTTTTGTAATTTATTTCTCAAAATCTCTGGGTTTTTTTTGTAATTAGCACAAACCTCGGGGAGTTTTTTGTAATTAATCCCTTTAAAATATGTAAAAGCACTTTTACAACTGATTCACCAAATATGGACTTATTCAACTTTTAGTTTCTATTTGTAACACTATTAATTTTTAATTCTCAACTACTTTTGACTTCTACTACAATAAAAAAGCAGAAGTAATTGCAAACACTCCCTAAACGTGATATTGAGAAATTTGTGGATATATATAAAGGCCTGATGAACTTCTTGAAGCTAATTCAATCTTTTTTCTTACCACAGGCGCATCCCTGGTTGACAGACTCAGAAAGGGAACAGCTCTGTAGGCTCATGAATTGCCAGAAGTTCTCATTAGAAGCCAGCACACACGCAGCTCAGAACGAGCGGCTACCATTACGAGTCATCGTCCAAGTTCTCTTCTTGAACAGCTCCGCCTCCGCACATCAGTTGCCGGTTGGTTCTTCATCTCAGACAACCTTGACAATTCACAAAACTTGAGTGGTAACATCGCTCAAGGAAATGACCATAACATCCCCGAAGGCGGTCAAATCATCACGTTCGATGATATGAGGGAACGCGTGTATGAGCTCGAAAAGGAGTGTAGGAATATGAAACATGACATGGAGAAGCTTGTGAAGACAAAGAGAATAAGCTGGAACAACTTTTATAAGAGATTTGGTATGAGATTCGGGGCGAAATCTTTTGATCTCAAGTCTGTTTTATTGGCTTGCAATGGAGATGCACTTCAGCCTTCAAGAAAAGCTGTTTTAAATAGGAAACAGGATCCTCAGAGTAAGTTGGTTGATTGAATTTTGGAAGTTTAGATGAATTTATTACATTTGAAGTAACACTTTTTTAGCTGTCTCGGTTGGTACGGTTCGGGGACCAGATTTTCCATTCCACTTTTTTGTTCAATTTTCTTATTCCACATGTCTGGATGAATAACACGTATCACTGAGATAAACAAACATAAGTTGTTGATTGTCTTAATATATCTAGCCTTCATCCGGATGATGGAACAGGAAATCTGAATCTTACCATCTTAGGCACATAAACTAGGTATTTGTCGATAAGTTGATGCGACTAAATTCCAAGGTTTTAGACTATGTTTGCTTAACTTCCCCCATCATATTTTCTTCCCAACTTCTTCCCCCAATTACTATCCAAACATGTATTATATTTCTCAATGCATTTATCTACAAATCTCCTTCATATGAAGGTTGCGTCGTCAGAAGGGCATCCGGCGTAAAACTTTGCCACTTTGCTTTTTGTGTGAATTTGTAGTTTTAACTAATTTTAGACAATTAATTGACACTATAAACTTCACATCACCGACCCTGCGATAGTGGGATAAGGTGCGATTGATGATGATGATGGTGCATTTATCAACTAATACACATATTTTCCCTATACATTACATCAAATATATCTTCCCCCATAAACTTTTTGTCTCAATCACGCTCAATCACCAAACAAGCATACCTAAATTCTGTTTTTGTTTCTTCTGGTTTAGGGGTCCCATCCTAGCAGAATTTTTCTAGTGTGTTGGCCTATTTTCTTTTTAATATCTGCTTCTGGAACATAGACACTATTGAGTATTGTGATAAATCATAAACTTGTTGCTCATGTTGCACATATATAAAAAGTTGCAGTAATTTAAATCAATTCTCCAGTGTCTTTATCAAAGCATAGAGGACATCATATTAGCTAGCTTTCCCCTCAAGAATACATGAAATGGGGGTCTGCATATGAAACTCGGAAATTATGATTATGATTCTTAAGACCTATTTATTTATGATCAACGTGTTTAGATCTTCCGAAAATGAACTCTATTTAAATTTCAAAAATATCAACAACAGAAACTTTATGGTCATGAAATCACCATAAGGATTATGAGCATTTCGAATTGTAACTAGGATATTTGTCACTAGTGAAGATCACGTGATTGTATTGGTTGGGAGAAATCCTTAGGATCACTATTTTTTTTTTTTTTTTTTCTTCTTGTAACTCATCTTTCGAGAACTGCTTACCTATCCGGTAAAGAGAATAATTATGTTTGACTTCCTAAATCCAATTATAGTTGATTGATCTCTCCCTAAATCAAACTCACACGATATATAACCTCCACCCCACAACCTTGTGGTGACGGTGGGCTAAGCCCCTGGTTACTAAAGTTTATTAAACCTACTTACCTTGGAAGTGAGTTGTTTCCTTGTCCTCTATTTCTAGGATGCATTTATGGAGTTTTACTTAACTACCAGGTTGTTTTACTTTTTTTTTTTTTTTTCATGCTTGACAATTGTAAATTTGTTAATGATTACTCTTGCTCACCTATCAGCTGTTATTTCTGTAATGATCTATTATAATGACAATGGGTTATTTAGGGATGGCAATAGGGCGGGTCGGGCCGGCCAGGACCCAGGCCCGAGTCGGTCAGGACCCAGACCCGCTCCATGCCTAGAATGGGGCGGCGGGCGACCCGTCACGGGTCGCGGGGCGGGACGACCCATTCTGTCCCGTTCTAAATTAAATTAAATTTAAAAAATAAAAAAAATATATTTTTATAAAATATTATTTACAAAATTTATTATTATCAATTTATAAATATTAAATATAATATAAAAATACATAAAAATTATATTATAATATATATTATATATACAAAATATATATTAAAATATATTTTAAATATAAAAATACTATACGGGCGGGCGGAGTGATACCTGGACCCCGCCCCTATCCCGTCCCGGGCCACGGGCGGGCGATCCAAAGCGGACGGGCCAAGGCGGATACCCACGGGTCGGATCAAAATTGTCATCCCTTTATTACAAAAACCATCATTGAGCTTTGGCGGTTTGACCAAAGCTCAATTTGACCTAATTATTAAAAAAATACAATTATTTTTCAAAATTACAAATATATTGGTGTTGGTACTTCTTAACAAAATCCCCTATTGAAAGCACAATTTGTTAATCAGAAACAAATATACTTATAATTATAAGATATATAGCTTGGTTGATAATAATAATAATAATAATATAAAATTTCTTTTATTAAAAAAAGCCGAGAATAACTGGCCCTAGGCTTTATTAGTACTTTTATTAGTTTTAGCCTTGTTGTGGAGGAATAAATCAAATTTCTTAATTATTTGATAAACATCATACACTAAATTCCTTAATTATTTGGCAAATTTAATTTAGAGAAACAAAATAATTAGAGGATGAAGATCAAGAATTCAATATCGCAAAACAACCCATATGTAGATTACACATTCTCCCACAAGCGCATGACGTAGTGGATGGAAAAATGTCAATTGTCAGCAACATCTCAATTACATCTCAAATTTTGGTACCCATTAGCAACATCTCAAAACTTGGTACCCAATTCTTCCCTCTTTTGGGCTTGTTCTTTTCTTTTTTTTTGCCTTTTTTTTTCTTGTTGGTACATAATTCTTTTTTTTTATAAATAAAATTATCTTTTAAAAGTGATGGTTCTTTTATCTTTCATAGGACTTTCTAACTATGCTATGGAATTAGATTTGTTTGACTTATCTAGATAATTGCATGCTTTTAAGCTTGTGCTTTTATCCGTTTTTATCCAGCTAGTGCGTAAATGAAATAATGTGAAACTGATACTATATGAAGTATATGGCACTAGGTTTGCGAGCTATTGCTTTTGGAGTGTAAATGTTCTTAGTGATGATTTATATTCTTCCACCTCCATAATGGAGGTTGGTGATTTATTTGGTCAACGGTTAAGAAAAGCTATTCCTACAAGATACTCTAAATATTTACATGGAGTTATTTTGAATTTTGTTATAATAATCTCTATTAATTTGCTACAACATTCCACTAGATTTTCATAAAGGAAATATCTATAAGTTTTCATTATTTTCTACAAAACTACACTAGTGTGGGCCTAATTAGTTTTCATATGGGCTTAACTTATATATTCCATGTGAGCTCCCAGGTAATTAGCCCAACTTCGATCGGAGTCAACACGAGCAGCGACTTCAAATGGAAGGTGATGGTGAAAAATATATTTCCACGATGTGTGAAGAAGACAACGGCTGATAATTATCTTCCTCCCAAGACCTCCCCCTCTCTTTCTCTCTCTCGCGCACACACACACACAACACAGACAGGGGCGAAGTGTGAACAGATTTCCTTGAATCCAATTGCTCATGTATTAAAGGTAATTAATCACCTCTTCAAACTTTTATTTTGTTGTACTCATATATCTCTTTTTATCGGTGTGAATCCCTTATTTTAATGCTTGAGAGCTCCATTTTTTCGCAATTATGCTATCTGATTTCTCTTTTCTTTTGCAATATGTTGAAATTTATTTTTTCTTACTAATCTGATTTTCCCTAATTGTAGCTGTTAATTTGTGTATGTGTTTGTTCGATTTTACACCAAAAATATTTTTAGGTAAATTCTTTATAAACATATAAATTGGAATGGCATTGAATTGATAAATTTGATAGATAGTTTGAACTGACGGAATATCTGTTTCATGAAAATTTACCAACTCCATGCCTGTATTGAGATATATGCTTCGTAATGTGTGCCCCATTTATTAATCTGAAAAATAGTTAATTACTAATTTATGTTTTCTTGATTTATAAACCGCAAAAAGTTGAAATCATGTTATACGGGTGGATTTTTTTTTTTTTTTTGGGCAAATTTTTGAAGTAAATGAATTGTATGTGCCTTAGAGTATCAATACACCTAGCTGTTTTTTGTTATTGAGCGAATTTATTTGTAATAAGTAGCGGCTAATGCGCAGCTTGTTTAGATTTTTAGAGTAACAGTTTGTGGTAAATATACTCCTTCCGCTAATCAGATGAAGTCATGAAGAAAAGATGGTGATATCCCATGTATACACTGCTGCATTACCTAATGACTTTGCTGATGATCTGTTTAGAATTTGGGGTATGTGGAGAGCAGTGAGTTTATTCTTGATGGAAACATTATTGGACTTTTGATGTAGGTGGATTTTTGACGATCTGTGAAAATGACGACTTTTCATATGACAGCGGTTGAGCCCAAGAAGGTAGATAATCAAGCAGCAGCGTCCAGTACCAGGTTTCAGCCTTCAGCTCCAAAGTTCAGACGCTGGGGCAGGAAAACACCATTTGTTAGATATGGTCTTCCGATGATCTCACTCACTGTTCTTGGAGCTCTTGGACTTGGGCATCTATTGCAAGGAAGGTTAGTCTTAATGTCGGATGAATCGGAGTTTTGGCTGAGACAGATGCTCGAAAAACAAAGAAATATACTGAGTCATGTTTGCTAAATGGGCATTAGTTTTTCTGTGTATCTAATTCTAAAGCTACCATATTGAAAAATCTTTAGTGCAAACTCTTTGTAGAATGGATAGTGTCAGCAATCTGTGCCTATATATTCCACCTTGCTTCCAGGGTACCGGTTCATGACGACTCGCAAAAACTAGGGTGCTAATATATGATTGAATGTTTTTCAGGCAGATCACACAAACAGATTCACTGTAAAAAAACATATTATCCTTTTGCTCTCTTCTTCTGAGAAAATTAGATGTTTTCTCTCTTTGTATTATATATTTGCTTTGAGGTGCATGCTGCATTTCGAATTGTCATTGGGATAATGTGTAGTCCATCTATTGCTCTAAGCCCATCAGTTTCAGTTTTTGATATAGAATGAGCTGCTTAAATAGTGATTGGCTGTAAACACAGACATAATTTATCCCAGGAGAGACTTTTTTTAGTGCAGATGATTTTGTTAAAACATCATAATTGGTTTGGGGTTATGCCCATGGATTGAGTGGTCCATTCTGGCAATGCGCAGGAACAGAGGTCACATGATTCTGTTGGTTTGAGAGATCACTATTGTTTACTAAACCTACTTACCTTGGAAGTGAGTTATTTCTTTGTCCTCTATTTGTAGGTGCATTTTGTGGAGTTTTTCTTATTTGCCAGGTTGTTTTAATCTTTTAGTGTTTGACGAACACATAAATTATTTGACAATTACTCGTGCTCACCTATTATTAAGTTCTATTAGAATGATGAATAAAAAAGATGAGATCAAATTCTATCGTCTACATATCACACAATACAGATATTTTGTGTTAACGTGCTTTGTTTGTGTTTTATATGATTTGATGAAGTGAAATTTCTAATTCAGCAAGGATATAGCTAAAGTGAAGGATGACCAAGAATGGGAGATTATTGAGACAAGAAAAGCACTATCAAGAACAGGACCTGTGAATGCTTATAAGCCTAAAAGATTTCCCTGGAGGAAGAGCTGAAGGTAACCTAATTGTTGCTGATGTGTTTCACATGGAATATGTGGTGAATTTATACCTAAGAGAATATTTTGTTACAGGCTTTGCAACAGAAGGTCGACATTGAAAATTACGAATATAAGAAACTTCCCAAACCCAGTGAAGGCAAATGAAGCTAGATATCTTTATGACATTCGAGGGGTTTGAATTCGTCTCAAACTTCAAAGCAGTCGGCATATTCTGGTCAGCTAGCTTTTCTGAGAGAATAAGCTGCACCCCATTTAGTTGGCATCTCTTGCTTTTGATTTTGGTTTTGATATAGTTGTTGTGTACCATATCACTTAGTGCAGCTCGTGTGACTTTCTAATCTAATTTTATCGAACGCTTGAAATGTAGTGCATTTACATCTGTTATTTGATTTTGGCTCTTTTAGACTAAACTGAAGAGTGAATTTGGTTTATTAGTAGTAAAAAAAAAAAAAAAAAAAAACGCTCGAAAGGATGTGTGCTTGTGTCATACATCTTTAAATTCATTAA
This sequence comes from Rehmannia glutinosa, assembly GCA_016081115.2. Classification (NCBI taxonomy): domain Eukaryota; kingdom Viridiplantae; phylum Streptophyta; class Magnoliopsida; order Lamiales; family Orobanchaceae; genus Rehmannia; species Rehmannia glutinosa. Next base: position 33,554,379 of record CM071929.1, on the reverse strand, counting down.
ACAAGAAGTTGCATGATTTGAGTGATAAAACATTACAGGAGCATAAAAGAGAATCTCCTGCTTATCTCCTTTGCTCTGTTTTTTTCTTCTTTTTTTCTTCAGCCAAACCATCGCAGATTAGCCTAGTTACAAAAAATTAATTATTTCTTAAAATATAAAAATAAAACCTTAATGCATTACAAAAATCTCTTAAGGTTTGTGTTTGTTTTATAAATTTCCCCTAAATAACTGCAATTTGCAAAAATATAAACATATATCAAGAGGTATTTGTAATTTTAAAACAGGATTTTTTTTTTAAAAAAATTAGGTCGATGTTGTAATTTTTGTAATTCTCGAATAATAATAATAATAATAATAATAATAATAAAGTGATATTCTTATTATTGTTTACTTTAATGGTGATATTTTGGTTCGCTCTTTCCCCACTTTTTCTCCCAAGAAATAAATCAAAATGTTGTAATATGTGGATGTCCTTAAAAGGTGCAGCATAAAACAAGAATATTGCCAAAGGCAACTGAAGAAGAAATGGACTTAAGATGAAAAGCCATAGATGGCTAGTGTGAGCTTTGTACATGTTCTCCTCTGCATATTGATAAAGTGAATGAGAAAAAAGGAAGCTGCTTTTCTATCCTCAAAGTTCAAGTCAACTGGTAATATGCACTGTAAAGATAAATCTGCCTTTTTCTTAAAATTTCAAATAGTTCAGCTGTTGACATGCTTGGCTTTGCTTTGTTGAAGACAAATGAACAAAAGCATAATGTCAAAACCTCTTCAAACAATTTGATCATGCTACATTTTATAGATTATAATGGCTAAAAATACATGGTTTCGATCCAAAGGGGGCGGAGCAGACGTATAAGTTTGGGGGCTAAGTAATTTGGGGGACTAAATCAATAAAAATCAATGTTTAGTACTAAAAATAAATATTTTAAAATAAAATATACCTAAAAGTGAATTATTTTCAAAAGTTCGTGAACCATCAATATGTTCGATGAATCAACTGGTAGTTCACTCGATAATAAACGAGTCAAACTCAAACACTCAAACGCCGTTCAGCTCCTGACATGCGATCGGGGTGAACAATAAACTCAATTCGAGATCGATCATTAAATACTCGTTTAGCTTTATTCGTTAACAAGCTTGAATATATTTATCTCCTTTGATAAAATGTGAAATCCTAACAATATATATACGGATAATTACAAAAGTTATCCCCTAGGATTGAGTTAATAAGAAAAACCAGATTTTTAAAATGACAAAAAATAACAAAGGTTTGATTCTACACCTTCATAAGCAAAATATTTGACTCCATATATTTGTAAAAAATTACAAAAATTATCCCCACTTTCATTTAAGACGGAATCAAACCTCAAAAATTTTTCTTTTTTTTTTCTTTTTTTGAAACTTCTATATTTTTGTAATTACTCCAAACCTCATGGGTACTTTTTGTAATTATCTCTCTATATATATCAAGCTACTCAAACTCAATTCTTAGTTGAGTGGCTCGACTAGAACTCGTCTAAGCTTGATTTAATTAATAAACAAACCAAATTCAAATATAATTTCCCAAGCTCGATAAAAATTCAAACAAGCTTGAAAAATAAGATGTTCGGCTCAACTCGATTCATTTACACCATTAGTTCCAATTTGAACTCAACATGTGAGTGAATTAGGAGCATTCAAATAGTAAACATCAACATGGCAACCAAATTCTTACATTGCAAGGAAAGAGCTTAGAGTTGGAAAATGCATAAATCACATTGCAATTCTTACATTAAAAGGATAGTTCAGTAGACAGTATCCCCACAATAACAAACTAATAATACCCATTTATCTCAGAAAAAACATATACCCCATATCTACATGACCCCCACAATCACACAACTAACAAAATAGTTGTTATCCTACCACCTAAAACTTCCCATTCCTTCCCCAAATATATCACCCTTTACACCATTTATTTCCTTCACAAAATTAGACACGAAAATAGTAGAGTCTGACAACGAAAATCTCCTTCTATGTCACAATTACCCACCCTAAACAAAACTCAGAAATACGATAAAGGGAGACAGAAAAAAAAGAAAAGGTGATGCCTTGAGATGTTACTAGTGATTTAACACTTTCCCACATCTTTACCTTGGCTTCGGTTGTGAAGCAAACGACCACACCGGTCGAAGGAGCCTTTGAGCCGAAGGACTCCCCAACAAAGAAGCCTGCGAACGAGTAACCATTTCGACCATCGAAGGTGTTTGATAGGCATGAACGAGACTCGAACCGTCTATGGAATCACCTCTGGCCGTTGCTCGTTGCCAAGAGTGTGAGCTTAGTCCCGACAGAATATACGCCCGTCCTGATGCCTCGTAAACGTGTCGACTCGCCATCCTCTCTTGCATTTCCTTGAGCTCAGCGTCGAGCGCAATGCAAAGCCTATCGTGGGATTTAGCCGACACGGTTTCTGATAGAACTTTCGAATGTTCTCAAGTATAGAAACGGCACCGGACAAATCTCCGTTTTCAGCTGCGGTTCGTGCTTGTGCCATCGCCTCTGCTGCTCGAATTCGGTTTTGTTGTCTGTCCACTTCGATCGAGACGACCTCTTTTCTAGCCACATCCGTTCTCTCGATTTTAACTTCTTCGCCTTCCAAGGTCACCGATTCTTTCGTCAAGGGATCGTTATAAACACACTTTACCTTCAACAATGATGTTTCGTGGCTCGAAACTTCAGCGGGAACATTCATGGAAACAAGAAAGTCTCTTTCTTCATCCGCGTACAAATCTCCAACATCAATAGATCCTATTCGTTGATTGGACATCATGCGGTTGGGGTAACTTCCCGCTTTTAAGGATGTAAGACGAATAGTTGGATGAACACACTCAATCATGACATGCAAATCCTTAACGACAACACTCAAAAGGCCACCAATGCACTGCGCGAACGCGTCCTGGATTACCCCTTCGGTCTCGATGAACGAAAATGTCCCTCCGGAAATCTCCGAAATCGAGTGCATAGACGATGCATCATGATCTGCACCAAAGCCAAATGCATGAACAGGAATCTTGAAACCTGACGTCTCATCAGGGCGAATCGAAGAAGGAAGGAGCAACTGGTAATTCGGTAAATTTTGGCCGCCAACCACATTATTGACGGTATACGTATCTTGCCCGTCAGATAACAAAATTATACTCGCAACAGGATTCTTTTCCCTTCGATCTTCCATTATTTTGGCCCCTTTTCTCAGCCCCTCGGCAATGTTAGTCCCTCCATTGGCAACCAAAGAGTTGACGGCTTGTAGAGCTTGTTGCCGTCCGGTTTCAGACATTCTACGAAGCGGAAAGAGGCGACGGGCCGTCGAAGAGAACGCAATAACCGCCAACCTGTCGTTCGGACCAAGATTCTGTATCACGAACCCCATTGCTCGTTTTAGCAACGCGAGCTTCGTACCCGCCATGCTTCCACTAATATCGAGAACAGTGACGAGATCGACGGGAGCGCGAGGCGGTTGAGTGATTTTTGGCAGCTTCGTCTCGTTCTTGCCAGCGTTGTGCCACAAACTTGAAACGGGCGCCGTTAGATGAATTAATACGGTGAAACTGTCAGACGAACTGAACCTTGGGATGGCCGAAACTTCCGTGTACGTCTTGATATCAACTTTTCTCCGGTCACCGTAATCCGCGGCACTCTTGTTAGAAAAGGTTCTCTCGGTAGAGTCGGTTACGTGATCCAACGACTCATCGTCGTTGAAGATTGCAGGCTCGGGGTCTGAAATAGGCGCGACGTGTCGACTGGAATTCGAACGAGGAGGTGGCAATCGTCGGATAACGGTGGTCAAATCATTATTATGGGGCCAATCGATCGGATTTATTCTAGCTCGTCCGAGTTGAGAATCGAGGGTGGGGCCTTGTAAGGGAATTTCTTTCCACTTAGCTCTGCAAACCGGGCAAATTTGGTTACCGTGCTTCACGTTTGAAGCAATGCAATGGAAATGAAAGGAATGTGAACACTCTGCCGTAAATATAGCCTGCCCGTCTCCTCGTCTCATTGAAGTCAAACATATCGAGCATGTTTTCTGAAAACAGAAAACAAAAATCGGTGAGAAAAAAATGTAATAACATGTTACTGACCTCGGAAACGACTAATATTCTACTTTTTTGAAAGATGAAACCATAATAATATAGGAAAGCATGAGCTGCATCATTATACAAATTTACAGTGATTTATCTGATACAGGAAAACGACCTCCAGATTCATTCTCTCTTTCCAAGTTCCAACTTTAGTCATAAACTTTCAAATACATCAGACGACCAAAACAACATAAATCAACAAAAAGCTCTGAACCTTCCAATTTTATGAAACAAATGTGGTGTACACCAAAATAAACTCTGAACCTTTAATTTTCTCAGCTCACCAAGAAATATATAGAGTACAAACACAACAACAAAGGCTCAAAATTTACCCCTTTTAACATTGATTAGCCTCCATTTATTAACCAAACATCTAAATTCTAAAACCATCCCCTCAAGGGCTTAAAACTTTCACCACCAATTTCCCCTTTTAACTACCTACTATAATACAAAAATTAAAATGAATCCCATCTCATGTAAAGATAATTGTTCACAAATTTACACCATTTCATAAGCAATCAAATAAAACAAACACCAAGAAACAAGTAAACATAAAGCTCTAACAAACACAAACAAATCCAAGAAACCATAATAATAAAAAGAAAAAAGTAAAAGGAGCTAAAGAAACAGGATTAACCTTAGAAGAAGATCTACTCAAGCTCTTGGAAAGCCTCAGCTTATTTGAAGCTGGTGTCGGCGGAGCAGATGTCCAGTCACCCGGCGGCAAAAGCAGGGCGGCGTCCGACCGCCGCTCAGACGGCGGCAGGAGTCATCATCATCATTGTCAGCCACAAGATTTTAGGACCATACACACACAGATTCAATCCAAAAGCCAGCTTCACTTTCCTCCATTTACTCCCCATCTCGATTTTTTTTTTACTTCTTATCTTCTCAGACTAAAATCCCCCAAAAGCACACTTTCCAAGAAAACCCAAGAAAACAGTACTATTCTTCGAAATGAAAATTTTCTCTGGAGAGAAAAAAAGAAACCCTTTACAAGAAAATAAGGAGGGGGAAGAAAAAGATCAGTTCTTGAAATGGGATTTTTCCCAAACAAGCTTTAGAAATAGAAAAATAAAAATAGCCCTTTTCTTTGAACCAGAAAATAGAGATATAACTGGGTCAAGCACACAAATCAAGAAATAAACAACACAGGGAGCTGGATGCGGGCTGTAATTTTTATGGTTGTTGAAGAAAAACTTGTATTATATAACTAATATGCAAGGGGGGAAATTGCTTCACTCTTCTTCTTGGCGGCCATGAGAGAGAGAGGGGGGAGAATGGGGGTTGAATAATAAGACCAAATGAATGGACAATGGAGAGACGTGAGCTGACCTTTGCTGTTTATTTTGTAACTTTGTGGGTTGGATTGATTGGGGGTTTTGGGGGGGGGGGTGGGGTTTTTGACCTTTGCCTAAGGTTTTGTCTCTCAAGAATATAAGTAGATTTATACACGAAAGTTAGTACAATACATAAGGTATTACATATGTACTTTTTGGGTAGTTTTTGTCTTTGACCTTTTTTAGAATTGTTTTTTATTATTTTTGGTCTTTGTCAATTGTCAACTTTCAAAATGTAAGATTAATAGATTATGTTTAATAATATAACTTAGGGTACAAAATAAGCACTATAAAAAAGAAGTTCCTATAAATTGATATATGAACTTCAAAATATTAGTAAAAAAAAATTGTATCGTTTTTCAAGGATAACACTCATTCACAAAATGAACACGAGTAAAATCTCTGAAAATGGATCAAGTATAATTTGTGATAGTTCACAAATTTGAAGTAACGTCAATTGGGTCAAGACTTCCGTAGTTTTAAAAAAGGGCGGCGGTTAATCCACTCTAAATTATTCGAGTTTTTATATTTTGTCCATTAATAACTTTTTGTGTGATACCTTACCCCTGAATATAATATTTTTTGTATATTTTTTAATGAATCCACTGGGATTAATGTCGATAAAACACTAAGTTCAACATTAGAGCTGACATTTTCTGTCTGGCCTGGCCACCCCTAGATTGGGCTGGGCTAGGCTGGGTGGACTATGTTATTATAGGTCAGGAATAGATTGGGCCTATTTTGGTTCAGCCCGACGATCGGCATATTTTATGTAAAAAAAGTATTTTAGGTGATGCAGGAGGAATTTTGGTCGACTTGACTCGACTCAATTTTACGTATTGGCCCAATAAACTTGGGTCGAATTGACCCAACCGAACTTTTACCAGCTCTAGTAAACATGGGATCCAATTTTCTTGAAAGTCACAATAATTACCCCATTAAATAAACCTTTCCCTTTGTGGGAACAATAACTCAATTACATTATTTTATTTCGACTATTGTACACATTGTTATTAGAAACTTCCAAAGTGATTATAGACACTATAATAAATACTATCTCATATCTCTAAAAACAAATATTTCAGTATATATAACATATCGTTGGTTCAATTCTTTTTAATGTCCTCTTGTATATGTTGATTTTTACCCCAAAAATTTGTTAGGCCATAAAAATGTTTCAAGTGGATATAGACATGATTCTGATATAGACCAAGAATGCTTACCATAATCATACCCTTTGGAGAAAAAGAAGAATTTCAAAGGGGGGTAAAAAATGAATGAATATGACTCCTTTTTTTGAGGGTTGAATTGGTGATGTTCATGGAGAAGGGTCAAATGGTGGAAAACTATATACTTTGATAAAAATATGGGGTTGATGATTAAGTATTCGCACACGTGCACATCATTACTACAAAGATAATCTCTTTTTTGATTGGTGAATTTTTAATTTATGTTTTTAACTTTTTTTTTTTAATTTTGCTGTTTCTTAGTGTCAAATTGTTGACAATATTAATTGAGTCTCACCAGACGTGCTGATTTTTCTTTTATTTTATTTTTTCCCCAAAAGTCATTCTTTAGTTTTTCCTTTTTTTTTTTGTGTGTGTTTGCACAAAGAATAATATTAAGAGAGATTGATTTCATATATGTGAAGGAACAAATGTGATCACTAATCAACAAGTAGTTGGAGGGTGTTTGGTTAGCTTATTAGAAAGATTTTCTATATCCTATAAAATATTTTTTAGTTTTTAAATATTAGATCGTATCTTAATAATTAATAAGTAGTTGAAGCATTTTAAATAATATAAGATGATCTAACTTTAAAATATAAGTAACGACACTTTTATAATTAGAAGTGAAAGAATTAAAATAAGAGAATCAGATAGTGGTTGAGTGATTAAAACTCTAGGTTTTGATTTCCATCGCCTTTCTCCTCCTAAGATATAATTAGAAGTGAAAGAATTAAAATAAGAGAATCAGATAGTGGTTGAGTGATTAAAACTCTAGGTTTTGATTTCCATCGCCTTTCTCCTCCTAAGATATGTACTTAAAAAAACAGAGTAAAAAATCAAGATGAGATTACTTTAAAATTTTAAGTTAGGCGTGTTTACCTTATTTTTTTAGGAGCGTATAAATTCTTATATTTTAAATCTTATAAGCTCTTCTATCAATGAATTCATCAAACAATTTTAGAGAACTTATAAACTTTTAAATAATTTGTGAGATATTTTGAAGAATTTATTAGCTCTCAATCAAACACTCTCAAGTTTGAAAACTTAATAAATTTGTTTGCTATTAAGATTTTTGACATATTATTCATTATTCACCCACTTAAAAAAAATTAACAATAGTGTATTTAGTAATTTAGAGCACCAACATCATTCACTATTCAAACTTAATTATTAAACATTTGTTAAGTTATGTTCCTTAATTAGCACAACACATGAAGTTTAAGTATATTTTTTGTTTTGTTTTAACAAAATGTGGTATTTATCTGAGATCAACTTTATTAAAAAAATAAAAAGGAAATCCATAAAAGTGTCAAATCATTGATCCGTATTTAGGGTCAATTACATTTTTTTAATTTTTTTAATAAGTTGAGAGTGGTGGTTGAACTCCGCTCAACACCCTTTCAAAAGCGAGTGATACCATTTGATTTAAAGCTCGTGGCTACAATTTTTTTTTTTTAAAATTGATTCCTCAACAATCAAATCAAAAAACAAAACATTTTCAAATTCAAAAATGAACTCAATTAATCAAGTAAAATAAAGTCTTTATTCTACTTAAATTCATTTGTAAATATTCCCACCACGCCACAAATCATGGCTACAGCTAGTGATGCTTTTTAAGGAATAGAATGTTACTTCACCAAATAATATAAATATATATTATATGCTTGTTATTGTTTAATGCAAAAATTTTGGTTATGTGCCACTTTGCCATTGAAAATAAATTAATGCATCGTACAAATTTATTTAACGTGGTTCGCCAATCTTGTCAGTAATAATTGTTTATCTTTGACTTTAAATTTTAAAAATCATTGTTTTTACTTTTATTTGCACAATAGATTGGTACAAACATCAACTATTTCATAATAATATCATATGTTGTTGATATTGTCGTCTCAAATCCTCGTAACGTGGTGTAAAGTTTACCAATAAACCAAATCAGATTGAGCTTATTAAACTTAAATTGATCATTAACTTTTTGAAAGGATGTTGACAAAGTCTTGTGTTGTAAAGATGATCCAGGTTCGATTTTTATACGAGTGTGTGTCCCCTACCTATTATTATCATTGTAATAATAATAAGGAAAATTGTAAAATTGGTCATGTATATGTAGGGTTGTTGCAAAATTAGTCCTGTAACTTTTAAAGTTGCAATTTTAGTCTGTGATAATTTTGCCCCTTAGCAAAAATAACAATTTTAATTATATAATTTTTAAATTTTGGCAAATTTAATCTTTTATTTTTAGTTGTGTTAATTTTGTCATATTATTCAAATAACCAATTTTGTCACATTTGTACATGTTTTTGTATTTTCATAATTAAAAATAATACATGTAGAACTTGTGTCTCGGATTTTGATCTAGATTCATAAATCTAAAATTCTTCCATCATTAGACAAATTATTGTATAAATGATAAATAAATTCTACTCAAGTAAATAAAATATAGGATATGATACCATTTTAAACTTGATCTTAGGTATATTGATTATTTTGGCTATCAAAGGTATTTTGGGAAAAATTAAAATATTGAAATAGTCTTTAGGACCAAATTTGCATTAATTTAAAATTTATAGGACCATAATTGTACAAATATAAAACTTAAGGGTCCCAAATTGCAAAAAGACAAAATATATAGGACTAAAATCGCAATTTCAAAATTTAAGGACTAATATTACAACACCCCTATGGATAGAGGACTAAATTTTGCATTTTTCCCTAATAATAATTAAAAAAGCCAACCTAAATAGAAAAGTAGAACTTTCCAGCTAGCTAATGGTTAATTTCAACACATTTTTGTTTATATGTGTGTGTGTGTGTGTGTGTGTGTGTGTGTGTTTTTGTGTAATCAATGTTTGGTGCTCAAAGTGTGGAGTGTTTTACAAAGGTCATCGATTTCGGCAGCATTAGTCAAAGTTTTGGCACTCGAGGACTTCTTTTTTTAATTGTTCCCCCGAGGATAAATTTGTAATTACATATACACCACCAACATTTAATTCATTATAGGTTCAATTTTCTATTTCATTATTTTTATTTCATTTTATATTTTACTACATCCGTCCCATTAAGATACGCATCTTTTTTTTTTGTCCGTTCCAAATTATAGACTTATTTCATTATTGAGACTATTAATTATACTACAATAGACTAAAATACCCCTATTTATTCACTTTGTTTTTAACTAATTTCATTTTTTCCATATAGTTGGAGTCATTTAACGCAAGGATAAAATAGAAAGAATATTAAAAAAAATTATAATCTCAATTACATTTATTATGTTTCTTAGTATGTGTAAATTATCCTTCTTGTCTATCTTAGTGAGATGAAAGGAATATTATGAGTGTATAATATGTGTTTATGAGATAAAACATATTCAAATATTAAACAGTATTCATTCATCTAAATAACACGTATTATTTATCGGAAAAAAATGGAATACACAATAGAATATAAGATTTAAAACAATAGAAATATAGTTAAAACAATATGTTATATTACCTGTTTTATAAAAATTCATATCCCAATTTAGGTTATGAGAGGGTTTTAATTGGAACTATTCTAGGAAGCCTAACTTACTATTTGGTCTAACGTCAACCCACTTCAAGAATTTGGTCATGCGGTTCAAGAAGGGAATCGATTACAAAATTTTCAAGTATAAAAATCAAAATAATATAGCAGAAAATCTTTTTCTGATTAATTTTCCATCTCCTGTGATGTTCTGACACTACCATTTTTAATTTTACAAATTTCATACGTTAGAGTAGTATTGGGTCAAAATAAATTTATTTTTATACGTTTTGCGTGTGTTATGACTCATGAATAAAGATTTTACTTATACTTGTTGGGCTCATCTGATTTAAACTATTTTCCACTATAATTTTAGAAATTTAATTCTAGGAAATTAAACCAGTACATACAAATATACATTCTTTTGTATGCATTCAATGTTTGAATGAACATTTGATGACATGCCCACCACTACTGAAAATTAGGTTCTACAACAAAGTATTTCAACGTAAATGATTTTGTCACTAAATTTTACAATTACCTAGAATACCTACAAAATAAAAATATCATTTCCCCTCAAATTATACCAACAAATTACCGACAAATTACCGACAATTTTTCAATTACCGACGAAATGATTTTTCGTAGGTATTTACCAACAGATTTTAGATTATGTAGGTAATTTTACCTACAATGGTTTTACCTACAATGATTTTACTACACTACACTTTACAATTTTCTTAATACCTACAAAATTTTCTCGTAGGAAACTGGTTTTTTCTTATAGTGCGCATTTATTGAAATTTACTCCAGTTTAGTAGTGAAACGATAAAATTTTATATCAGAAAAACATAAACTCAGATTAAATTAAAGAAAATAAATAATTAATATGATTATGATATTAAAAAATATTCAAAATCATATATTTCTTAATATTTGGACCTTAATTTTATCATGTGAACAAAGTCGAACTTTTCTTAAAAATCTTGTTAATTTTGTACACGATGAAGAGGCATTCACATTATTTTATGTGGCCCCCATATTAGACTTAGTGAATGCAATGTTTTTAAATCCGATAGGACATTGAATTGAATTAATAATTGGGTTATTGGGCCATTGGTTTCAACCGATTAAACCGTTCTAAAAAAACCGTTTGACCCATATACATACACATATATATGTACACATGTAAAAATAAATACAAGTACCAATGTAAAAAATAACACGTACAAATAAAAATAAAATAAAATTAATAAATTATAATATCCATATATATATAAATCGAATATAAGAATAAGTTAAATGTAAATTTACCAAATGCTTTCTTGTTTTTTGTAATAAAACAAAGAAAATCTTGCTTAAAAAAATGAATTGGGTCAACTGGGTCACCGATTTCCGATTTTTTTGTCGGAACCGAATGGTAACGGTTTTGTAGCCACCTGATTTTAATATAGAACCGAACCGGATATGTGACCAGTTTCCGGTTAAATCGGTCGAACTAACCGGTCCAATCCGGGTTTCAAAACATTGAGTGAATGTTGCTCCACGCCTAAAAACTCAATTTAGAAGTTTAATAAAACATATCTATTTTTATTCAGATCAGAAATTTCAACCTTATGTGACAATTAAACTTTCTTTTTTTTTTGGAAGGGTATGTGACAATTAAACTTAGAGTAACAATTTTATCAATATTCTCGGGTCATATTAACATCTGCCGCATTAAGGGAGTGTTTACAAACTGTAAAAAAAAAAAAAAAAAGAAGGTAATTTTCAACTTCTACGAGAAAAGTATAACTATTTTCCAGGCAGAAGCTAGAATTTTTTTTAAGAGTTTGCAAAACAACCATACTCCGTGAATAAACCACTAAACAAATTGCTATAGTCGTTTATGTGATTATTGGTGTACAATAAACTTAGAAATGTTCCCTATGTCATTAATTTTTAAAGAAAACCAAGCTCTAAAATATAGGGAATATTGTACTTGTACCAAATTCCCATGTATTAATGCTGGTAGCACTAAGAAAGCACCACAAGTGGTACAAGAAAGTATCTCCATTAAAATTGTTGGGAAGAGAATAGGGAACACAAAAAAATTGTCCAATTGAATGTTATGCAAATGGAGAATCTTGACCTAGACCCTCTTCTTATCTTCCCAACTTCAAAATTAGTGCAGAATCCAAATCCATCAAAAAAAAAATGAAAAAATAGAAGGAACATTTTATTTTTTTAAAAAATAAAAATAAAAAAAGGTAGCATGTAACATAATTTGATCTTGAGTAGTGGTGTTCTCTATTCCCTCCACTTTATTTTACTTTTACTCCCTCAAAAGACAACCTTTTAAAAGGGAAAAAAATGCCCTATATCTTTTTTTAAGCTGCAACAGAAAAGCTTTATATTCCCCCTCCCCCACAAAAGAACATCAACTAGGAACCAAGATAGTGACCCCCTTTTCATTTCACACTCTCCTTTTGAGAGCACACAACATGCCTCCCAACCCAATTACTCAACTTGTGTGTGTTTTTACTGTGTGTTTGAGTGTGAAAGAGAAATTAGAAAAGCAAAATTCCTTATACATTTACATACATAAAATTAAAAACAATCACACACAATATTTCATCTTGTAGCTAGCTAGAGATCCATTTAACAAAGGGAATCCAACCTTTATTAAAGGTATAGGATTCCCTTTTACTATACCCTCTAAATTTGCCAGACTCTCTGGGGCAAGTCAACTAGAAAGCCTAACTTTTTTGCCCCCTTTAATTTTCTTTTCATTTATTCCCTCTTTTCTCAATCTTCAATATTCTTAACCCCAAGAATTTTGAATAATGTGTTTGCATGGTGCCATCCCACTAGGGTAATTTTTTTTTTGAGGAAAATCCCACTAGGGTAATTAAATTTAAGGGCTATGTTGTTTTTTTGCCTGCAAACAAACATGTCAGTATTGTCACATAGCAACTCTCATTTTCCTAGATGAAGTAATTAAACTAATCCACTAGTTTGACTAATGTCACTTGGGTAACATCAATTCCATTCGAGTTTTGCAAACTAGGGTTACAAACCACACATATCCACACATCTCATCGTGCGCATGTCGACATATTTATAAGTCATTTACGCATCTATTTTTCTATATATAATGTACAATTTTACATACAAAACTTAATCCATAATACACTATGTGCATGTGCACTTGAGATATTGCTGACAACTTGGGCTCGGCCGTGCGAAAAGGTCAGTTTGGGCAGGCTCGAAAAGGTCTTTCGGCCAGCCGAATGACCCGAAGTAAGATACACTAAATGGGTAGAATGTGCATGAAAATATTAGCCTGAACAATTTCAGGCGGCCCGATCTAGCCCGATTTTGCTCGTTGACCCGGCCCAACCCCACCTAATTGCAGCTCTAACTATAGTGGGCAATTTGGGCAATTGACCTAAAGAAATTTGGTCCGACCCAATTTTATTTTCTTGTCCGCGGTCTAATACTGGCCCGACATAATTGTTAGCTCTGTTGTGCACTATGGATTCAGTTTAATTTTTGTCAAATATTCCCTTTTCTTCAAATATAATACTAAATGTTGTATTTGTTTCAAAAAATTACTAAATGTTGTATCGGCTATAACTTTTTTTTTTTTTTTTTTTTCTTTTTTGGATAACTCGAACAGAACTGCACGCCCTATCTATGCTGAGGACAACAGCTCCGCTCCTCATTGCCGCCAAGGTAAACCGCGCGGATGTGCATGGCGGCCGGTGTTCGACGGTGGCGACGTACAACCGAGATCCTCCAGGTAAAGAGAACAATTATGTTCGACCCCCAATCTACTAATAACGATCTCTCCCGAATCGAACCCACACGGATCTATTCAAGATATGAGTTCCCACCAAATCTTCACTCATTTCGCGCATATGCCCTTGGGAGCAATTTGATGGAGCAAAGATATAAACCCCGACCTCCACCCCACAAGCAATTTGATGGAGTAGGATTTGAACCTAACCCCGACTCCTCCATTCTTTGTGGTGGCATGGGGTGGCTTAGCCCACCTGGTTTGTATCGGCTATAACTTAATTGTAAATAAACTTGACGACCCAATGTGTAATTATGCGTGTAGGACATGTGCGCATCATTACTTATCGAAGGTGGCATAGAAAGAAAGCATCATTATGGTTTTTGTAAGAAGGTAGTTAGTAAATTTTAGGTTTGTGTATTAATTAATCAAGATTATTCTTAGTATTAATAATTTCTATAGTATAGTGGAGAGATATATATGATGATTATGGTGCACAAAAGAGGATGCAAAAGTGTGTGGCATTTTTAAGCCACCTTTCTATTGATACTTTCACCTATAATAATTGATACAAGGACCCTTGTAGTGCCCATGTACATCCATCTCAATTGATGGACGAGTCAAGAAATATTTGAGTAGTTTTTCCCTTAATTATGATGTCACATGTGTAATAATCATCAAGTATAATAAAGTCAAACCTAATCCAATCAAATTGCCAATTTTTACATCATGTTAATCACTATCATTATTATTTAAGCCTCTCTTATCAACTCCATTAGAATTGTTGTCTTGTTAATTATGTCAATGTGGAGAATGAAAATATTTTCGGATGTCTTATTAGAAAAATAGGCTGTGATGTATTTTTGAGAGATATGATCTCAACTAAAAATGTCTTATTAATGTGGTTAATGAAATACACTTTTAACTAGAATATCTTATATAGATTATTTCGTAGAAGGGGTATAATAAAATATAATATTAATTAAATATTATAATGAATGTTTATATTTGGAAGAGAAAAAACTATTCTCCTGCAATGCATTCAGCAAATAGATTTTTATTTTGGAAGAAAGATAATGAGAGATGGAAAATGAAACCATATGTCGGTTTTCTTTATTTAGGGGAAAAAAAAGGAAAAGGAGAAGATATTCGGGTTTTTTATACTTCTGAAAATGTTAATGTTATAGAATTTTTCAAACCTGGATAGTAGTTTGTTTGTTTTTTCTCTTTGGAAAATAAATAAATAAATAAATAAAATTGGTTACAAGTGTAGATTACTTTCAAAGATCCCCGTTAGCGTCGAAATGCGGTCAATCGTCCTGACAGCACAAACTTCAACCACTAAAGCACAAGATGGATCCCGTATATTTTTCTACTAAAATTCTTATTATTTCACGAATGTTTGATTCCTTTTTAACACTCACCATAGCGAATAATTTATTTTACGATAATCGATAATATTAATGAGACCTGAGTAAAGCCATAAAATCTAATTTTACAATATATTCATCCATCTAATAAACGATATTTATATACACTATGGGCCTATGGCTTTACTAGCCACTAGGTTTTTCAACTGCCTATGTAACATCAAACTTTACAAACAATATGTTTTCTTAGAGATGTCAAAAACAACTTACGCGACGATAGGACGGGGTGGGGCTGTAATTTCAGAAGCCCAAAAAGAAACGGGCTCTATTAGGCCTGGAAATTTTGGACAGCCCGATGGATCCGATACTAATTTACTTATATTTTTAAGACATGAACTAAGTGACCTATTTTAGGCGCTGCCCGGCCCAATTTTTTTATTTGAACCGACCCATTTGACAGCTCTCAATTCCTTTTTTTTTTTCTTTCTACATATTTCCTCAAATACTAAAAATGTTTATGGTTGTCTAAATTATTTTTAAATTAATTTCCATATTTCAACACCCTAGAACCGCACCCTAGAAATGAAATATAGTCCATGATTTCCCAAAATAAGCTTCGAAGTTTCAAAGAGTAACACAAGTGAAATTCCATATTTTCAATTCCATTTGTATATTAACCCAAAAAAAAAAAAAATGCCGCGGGGCTAAATATTTCACTACAAAACCTGAATATTACATTGGAAAGACTATTTTACCCTTCCGAAAATACATATTATGCAGCACAAAACACTGCATGAATCTGTGGTCTTTGAACTTGGTTCTCTCTTACTGTCCCTGATCAGATGCTGATAAACTGAACTTTGACACATTATTTTTACCTTAAATAATTGCGATTATTATGTCTTTACAAGCTTGATCATATCGTTTTCCATCGTAACTCGACGTGTATAACTCCATTCTTCGAATCTATCAAATGGTATTTCTGGTTTATACGACCATTGTGGACGACATCCGCCAGGTTGATATCAACATGTCCTAAAGATTCCTATATCGAACAAGAATTCAAGACACTTATAGAGTTATAGTTCAAACAAAACTACCTTAAGTAAAATTGCATAGAGAAAGTAGACGAAAAGAGAGACTTAAATCTTACCTTGGAATGGAAGCTAATGCTCGTCCGCTTACTCATAACCTTTATATGAATCTTCTCTTGCAACGGAGGTTCTTCGAGCAAGAATTGAAACTCTTCGTTCCACAGAGGGTTACGAGTTTTTCGTATCATCTAAAAGACAAAAATCTTCAGTTTGTCATGTTGAAGCGAAATGAAAGTAACAATGTAGGAAGATCAACTATGAAGTATTACAAACTTTGAAATCAAAACATTTACTAGGAAATTTATAAAACAAGGCATAAACACAAATCTACCCCTGAGATTTAGCCTAATTACAAAAAATTCAGTTCAGTTATTGAGAGATGAAATTTGTAAAACAAATTCAAACCTCAGTGGGTTATTTGTATTTCTAAATGATAACAGGTCTTTTTTTCCCGCAATTAGGCTAAACCTCAATGGTAGTATTTGCAATTATCCCAAAAAACAGAGTAAACAATGACTGTAACTTCTCATGTGAGAGTGAGACAGAAGGGATAGTTGATTAAAAAAACAAAAGTATTCACCTTCGATTTTTTCGTTTCACCTCTGAAAATTACCAGCACGTACGGATTATTGTGACGAGACCCTTCTACATCATGTGCGCCTTGAACGGTGACTAGAAGTAGGCCGGCTCCCGTTTGGCTTATGTTGCTAGGTGTCTTGTCAAATACACTGTCTTTCCTACTAAAGCCCTCCAAAAGCCCACTGAAACCATCATTGTCTTCTCTAAACGGAGCGTATGTCAGCTCGAGCATGATCTGCCCTCTTTGCTTCTTGTTTCGAGGATCAGTGACATTCGTATCTTTTAACAATTCAAGTGTCACTTCTTTTGGCTCGTTGGGCAATAGCATTTTCAAAGGAAACGTTTGAGTGCCCAATCTGTCGTGTGAGCCTACCTGTTTGAACTGTTTCAATTCCTAAACATTAATGAAAAGGTTGTAGGAATTCGTCCCAAGCATCCTCGTGCACGTTAAAATTTCACAGAATCTCTTCAAGGACAAGATGCTAGACCATAATATATAAGGATAATTACAAAAACTACCCCCCAGGTTTGGGTTAATTACGAAAAACCCATAATTTTTGAAAATTACAAAAAGACCCCATTAGATCTGATCATAAGCAAAAAAATTTGACACAGAATCAAATCTTAATGTGTTTTTTGTAATATTCAAACATCTGTGAGCTTTTTGTAATTATCCCTGATATATATTATACTCGGCACATTGTTGCATGGAAATTTATGGACAAACAACACATGACACAATAGGGAAAAAGATTTGTTCAGATTTCCTTTTGTATATAATTATCTGCAAAACTAAAATTGATACCAGCAAGTCAAATGGAAGTTATGTCCGAAAGCTTTGATAGATAAAAACATGAAGGGTAAATTACAAAAAGCACCCTAAGGTTTAACCTAATTACAAAAAAACTATTTTATATCTCAAAATTACATACAAACACCCCCTTGAGGTTTAATATTTAATTAACAAATAACCCCCTCTTGAGGGTGTATTTTAAAAAATATAAAGAAATATGATGGGGGTATTTGTAATTTTGAAATATAG
This sequence comes from Rehmannia glutinosa, assembly GCA_016081115.2. NCBI lineage: Eukaryota > Viridiplantae > Streptophyta > Magnoliopsida > Lamiales > Orobanchaceae > Rehmannia > Rehmannia glutinosa. The sequence continues at coordinate 33,536,322 of CM071929.1, read as the reverse complement.
CTGAGTTTTTTTCTTTTTGCAATTAGACCGAACCTCAAGGGTGTTTTTTGCAATTAACTCAAACATGGAAGAAACAAATTTCTTCAAAAGGATACATCTTCCTTTCTCAGTTCCCACATGACAGTATCGACTTTTCCCAACTTAGTTTAAGAAACAAACTTAAAACAATTGTTAAGGATTACGAATCAAACCTTGTCCCAGTCGTAGACATTTATAAGAAGCATTTGAGATTGAGGGTCCTTCACCGAAAGTTTGAAGTCCTCATTCCACTCAGGATTCAAGGTCTTCTTCTTGACGGTAGTTTTCTTGGTTGAGAGTTTCTCTCCGCTGAGGCTCACCTTAACATATGGATCAGATAAGCCGAGTAAATCCATCTTCAGAAGCTTCAATGCACGTACAACTTTCACATGCAGAATTCCGACGGGCTTCATTACGGCCAACCTGGAATAACCAGAGGTAGAATTTGAAGAAGATAAAATAAACCAAGCAAATCTGGAAATTTTCAGAACTAAGATTATAAGAACTTTTATATTTGAATTAAATGACTCACGTTGAAGTATCGAGGACAGGTACTTCAAGAGACTTAGGCCAAAGGTAAAGGCATGCAACTTCTTTTTTAATTCTCTCCTGCCAGAGATTAATTCAAGCACAAAAATGGATAGAGTAAATAAAGCACTCAAATGAAATTTTGAGGGAAGTTTAATCACAAAAAGTATCCTTGAGGTTCAGTTTAATTACAAATACCCCATTGACATTTGTTTCTAATTTACAAATTGCATCCTCAAAAGGATGGTATTTGTTAAGTAAATACAGAACTAGGCGGTATTTGTAAATTTAAAAGATAGCTGGAGTTTTTTGTAATTAGGTTAAACCTCAGGGAAAGTTTTTGTAATTTACCCTTATAGAAGAAAGAAAACAAAATGAAGAGAAAAAAGAAACATAATCCTAACATCTTTTTTGCAACTTAAACTTATAACTCGTGTTACCTGAACGTAACGGTAAAGGCCAGGAACGGACATGATATCGCCACCCAACACGTTTATTCCGAAGTCTATATTCGGCTGTATGTATAGAAATGATTACCAGATAAAAATGAATTCTCTGATAACAGAGGAACATAAAGTGTTAGTTAAACTCAACATCTAAAAACATTCTACTCACCTTCATCAAAGATACCACTATGTTTGCAAAACAAGGAATAGCAGGGACTAGTGGTTTCAAAGTTACCCGTGGTGCAGCAAAAACTTGAAAATCCACCAACTGTAACATCGCAAAATCAATCCTCCAACGATATTAGAAATAATTATAAAATACCCCCTAAGGTTCAAACTAATTACAGAAAAACCCAGAGGTTTTGAAAATTGCAAAAACCCCTTGAGGTTTGATTCCGTCTTACATTTTCCTTTTTATAAGCACAAAATATTTCAAAACCCCCCTGACATTTACAAAAATATTATGGTCACCCTCTTAAATTCAAGACATAATAGAACCTGAGTTTTTTTTTGTAATTTTGAAACATCTCTGGGTTTTGTCGTAATTAGCCCAAACCTCAGGGCTGATTTTGTAATTATCCCAACATATTATTCTCTAGAGACTAGATAGGAACTCAAGAAACGTATTTCTTTATCGAGAAACATTTCATTGTGGTCAACTGACCTGGAATGTGACTTGTATAGACGAAATAGTTACTGCAACAATTATATTTGGATTGCCAGCCCATCGAATTGCTGGTTCCATAACCAGTTCCTTCTCATTCGTCTCACAGACTTTAAGACCTGTCAAGAAACATCAAAGACATTTTCTACCATGTTTTAGAATCAAGCTCTACATTATAGTCGGACTTGTCTCGTTCAAATACAAATAACTAGTTATCACTCATCATCAATTGCACTTTATTCCACAATGTAGGGTCGGTGGTGTGAAGTTTATAGTGTCAATTAATTGTCTAAAATTAGTTAACACTACAAATTCACACAAAAAACAAAGTGGCAAAGTTTTACACCAGATGCCCTTCCTAATGCAATATTCGTACGAAGGAGAAAATGAGATGAAATTCCAAAACTATCATCATCATAGGTTTTTCCACATGCATGGAAAATACGATGAGACGGCGATGAGTTGAGAACACTCATCAGTTAAAATATTCAAGCTGAAGATGTGTACTTGTGTATGACCCATCTTTTTAAAACCGGACCGGACAAGATGGTTCAACCAGGAACTGGTGGTTGGAGCGGCCCGTGTACACTCTGAGAACTATTTTTGCACTTGAACCTGTCAAAACCAGTTTTTATTTGTTTTTTGAAATTATAATTTTTGTATTGAAATTTAATATTTAAATTTTGTATTTTGTTATATTTATGTGATTATTTGATTTTGGACTATGTAAGATATTATTTTAGTTGGTTATTTATATATTTTTCATTTGTTTTAAATATATCAGATAATAATTAATGTCTCCCATTATTATTTTATACAATGTAATAAACAGTGTAATTAATATTCATCAGACAGGTTGAACCGTGAACTATCAACTATAGCAAGACCAGTTTGCTCACAAGTCCGATCTTTAAAATATTGTGTATGACTTCATGTATGTATATACACACACATTTTGACAGTTAAAGCACCACTCAAGCTAATGTCTCATTCTAAGCTATAGGGTGAATGTTACCAAGATAAGGTCTCTATTTGATTGCATTGGCTGCAAAAGCAGAAGAAACTCACCATGAATTGTTGGTGGAAGAGTTCCAAGGCTCAGATTCTTGAATTCAATTGATTCTATCTTAAATTTCCCAATGTACTCCGCAAATATTGGTTCTGCCGAGCTTCTAATTATGTTGCAAATTGCCTGTAAGCAGTATATTAGTAAACTAGTTCAGCTTGGTTAATTAAATAAGGGATAATTACAAAAACTACCCCTGAGATTTGGGGTAATTACAAAAAAACCCAGAGAAGTTTCCAGAAAAACAAAAACTACCCCTGAGGTTTGATTATGTCTTAATTTTAAGGGGTTAACTGTAATATTTCAATAAATGTAAGGGGCTTTTTGAAAAGAAAACTTTCTTATGAATGGAAAAATGCAAGACGAATCAAACCACAGGTTTTTTTTTTTGTAATTTTGAAGCTTCTCTGGGTTCTTTTGTAATTACCTCAAACTTCAGGGGTATCCCATTAAATTAAATACTACAAGTGTCAGAATATATAAAAGAACCTTGTCGAGAAAAGGCCACATATCCGATATAAATTTGTTTAACCAATCAACCTGCGTATTAGAACAGCATTTGCAGCAGCATGTTGTATAAGAAGATAGTGATTTTGAGAAAGGCATTCACGATTATATAGTATAGAATGGAAATGTTAGAAATAAATACTCACTCGATCATAATCGGGACTCTTCAGCCATAGGGGAATTTCAGGCATAAGATCTTCCATTGAAACTGTATCGATCTCACAAACTGGCCTAATCACCGGATCCTAACATCAATTTAGACACTATCAAACTCAGACTATGTTATCCTATCTCAAAATCATAACTGAAAATTTTCGCTCACAATGTGATACGAAAGTATATAAGAATGGACCATTAAACATAAGAGAATATAAGACATCGTAAAACTCTTGTCATTTCCTTATGGTATGGATCATATAAGACATCGTGATAAGGCTAGGATGCTCCCCGTAAGGAGTGCGCCGCAGGGTCCGACTGCGGTGTCTTGGCAAGGACCGCTACACCTCCATAAGGGCTTGGGTGTAGTGAAAAATACACAAGAGCCCTCACACACTAATAAGAGGAACACAAACGATAATAAGAAAATTAGAAAGTATAGAATTGGCGGTTGGAACATGGTACTTTTGTGGTAAAACTATAGAGCTCGTAGATATTATGAAAAGACGAAACATAGATATTATGTGTATCCAAGAGACTAAATGGGTAGGCGAGAAGGCTAAGACACTAGATACTACAAGGTTATAAGCTTTGGTATAGTGGAAAGGATAGAACTAGGAATGGGGTGGGTATCATTGTAGATCCTCTCTTCATAGATCAAGTAGTAGGAGTAACTAGAAAAGGAGATAGAATCATATCCCTTAAAATTGTAGTAGGTAACGAACTTATAAATATTGTTAGTGTATATGCACCTCAAGTAGGATTAGATGATGCTACTAAGGCTAAATTTTGGGAAGATTTAGAAACTCTAATGCAATCAATCCCTCAAAATGAAAAAGTCATCATAGGTGGAGACTTAAATGGACATGTTGGGAAGGATAATGAAGATTATGAAAGGGTCCATGGAGGATATGGCTTTAGCTCGCGTAACAATGAGGGTAGAACCATCCAGACTTTGCGATTTGCCTATGATTTTATTATAGGTAATACCTTCTTTAAAAAGAGAGACGAACATTTAATCACATTTAAAAGTGGTCCTAACAAATCACAAATTGACTACTTTCTAACCAGAAAAAACGACAGAAAAATATGCAAAAATTGCAAAGTAATACCTGGAGAAAGTCTCACCACCCAACATAGACTACTAGTTTTGGATATCAAACTTATTAACATACACTTAAAGAGAAAGAAAATTAACATACCGAGAATTAAGTGGTGGAACTTAAAGAATATAGAAAAAAGAGATAGTTTTGTCAAATCTCTAGTAGAAACCATTGATTGGAAAGTGGAAGACAAAGCCGATGAAACATGGAACTATGTAACTACTCAAATGAAAAAGATCGCAAAAGAAACATTAGGGGTGTCAAATGGTAACAAATGGAATAAAGAGTCATGGTGGTGGAATCAAGAAATCCAAGAAAAGGTAAAGGAAAAACGAACTAGTTACAAAGTATTGTATTCTGTAAAACGAAGAAAACCTTAAAAGATATAAAGACGCCAAAAAAGAAGTAAGAAGAGCAATATATGAAGCAAAAACCAAGGCATATGAAGATTTCTATAAAAAACTAGATACTAAAGAAGGAGAGAAAGATATATATAAAATAGCAAAATTTAGAGAAAAACAAACAAGAGATCTAACCCAAATTAAATGCATAAAAGATGAGAATGAAAACATTTTAGTGAAAGACGAGGAAATAAAAGATCGATGGAAGAGGTATTTCAATAAACTTTTTAATGAACCAGAAAGAGGATCAAGTCACATTAGGGGAACTAGGCCAATCAATCGAATAGAAACCGTACCTTTTATCGTAGAATTCAACTTCATGAAACGAGAAAAAGCACTAAACAAAATGAAAAGCTGCAAAGCGTGTTGGCACAGATGATATACCAATTGAAGCGTGGAAATGTTTAGGTGGAGTTGGGATTGCATGGCTTACTAAATTATTTAATGTTATTCTAAAAACTAAGAAAATGCACGATGAATGGAGAAAAAATATATTGATACCTATATATAAAAACAAAGGGGATATACAAAATTGTGCAAATTACAGGGGAATTAAATTAATAAGTCATACAATGAAACTATGTGAAAGAGTTATAGAAGCAAGAATAAGAAATGAAACTAGTATATTAGATAATCAATTTGGCTTCATGCCAGGAAGATCCACAATTGAAGCTATACACTTAATTAGACGTTTATGTGAACATTATAACGAGAGAAAACAAGATTTACATATGGTTTTTATTGATCTTGAAAAGGCATACGATAGAGTCAACCGTGATATAATGTGGCGCGTATTGGAAAAAAGAGGAATAAAAATAGCCTACATAGATGTCATAAAAGATATGTATGATGGTATAACAACATGTATCAGGACACCAACAGGAATATCTAGTGAATTCCCAAACACTATAGGTTTGCATCAGGGATCCGCTCTAAGTCCGTACCTTTTTATCCTAATAATTGATGAAATTACTAAACACTTACAAAAATCCATCCCTGAATGTATGTTATTTGCGGACGATATAGTTTTAATTGATGAAACAAGGGAAGGAGTAAACGCAAAATTGGAAGTTTGGAGAGAAGCACTTTCGAATCAAAAGGTTTTACTATAAGTAGGGCTAAAAGCAGAATACATGGAATGCCACTTTAGTAAAAAAAACGGGGAACAATGAGACGAAGGTTAAAATTGATGGACATGAAGTGAGTATAACAAAGAGTTTTAAATACTTAGGATCTATAATTGAAGAGAACGGAGAAATCAATAAAGATGTCACACATAGGATCCAGGCGGGTTGGAATAAATGGAGGAGTGCATCTTCTATCCTTTGTGACCGTAAAATACCATTAAAATTGAAAGGAAAATTTTATAAAACGGCCATAAGGCCCGCAATGCTTTATGGAGCAGAATGTTGGGCGACTAAATTTGAACACGAACAAAAAATGAGGGTAGCAGAGATGAGAATGCTAAGAGTTTAAGATGGATGTGCGAACACACTAGATTAGATAGAATAAGAAATGAACACATTAGAAACAAAGTGGGAGTAGCACCAATAGAGAAAATTAGAGAAACACGATTAAGATGGTTTGGACATGTTTATAGGAGACCTTTAGATGCACCTGTGCGACGTTTAGAAGGTAGAGAATCACTCACACAAATCAAAAGAGGAAGAGGTAGGCCTAAAAAGACTTGGAAAGAAGCTATTAAACATGACATGTTATACCTAGAAATAAACGAAAATATGGCCTATGACCGTCACGATGGCGCGATATGATCCGTATAGCCGACCCCACGTAGTGGGATTAAGGCTTAGTTTGTTGTTGTTGTTGTTGTATATATATATATATATATATATATATATATATATTTGAAGACATATATGAACTCCAGAGCCATTAATTAGAAAGTATACCAATAAATAAAACCTAACTTCAGTCAAAAATTACTCAGATGAGTTGACAAACAGAGTCATAAAGTAATTCTCCGGACAACCTATCAAGTGATAAAAGTGACCACAACTCAAGTAGGCTTGTTTGGCAGACCTCTAATTATCCCTATTTCAGAAATAGTGATCAACTCTGGTAAAGATGAATACCAGACAAATACACCATTTCATCATCTTTCTCTTCTCAAAACAAATCCCATATTTGCATACAAATTGCTCATCAATCAAGTGATTAAAGACATACAAAACTCATATACACATATCATTTTCACCAGATTTTAATCTTCCATTTGATTTAACTGATAAACTGCTTCAACAGGTTTCAACTCGTTTTCATTTCACCAGATTTTACTCCTCCATTTGAAATTCTGAATTTAATTCACAAACAAAGTATACGTGGAAAACAAAACCACACACATCCCTCATCAATCAAGTGATTAAAACACACAACAGACACACACACACACACATATTTTCAAACAAGATGCAGGATCATATAAATAAAACAGAAGTCCAAAGAAGAAAAAAATGCAAACATTTTTAACATTACAATTTTTGTCCTTTTCTTTTCTTAAAAAAAAATCGTAATTGCATAAAATTCTAATGAAACAGTAGAACGAACAGTAGAAAAACAACAACACACAACAGAGTTGCAAATGATTACTTACCTCGACATCTTTGGATTCAGAATAAATGAAGAAGTAAAACCCAATAAAAAGACCAAACGGGAACCCAATTCCAAAACCCAGAATTCCCAATAAACTGCTCAATAATCCCATTTCTTTTAACCCAAAAAAGCAGTTTTTTTTTTTTTCTGGCAGTGCAGAAGGGAGCAAGAAGAAGCGCATAAATGGTACTCGATTCCCAAAATAGAGACAAAAAATACAGTTGGGAAATGAAAATGAAAACAAAAAAAAAAAAGAGAAAGAATTAAAGAAATGATTATCTGTAGTCGATTACGATAGAAACTAAGGAGGAAATTTTTCCAATACTGAATTTGAAAGTTACGAAGGGACTGAACTGTAAACCGCCAAAAGACGGACACGTTGTGCTCAAGAGACAAGGGACTCCTCCTCCAACCCCCCAAAATTTAAATAAATAATAAATAAATAAAACATCGTACACTTACGAAAATAATTATTTTATTTGTTTTACCAATTAACAAATACTCAAATGAAAAAGTAAAATAATCATTTACTGTACTCACGTGGGCAAAAGAAACATAAAAAGAAAAAAATCGAATAAAAAAGTAACTGCAGTGGCTTATTTACCATCCGGTGAATGGGGTGGGGATCGATCGGGTTCAAATCCCGCTCCATCAAATTGTTTGTGGGGTGGAGGTCGAAGATTTGGTGGGAACTCATACTAAATAGCATCCGTGTGGGTTCGATTCGGGGAGAGATCGTTATTAGTAGATTGGGGATCGAACATAATTGTTCCCTTTACCAGGATCGTCCCAGTAACACCTGGTCGGTCGTGCACATCCCACGGTTTACCTTGGCGGCGGCAATGAGGAGCCGGAGTGTTGAATTGTCGTCCTCAAGTCGGGCGATAAGCGCGGAAAAGTTCGAGTTATCAAAATCGAATAAAAGTGATAATATGCCTATAGGCCAGGATTCCCACTTTATCAGATCCGACGTGGAGTTTAATAGGAGTGTAAAAAAATATTTTTTCTATATTTTATTATTATTGCAATTCAACTTTTCAAAAAAAAAAGGAAGATATTATTGTAATTCAAAATAATGGTTGAGAGTTACTTATGTAATTATGTTGCATCATTATTTTTTTTTTAAAAAAATTGCTTAGAATCAAGAATTTCATTTATTCATGAGGAAAAACTTACAACCGATTACAAATTCGAGTGAAAAACCGTTGCAAGCCCTACATAATCATAAATGTATACAAATCTAAAAAAAATGTTAAACATCAGCAAATTAACAGATTTGTTGAATAAGAATATCACAATAAAGGCGTTGGACAAAACACACACCAAAGAAATTGATCTCGTTTCTGTCATGTATTGTCGGGTAATGTCACTTATATCTGAAACTTCTAAATAAAATATCAAATATGGGACAAACTTATTTACTCGAAAAAAAACACACATATTATAGACAAATAAAAATCATCTATTGGGTTCTCTAAAAAAAATCACCTATTGGGGACATTAGTAAGACTAAAAATTTGTTGAAAGTTATTTCCCCTCCTATGGATGATGTGTAGAGAAAAAAAGGAAGAAAATAGCGAGTAAAAACGATTAGAGCTTGATTGAAGAAAAAGAGAGATAATGAAAAAAGATTTGACTATGCATTACTTTAATAATTTAAATAAAATGTTTGCTCAATTAAATAAAAAAAATGTTTTGAAACATGAACTTGAGACATTTCACGAAAAAATATAAGCAATATTTGTAAAAATAAAATAGAAAGTACCATCGAAAGATTGGACCAAAAGAATGACTGGGATTGCCTACTTTCTATGTATCATTCCAATTTTTAAGGATCGTTAAACAATGAATATTAGATTTTTGAATTTAGTTTATATCATCATATATGAAATGAATAGAAAGAGAGTGTTTTTAAGGAAAAACAAAAAAAGGTAAATTTATTTTTTTAGTCCTCTAAGTGGCGCCACTCGGAGATTTAGTCCTTTTTTTTTCTCGACTTTGAGTTTAGTCCTTTAAATGGACAAAATTCGGACTTTTAGTCTTGTTACCTGCTATAACAGGTAAATGTTACATGCTAGTGGATTTTCTTTAATTCAAACTTTAAATAAATTTTAAAAAATAATAGAATATTATCCATGATAAAAAAAAAAGAATTTTAATTTTATACTTTTAATTTTTATTTGAAATGTGAATTTCATATTTTAGAAATAAAAAAATCTATTTCCTACAAATATTTTACTAACACATTTTTTTACGAAAACTATTTCACAAAAAATATTTATTTTTATTTCCTTTTTTGGTTTAAGTTACTTATTAATTTTAAAAATAATAAAAATATAAAATTCACATATAGTTATTGGAAATATATTCAATTCAACTATAAATAAAATAAAATAGTTTAATATTGAATAATTTCATAATTTATAAATATAGAAATTATTTTTAAAAATAAGAAAAATACTATTAAAATATTTTATATTTCTAGCTAAAAGTATAATTAAATTATAAATATATAAATATTAACAATTATCCATCTTTTCAAAGAGAATTCATGGTTATTCAAACTTTAAAAATATTAAAATAATATTATTTTAATTTCTATTTATTTATATTTATATTTTATTTTTAGTCAAACATTATATATATACATGCATATACATTAATATACACATGTTACATATGTATGCAAACATACATATATATACAGTATACTTGAAAAGAATTATTAGTACTTGGTAATTATAATAACTAATTATTAGTACTTGGGAATTATTAGTACTAATAATATATAATGTTTGATTAAAAATAAAAGAAAAATATAAATAAATTGAAATTGAAATAATATCTATTTTAATATTTTAAAGTTTGAATAACCATTTATACTTTTTGAGAAAATGTATAATTTGTTAATATTTATATATTTATAATTTAAGTATACTTTTACTTAGAAATATAAAATATTTTAATAGTACTTTTCTTCTTTTGAAAATAATTTCTGTATTTATAAATATGAAATTATTAATATTGTAAACTATTTTTATTTTATTTATAGTCTTAGTAAAAGATTTTTTTAGTAAAATATTTGAGGAGTTTTTTTAATTCTAAATATTAAATTCACAATTTAAATAAAACATTTAAAAGTATAAAATTAAAACTCGTTTTTTATCATGAACAATATTCTATTTTTTTAAAATTTATTTAAAGTTTGAATTAATGATAATCCACTAGCAGGTAACATTTACCTGTTATAGCAGATAACAGGACTAAAAGTCCGAATTTTGTCCATTTAAAAGACTAAACTCAAAGTCGAGGAAAAAAAAGGACTAAATCTCCGAGTGGTTCCACTTAGGGGTGTGCACGGGACTTGGAGATCACCAAACCCGAACCGATATCCAAACCGAAAAATATCCGAATCGAAAATATCCGTTGACTTTTTAACTTTCCCCGAACCGAACCGTCACGAAAAATTTTATGGTACGGTTCTGGAGATTTTCCAAATATCCGTACCGAAAATCATACCGAACCGTACCGAACCGAATATCCGAAACCAGAACCGATTTTAAAATCATTTTTATATATACATATATATTATTTTTATCTTATTTATATTTTTATATTAAATCAACTAAACATCCTTTGAAATTCAATACTATATAATACTAAAAATTATCAAATTAAAAATTTGGCATATTTTATCAATATATCAAATGAATAATTGAATATATTTAATTCACTAATAGTTACGTCATATTAGTTTATTTAAATGAACCCAATAAATTAAATTATAAAATTATATTTGATTTGTAGAAAATATTTAATTTGATGATATTTTACTAATTAAGGATCATAACTAGATTCATCCCCTAATCAAGAAAATTATTTGAATTAAAATTAGTTTAAATGATTAGTACATTGCACATAAACTAGAGTAATCGTCTAACCAAGAAATTAAAACATTGAGATTATAGATTTTTGTTTCATATTAGTTTATCAAAGTTATTGGTCAATTATATTTTTTCTAAGTTAAGAGCTCATGGCAATGTGCCAAGAATATAGAATATTATTGTGTAATAGAGGTTACTAAATTTGTCATTCGTTGAGATTATAGACTTTTACTACTAATATGAATAACCTAATATCTGAAACATATTATGTTAAAATCCAAAACGAAAACTCAATACTTTTAACTATAAATTAGATGAAAACGAATAAAAAATTTAATTGATATTAAACTAATATGTAGTATAGGCTATAGTCTATATAATGAAAGAAATATTTAGAATTACAATATTAAAATTTTAGCACTTAATTATGAATTAAAGAAATTTTATGTATAAGTTAAATATAAATTATCAAAAAGTTAAACTCGTATAATACTAATAGTGTTAGTATGTATTTTTGAAATTGCATTAAAAAAAGATTGAAAGTATAAACGTTTAATGATTTTTACCCTGATTTTTCTTTTCACTTTTTTTGTGTTTTTTATTTGTGAAATATTTGAATCTCCGTTTCTCCGGACCGTACCGTACCATCCCATTAGAACCGAATCTCCGTACCGAACTTTCGGGACGGTTTGGGACGGAGATTTTTTTATTATGGTTCAGTTCTAGAGATTTAATTTTGGGATCTACGAACTTCAAAACGGTTCTGGAGATTTCAATCACCGAACCGAACCGAGCGCCTCCACTTAGAGGACTAAAAAACCAATTTTTCCCAAAAAAAAAAATCTAAAATTGGGACTCCGTGAGAGAAACACGAGCAACAATATGTAATACAATATTGAAATAAAGGGAGTAATAAAATTAATAAAAACAAAAGAGAAAATGAGCTTTGCCTACTTTTCTAAGGCCATTCACAAGGATTATCTTTATAGTATATATATGAATGATCTACTTTTGGTATAACATTTTTCTACATCTGGCACGTCGACTTATACCCTGTTTTATTGCAATTCTTTTTAAATATATATATAATAGTGTTGGTCATGATGCATAAGAATTGAGGGAGGGAATAAATTTCAAATAAATGGGAAAATAATGGGTTCGAACCCCGGTTAATACCCTTATAAAGGGCAAGTAATACTACTTGAGCTACAAGCTAGTGGTTGATGCATAAGAATTGAGACAAAACAACATTTTTTGTTTGAAGATTTTTTAGTCATGAAACCAAATTTTACACTCGTGTCCCAAAATTTATAAATAACCAATTTTATTGACTGTTTATGGGCTTTTGAATGTATTACTGTTATTTCTAATCGAGTAGGTCTCCCGTGAGATGGTCGCACCGTGAGACATAAAAAATAATATTTTTTAATATACAAAATAATGCTTTTACAATAACTTTTAGGGTAAAAATTAATACACATTGTCATATCAATTAACAAGTATGTTCAATAAGGTATTACTTTTTACCCTAAAAATATTATTTTTTACACTTAGAAATATTACTTATTTTCTCGTCGTACAACCATCTCACACAAGTTTTTGACTTTACAATCAAGTATTTTTGATTGTTCGTTAACATATTACTTAAATATTTTGTGTACCTAATTGACTAAATTTTTGAGTACAATGGGGGAATTTGGGAGGGGACACACACACTCGTATGAGATCGAACTCACGTCATTCACCCTTACAACATACGTCTCAATTACTGGAGCAGAAGGTTGATCCCTTATAAATTCAAAGAAACTGAAAGATACCCAGTTCGAACCCCAATCAACACCCTTATAAAAGGTGAGCAATATCACTTGGACTTGAGCTACAAGCTCGGGGTGTACCTAATTGACTAAATGCCAATTGACTTAATTGATAGGAGGTGCATTATGATATAGAATTTTCAAAACGCGTTCCGTGTATTAAATCCTAAGGCATGATTAGCGATTTCAGGGGTAAAAAAAAAAAAAAGGCATGATTAGCAACATTTTATAGTTAGCACCTTAGTTTAGAGGTTTATATTTCTCTAACAAGACATTTTATATTGTTTCATTTATATTGTAAATAATACAAAACATAGGAATATTGTAATCAAATTCTCATTTTTTTAATCTGAACTCACATGCAATCAAGTTTAGTAATTTTCGTGTTGCCCCATTAAACTTGACAAAAAAGGTATTATTAATCATGAAAATTCACTTTATTTTTTGAAAATACATATTACAAATCATAAGCAACATATAATAATCTAAATAAGGACCAAGCTACATTACCACAATACAAATTAAACCATAGACAAAGGTGGAAAATAAACCCACATACCATGAGTGGGGATCTAACCCGAGACCTACAAATCTCAGGTTAAAATTCACTTATTGTTAAATACCACATCTGTTGTTAAAAGCTTTAAATATTGATGGACAATTAGCATTGAAATTTATATGATATTAAATTTTATATTTTGTCGTGTCTTATCTATAATTACATTTTAATTAATTTAAATTTCAATTAATTTGATCCTATATTTTACTTAAACCCTGATTTTATTAAACAAATAAATCTATAATAAGATATAAAAAAAACAAATACAATAGTAGAATGTAATTTCAAAAGTATAGAGAAGTTATATTAATTTTCCTAAGGAAATATTATATTACTATAAATGTGTGTGTGCACGCGCGCATTTATATTGCTCTAACAAGTAAGTATTTAAATCTAGGGTCAAATTCGTTGACATTAAATTATACTAGTATATCACCCGTGCGATGCACGGAATGTGATATAATAAAATATTATATAATTTTGATATTAACAAATTGACATATTGTAGGAATTGTAATGAGGCGGGACATGACAGGTATCACAAGACTTAGATATGTCCCATCATTTGAACGGAGAAAGGGATGTAGGTTGATACGTCTTGACCCGAACAAAATAATTTATGATTTACTAAATAATAGTTGTTACAATAATTTAATACTTTCTTACAAAATATCATGTTAAATATCCAACTATAAATTAAAAATTTAGAAAAATAAGAAAAAAATAATAAAATGATTACATAATTGATTATATATTTTAGGAAAATTTATACATCTATTAAAAACACTTGTTGAGTACTCTATAACTTTATAAATTATATATTCACTTAATAATTTTCCACAACTAATTAAATTGGATCAGTGGAGATAGTTGAAATTATATCACTAAATACTATACATGTACTTTACAAAATAAAATCAGAGTGCCATTTGATTTATAAATAACTACATCATTTCACTTAAATGATGATTGTTTTGAGAAAAATGTCTAAAAGAAATGAATAAACAATTTTTGATTGTTTGAGTACAAACCCATATACATGTATATCTATCTTATTTCCATAATCATTGTATAATACAAACTTAAATATATATAAATCTCATTTAACAATATTTAAATTTGAATATATCTTTTGTTGATTTTGTACTATATATTATATTTATTTACATTTTTTCAAGTTGGTTTTGAAATCTTAATTTTGTTCTCCAGATTTGTATTGTATTATTAGGACCATATAGCATACTGTTTGATAATTACCAGGTATTTGGTTATAGTTATCTTGCAATAGTTATGATTTTTGTAAGAAATTAAACAAAATAAATATTTATTTTTGTGGGGAAAATAATTTTAGTAACTCTTATTTTTTTTGAGGGAATAGTAACTATTAAATTTAGATTCATATTACGGCTAAAATCCTACCAATTATAAATTTGTGAAAATATATGAAAACTCAATCTACTCAAAATAATAAATTTTAATTATTTAAATTAAGAAAATATAAGAACTGCATATTTTTTTACATTAATCATTAGAATTTACCCAAATTATGCTACGATAAAAAATAGATTTTACTGAAGATAGGAAATTATAATTGTTATAACTTGGAAAGTCTGATGTATTAAATAATTTAATATTTTACACTATGGTTTTTATTTATTTAAATAGTCTTAGATTTTATTTGATAATTTTTAAATTCTTAGAACAATTGCAAATGTAATTTGATTAATTGTTAGTTTATGAAATAATTTTTTTTTGTTATAATAAACTTTAGATTTTATTATATGATTTTAAGACTTATCAAATAAATTTTAGATTTAATTGATAATTTTAAGGCTTTATTTCATATTTTTTATTTTATTTATATAATTTTGTGAATTCTTGGATAACTTTAGATTTATTGATTATTTTATAGATTTTATATGCTTGTTTTTTTATTTTGAACTTATTTGTGCTTTAAGTTCTTAATTTTTATTTGATCAGTTTCATCAAATAATATTTAGATATACTTTTTAGTATTTTCATCATTAAATAATTTTTACATTACAAATTATGTGAAAATAGGAAATATTGAGTTTTTAAATTAAGAAAGTATAAAAATAGTTGTCAAAATAATTTTACTTTAATAATTAGATCTTACCAAATTAAGCTCACAATAAAAATCTGATTTACTGAAAATAAGAAATTATGTTTTTTTTTTTAATTTGGATGGTTTAATTCAGTTGTTTGTCAAAATAATATTATATTAATCATTAAAACTTACCCAAAAAATGTTAGCATTTTTATTGCAAATTGTTGACAAAATTAAATTACTATTTTTTATTACTCAAGATTTTTTAATAATAATTAAATATTTTCTAGATTTTTTTTTTGAGGAAAAAATATTTTCTAGATTTAGAAAGGTGAAATGGGCGGAAAAATTTTCATACTACTATTTATAAGTGACTCTCTCTTTATATATATATATATAGATTTATACATATTTATATTATATAGATATGCCTATGTAGGTCAAACGTATTAACGAATTTATAAATTTATTTGTAAAAGAGAAAATATATAAATATAGGCCAAAGTTTCATACAATACTCGCTCACAATGATCAATAATCAATAATTTGAACTAATTTTCATTTAACACTAATTAAAAAAAGAAATAAATATTAACTAAATTTGAAATAATAAACAGCTGGTTAAATATAATATTAATAATATTAAATTTAAAAATTATATCTCATGTAAATTTATATCATATATTATGTTGTTTTTTAATTTGACAAGATAATATATCTGAGTTACATGTGTGTACTACACATGACATAATTCTATGTAAAATTAAATAATATCTATAATTTTGACTCTAATTTTACTATACTAACTAAATCAAAGCTACATATTTCATATAATAGCAATGAAAATTTATGTAACACTTTGAAAAAAACTAATGTGTCTTTTAATTTAATTTAAGTTTTCTGAAAATCTAGTCTTGAATAAAACATGGGATAAAATTAACTGATAGTTAGTTATAGATGGATAAATTATTTATAGTTTATAATAGAGTCATACAATGGCAGAGCCATGAGCCATGACACAAATGGGGTGAACTGGTTCACGAAAGTGGAGTAGACCGAATATAAAACCATATCAATTCATACTATTTTTTTTTAAAAAAAAAGAATATTAGTAAATACTTTGTTTTTAGAAAGAAAAAAAAAAATAGGGCCAATGCCCAGATTGCCCTCCCCATAGCTCCGCCAATAGAGTCACAGAGGTGCAAACGAAACTTAACATTTTGTTTAAATCAAGAGATCTAGTGCTTTTGTCCATCACAATGGGGGATATTTGTATGCTTTAATAGTAGTTGTTAACTTGATCAATCTGATAATATCATCAAGAATGAAAGCAAGAGAAAGATAGAAGAGAAGAACTACAGAATGATTTGATACAACTTGATGAAAATGAATTTGTGTTCATTGTCTTTCATTTATACGTAACTATAATGAATATTGTAACTAACCAAAACCGATTTACTAACTAACTAATTCTTGTTGTGTAAATTTTGGTGAGTGTTGACACCCCCCCTCAAGTTGGGCATGTATGTTTATCATGCCTAACTTGGACATGAAAACATTGAATGTATGTGGTGGTAGAGGCTTTGTTAGAATGTCTGCCACTTGATGACCTGAAGGAATGTGAATGAGCTTGATAAGTCCATCTTCTATCTTTTCCTTACAAAGTGACAATCAATTTGAATATGTTTGGTTCGTTCATGGTGGCATGGATTGTGTGCTATACAAAGAGGTGATTTACTATTAGTATAAACCGGAGTGGAACATTATCTTTGAATATGAAGATCCTTTAGTAAATAATTCAAATTGAAGTTCATATGTGATGGATGCAATAGCTCGTATTCGGCTTCGGCGGATGAGCGGCCATCGTGGCTTGTTTCTTTGCTTTCCATGACACTAAGGAATCTCCCAAATAGACAAAGATAACCTGTAATACTTCTTCTTGTGTCACGCATCTTCCCCAACTGCATCGAAAAGCCTTTTAAGTGCAATGTAGAAGAAGTGGGATAAAATAAACCTTTACCTGGATTTGATTTTATATATCTTAAAATCGTAGGCGTGAGACATGTGTGTTCTTTGTAGGTTTAGCCATGAATTGTGACAAGGTCGAATAGAATAGGAAAGTTCAGGCCTTGTTATTGTCATATAGAGTAACCTTCCCACTAATCTCCTATATTCAGCAGGATTAGCTAACGGTGTTGAGTGGCCGCTTGTAAACTTGCTTTTGAATCCATTGGTGTGGAACAAGGTTTGCAACCAAGGAAGCCACTTTCGATTAAGATGTCCAAAGCATATTTTCTTTGGCATAATGTAATGCCTTTCTTGCTTATAGCAACCTCAATGCCCAAAATATATTTGAACACCTAAGTCTTTAATGGTAAAAAAAAGATCAAGATGAGCTTTTATGGCTGTATGTCATTGAGATTATCACCGCTAATATGATATCATCAACATAGATACATAAAATAGTTATGGAATTAGAATTTGATTTTATGAATAAAAAGTGTCGATTTAGATCGAGAAAAACCATAGGAAATAAGGCAAGAGGTTAATTTCAAACCATTGTCTAGAGGCTTGTTTCAAGCCATATAGACTTTTAGTGAGTTTGCATACTCTATCATCATCGGTCAATAACCTGGAGGAGGCTTCATATATACTTCTTCATCAAGGTCACCATGCAAAAACGCATTATTTACATCCAATTGATGTAAATACCAATCTTGGTCTTTGAATGGCTAATACCAATCTAATCAGTAGTGAGTTTAGTGACGGAGAAAATGTATCAAAGTAGTCTAATCCTTATTCTTGGGTGTAACCTTTGGCTACTAATCTAGCCTTATACCTCTCCATAGAACCATCAGCCTTGTATTTTACCTTGTATACCCATTTGCATCCTATACATTTCTTGTTTTCTTTGTCGCGAGTAGTTAGGATCCATGTATTGTTCTTTTCAAGAGCATTGAGTTCAGCTTTCATGGCATCTTGCCATTCAACAGACAACTTGGCTTGATTATAAGTCTTTGGCTCAATGATCTTGCTAATAACAGCTGTGAAAGCTTTATGAGATTTGGATAACTGATTTGTTGACAGATAATCAACTATATTATATTGTTTTCCAGTTGAGCATTCATTTGCCGAGTGTTGAGGTTGAATAGAGGCAGGTAAGGAACAATCATAAACTGCAAGGTAATGTGGAGTAGCTCTAGATCTTGTAGATCTTCTTTGAGATTGAGAACCTGGAATGATAACAGGATTTTGTATGGGATTCTGTATAGGACTTTGTATGGGATTCTGTATAGGGATTTGTATAGGATCTTGTATAGGATTTTCTGTAGGACTTTGTGTAGGAGTTTGTAAAATATCCATCTGAAGCTGTGTGTTGTCTTGTTGAAGCTGTATGTTGTCTTGCTGAACTTGTGTGTCAAAATGAGATTGAGCAGGTTGAGTGTTGACATTGACATTCAAAGACGCAGATTATTGAGGAAATAAGGGAGCAACTCTGGCTGTTGTGTCATTCTCAGTTTTGAAAGGAAATATGTTTTCACAAAATTGAACATGTCTAGAAATGAAAATTTTCTTTGTAAGAGGATCATACAATTTGTATCCTTTGTAACCAAAAGAATATCATATAAAAACCCATTTTTGAGCTCTATGGTCAAATTTAGACCTCTGAGAAGTAAGTGTAGAAGCATAAGCAAGACATCCAAAGGTTTTGAAATGAGCATAATCAGGAGCTTTATTAAACAATTTTTCATATGGTGTTTTAAAACCAAGAACAGGAGTAGGGACTCTATTTATGATATGTGCTGCAGTTAACACACATTCATCCCAAAAAACCATAGGAATGTTGGACTGAAACATTAAAGCTCGAGCAACTTGAAGAAGGTGTTGATGCTTTCTTTCTACAACTCCATTTTGTTGGAGTGTTTCTACACAGCTCTTTTGATGCAAAATGCCCTTTTCTTTATAAAAATTAACAAGCATAAACTCTGGGCCATTATCAGACCTGATACTCTTAATGGACTTGTTGAACTGAGTAGAAACAAAATTGTAAAAAGTTATTAAGTGAGTTCTAGTTTCAGATTTTTGTTTCATCAAATAAATCCAAACACATCTAGAGTAGTCATCAACAATAGTCAGAAAATATTTAAAGTCATTGTGAGAAATTGTAGAGAATGGTCCCTATATATCACAATGTATTAGATCAAAGATAGAATTTGAACAAGTTGAACTTGTAAGGAAACTGATCTTTTTCTGTTTTGCAAAGTGGCAGATGTCACATGCATCAAAACTGTTACTAGAAGTACATTGTAAATTTGGAATAAAAGATAATCTCTGAGCAGAAATATGTCCTAAACGATTATGCCACATCAATGTTTCTTTAGAAGCTATAGCAGCTGAGTGAAGATTGAGGTGGTAAAGTCCATTTGTTTCCTTAGCAAAACCAATCATCCTCTGTGTTTTCAAGTCCTGTAAAATACAATGAGATTATAGAAAACATGTTGCATAGTTGAAATTTTTAGTTAAATTGGATATTGACAGCAAATTATAAGTAAATGAGGGAACATATAAAACATGTTTCAGAATTAATGAATCAGAAAATTTGACTTCTCCTATATGAGTGGCTACAACAACATTTCCAGTAGGCAAATGTATAGGTAAGGATATTGAATGTGGCAAGCTTGTATATAATGATAAATCACAAATCATGTGATCTGTGGCACCTGTATCTAGTATCCAAGGGCCAAAGGAGTTAGAAATACCTGTGTTAACAGTTGCTGCAAAATGAACTGGCATATCTGTATGTAGGACAACAGAGTTCATAGCTTTAGATGGAGCCTGTTGTTTGGCAAAAGCCAAAAATTTCTCAACCATATCATTGGAAAAAATATCATCAGTAGCACTAGCTTGATTAGGAGAATGTGCTGCAGCATGAGCATCATGGTCAGGTGCCTGTCTTGGGCCTTTGGGACCCTTCCAACCTGGAGGGTATCCAATCAATTGGAAACACTTATCTATGGTGTGGCCGGTGTATCCACAATGAGAACACTTGGGTTTCTTTTTATCCTTGTTGTACTGAAATCTTGAAGTTGAAGATTGTTTTGCCAACATAGCCATTAAAGTGTCAATAGGATTTGAAGCACTAAATGCACCATTGTTGTCATTAGTAAGACTTCTTTGACTCTCTTCTTGAAGGTGAAGTGCATATACCTTGGCAAGACTACATAAATGAGAATTGAGTAATAGCTGACTCCTAATAGGAGCATAAGAATCATGCAATCCCACAAGAAACTTGATGACTGAATCAACTTGATGATTGACAGCCATTCTTGCAGAGATATTACATGAACAATTGCCACAAACACATTGGATAATAGGTCTGTGATTGAGAAACTCATCCCAGAGAGCCTTAAACTGATTATAATATGAGGTTATAGATTGTGTTCCTTGAGAAATGGAACTCAGGGCTTTATCAAGATGGAAGACCCTGGGGCCATCACTACGCATGTATCTGATTTTTAACTCATCCCAAACTTCTTTTGCTGAAGTAAAATATAGCAGACTTTGTCGAATTTCCTTTGAAATTGAGTTTAAGATCCAAGATAATACCAGGTTATTGGCTCTATGCCAAGAAACAAATAAGGAGCTCGTTGAGGGAGGACTGGAAGTGAGCCATCAATAAATGCATTCTTGTTCTTCACAGTCAAGGCCATAGAAGCCGCTCTACTCCAAGATATGTAGTTGTCCCCTGTAAATGGTTCATAGACTATTACAACACCTGGATTATCAGAAGGATGAAGAAAGTATAGCGATTGAAAATCATCTGCTGGATTGGGTTGTCTTGGAACACGAGGGAGTTCTTCAGGAATGTCACTAGAATCAGAAGCCATATGAAGAATATGGAAATTGGATGAAGAAATACAAAGAAATCTGATCAAGAAATCAGAGTGCAAGATTTAGAAGAAGCAGATTTGATCAAACTGATACCATGTTAACTTGATCAATCTGATAATATCACCAAGAATGAAAGCAAGAGAAAGATAGAAGAGAAGAACTGCAGAATGATTTGATACAACTTGATGAAAATGAATTTGTGTTCATTGTCTTTCATTTATACAGAACTATAACTGAATATTGTAACTAACCAAAACTGATTTACTAACTAACTAATTCTTGTTGTGTAAATTTTGGCTGAGTGTTGACAGTAGTTGTGGGTATTTTTTTTTTTTTTTGACAAAGTAGTTGTGGGTATTTAATATAAAATCAATATCACAAGGGGTAAATTTTTCCCAAAATTTGTTTATACCTTTGAATGGAGTAGTTCCAGAACTCAATAATCGAATTGGTCATGACTATGACTGTGTCAGCTTAATTACTTGACAATTAAGACATGTATGACCTAAGTTTTTTCAAATGCTTCCAAGTGCAGGTGAGCAAAGACAATCAACTAAAACATAATCTAATGTCGGATTTAATTAAATAATATTGGGTTTCGATTGATGGTTTTGTAGGTGTTAATTTTATTGGGTACGTACGTATAATAAATTATAGAGTCATTTTTCTTTTTTTGCATTTTTCCCCTCAAATACGAGTACCCTTCTAGGCCCTAGCCAAAAACAACCTAAGAGACTGAGAAACTATCATCTTTAATCAAAAACCGGTTTTTATAGTGTAACATTTTTGAAATTATGAAAAATAGTTTACCATTCAAATGAGTTAAGTCAGTTGAACAATTATACACGACAATGACCTTTGCAATTAAACTTTGATCTTAGGTTATCCCAAAAATTATTCTTGTACAATTATAAAAATGTTTGTTGATTATTTTGCAAACAAACTTCTAGATGATCCAAGTTTGTAGTTAGCTTAATCATATTAGGTTATAAAGATCTACCAAAGTGACGTGGTATTATTATTATTATTATTTGTTTGTCTCCTAGTTAGAAGCTTGTTGTAAGATGGCTTTATGGGATGGTTTGAGTCTTGGCGATCTACTCATCAACCTGTAATTTGAATAATATTACTAGTCCACCGATCAAAAAAAAAAAAAAAATTACTAGTCTTGTGGGTTAGATAGAGATCTTAAATGAGCTGGTCTTAGTGGCTTCGGGCCAGTTCTAGCGGGCTTCGGGCTAAACATGTTTCAGGTTAATCGGGTCACTATTAAACGGGCTGGCAATATTGCCGACCTAACCCTAGCAGGCTTCGAGCTAAACGGGCCATTAACCGGCTAAAACAAAAAAAAATATATTTAAATCTAAAATTTTAAATTTTAACATATATAATATTAATATTCAAACTAAATATATAAACCAAATGATTCATAATAATAAAAGTCAACACATAGTTTGTAGTAGTTGGATTAATGGACAAAATCTTAAAGTTTAGACATTCAAAATTTCGTAATTAAATAAAATCATACAAGTACGACTTGAATACACAACTAAGTAAATATTAATCAAGTATCATCGCCAATCCCATTTGATTCGTCCTTGTGGACAAAATATTATCTTTCAATTCTTATTCATCTAATATATATAAAACAATAAATTGTGAATTCTTGTTACTTTAAATAACACAATTTATAAAATAATACTTGTTACTTTAAATTACACAAAAAATAAATTCTTGTTACTTAAAATAATACAATTAAATAATTTCCAGTCACTTATAAAAAAAAAGAAGAAGAAATTATTCGCGGACCATGGGCCAGCCTGTTTAACCCGCGGGCCAACTCGTTTAGCTCGCGGCCTAAATGGCCCAGGCAAAAAAAAAGGTCTGATTTTAAGCGAGCCAAAATTTACAAGCCCTGACCCTAATTTTTTCGGGTTAAATGGCCAACCCGTCGCGCTGCGGCCAGTTTAACATCTCTAGGCTTAGAGAGGATGGGATCTTCTATTGCAAAAATATATTTCATCGCTTATTCCACCATATAGATGATTGACACATGTATAAAATCACCATATTAATTTTGAAGTATAAATCAAAGCTAAAATGTGGGTTTTTGATATGGTAGTTTTATACATGTGTCAATCAGCTGAACAATGAAATAGAAGATTAAACACGTTTTTGCAATAGAAGATCCCATTGGGCGTGGAATGTGTTCTTGAGGCTGAGAGGTATGGATGTCAATGGGTAGGATTCATGTAGAATTATATATCCTCCATCCTCTTATCCATTTATTATATTTATCCCCATCCATACTGGTATTCAATCCATACGCATCTCTATACACATAAGAGTATCGGGTATCTATATCCTAGTAACCCTACCCAATACCATATTGCCACTTACAATTATATTTTTTCAAATTTGAGTTATTCAATGAAGCAATGGATATTTACTAAATTATTAAGAGTACGTACAATGTGACAAAAAAAGAATAAAGATAAGAATTAGTGAATTAAACATTATAAAAAAACAAAATATTAAAAAAGGCGAAACACGTAGGTTATTGAATTTTGGTTGAGAATCGAGAAAAGAAATTTACTTTTAATATAGATAAATAGATATGTATAAATAATATATATTATATAATATTATTTAATCGGGTACCGAGTCGGGTATGAGTAGGATATTCCCTAATGGCCAAACTTGCCTCCAGACGTGAACTTGAAAATCCCCATACCCATGTACCCATTATTTAATTGGGTCCAAAAATACCCTCCATACATTCCTTCGTTCGATTAGGTATCGAATCCTCCAACAGGTTTAGAGGAAATTGCCATTCCTACTGAAATGTCTCAATTTCAAATCCTCACCTTTGTACCACTAGATCGAGTTTATCGCATAGAGCTTTTCTCGCACGATCTACTTGATTGATGTGATTTGCTGGTTAATTATTGCGTCAAGTCTGAGCGTCTACCCAATACGCCCTCATAGTTCACTTCCGTAGGATATGCAAATGTACAATACAAACTTACAAAGTGATTTATGACAAGGAGTTGAAATAATTGTACAATGAGCAAAAAGTCTTTGGGAATATAATTATTGTGAATCAAAGTGGATTTCTGAAAATTATATACCCAAGCCATTATTTTGATACATTTTGTATTACATGGTTTTGAGTTTGATGAAATGACTCCCCATTTAATATTTATCAAAAGGTTTTTTTTTTCATAATATCTATCTAATTTTATGATTCCGTAACTCGGAAGGGTGCTCTAAAAAGGAAGTTCAACTATTCAACCCTTTATATGCAATTAATTTTGTACTTGTTTTTTGGATAAGGAAATTTTTTACTTGTTGTCAACTAATATATCCATATTATGTATTGTTCGGGACAAAATTGACTTTTCTCAATATCTCCTAGTTTTATTATTTTATTCATTATTAACTTTCAAAACTATTTAATTAATTATCCAATATCATTAATTATTATCGGATCACAAGTATAATTATCTGGCCCCGACGGTCATTTTCTCCTACATAGCCCATGCGGCCCATCACCTCAGGTGTAAAAGAGGTTCTTCCTCATTATTTGTAAGTACTTTGCATTAATCTAAATTACACGCTCTGTATTATTTTCTTTTACTTTAGAATTTTCCATCTTCTTGTATTGAGTTGAGCGCCGGAGAGGCCTCAATGGGACAATCTAGGGCATGTCTGACGTTTGCTGAACTAATACAGACAAGTTCCCAACTTAAAGAACTACTAGCAGGAGAAGACTTAGACTTTTTCAGAATTCCTATACTTGAGTGTTATGTAGATTTTAAGCAGCATCATGTATGAAAACACGTGGAAGTTAAATGCAACCCATTTCCATATTTCAAAAATTATCATAAAGGTACGTCTTGTAAATGATGTTTTTTTTAATATGAAGTCAAAAATATAAATAAGAAAATTTTGAATTTTCTTCGTAGTTAGGCGTATAATGCACTATTACTTAATTCCCGATAGGCGAAACATTGACGTAATTCTTTTATGATGCATCTAATTATTTTTATTGGCTTTTATTCATTCTGAAAACAGTAATACAAGTCTGATTATAGTAATATAAGTTGATAAAATGAGAATTTTTGTTCATTAGTAAAACTAATAAGCCCCTACGCATTAAACAATGACGTCAATATATTTTGTTGACATTTTTTTTTTACAATGGAGGATAATAGGATAGGGGACACACACTCGGATATGATCGGATCCGAGTCAATCATCCTTACAACACAAAATTCTACCACTGTAACACAAGATTAATCTCTATTTTATTGACATTTAAGTTGCATACAAATACCCAAATAAAGTTAATGAGAAAAAGTTAAATAATTAAGTATCAAACCAAGTCATACTTTGATGGTCGAATTTTCAACATTACATAACTTTACTTTGACAAGTCCAAGATCGATTGTATGAGACTATAAGAATATGAAAGAGTTTTGGGCTAATTACAGAAAAATCCAAAAGTTATTGAAAATTATAAAAATCTCCATTAAGATTTGTTTCGTCTTATTTTTCCAATTCATAAGCAAATAACATATATCAAAACCTCTACTGGATTTTATAGAAATATTACGTTACCCCTTAAATTTTAGACAAAATCAAAACTAAAGGGGTTTTTAAAATTTTGAAAAACTCCGAATTTCTTTGTATTAGCCAAAATCTCATTAAGTTATTAATTTTTTTTGTAATTATATCCCTAGTTTGTATGGAAAAGCAATATATCCACATTGGAGTAAAACAAATGTGTTCGTGTCTTAACAAATACTGAAATACCCAACATAGAGGTTAATTGTGGATAAGGCTAGAAAATTGGCCTATTCTTCTTGGGCTTTGACAATTTAGCCTTTGCGTCTTTTACTGGGCATATCGGACATTGAAATTTTAGATATAAATTATACTTGTCGTTATTTTCGCAAGCTCATAAGTCATTTCCTATAAGGTGAATTTCTTATGTTTGTGTTGCTTGAGTTAATTGGACCACTACTTTACTTGTTATTTTTGAATTTTAAGTTATTAACATGTATAGAAATTTGAAAACACACAAAAGAATAGAAACAGTTGTTTGAAGAGAAATTGGTTCCCAAAAATACTTGATCAGAGTCGAGACCCAAGACGAAGCCTATTAGTAATATTGTGATCCAAATCCCCATAAGCCCATTTGACCAATCAAAGTTAAACCAAACGAGACACAATCAATATAAAATATTTCAGTACAAAGCATTTTACGAACAGGATTGAATTTATTCGTCATCAACCAATGATCTAATTGTATTTAACTTCATTTTGTTGAAGTAGTATCGTGTAATTGATAGAAATTTGACCAAAATTCCATTCCGACAATTAATAATACTATCATACTAGATTCTTAAGACAAGCCATGACAACTTTTCCTAAATTCATCCATAGTTTTTGTACCTGTCCCTGGAAATTAACAAATGATGGTTGGTGATGAGAACGACTTCTCAAAAGGCCCTTTAGCAAAGTTTCAATCATTTTAACTTCATTTTACCACTATACAAAGAAAAAACATACTCTGAATAAACTAAAATAATTTCCTACCTACTTTTTGAAGGGGGAAATGAAAATGGGGTGTGTTGGAAGGAGTGAGGGATGGAAGTTCGAACATGGGTACTCTGCTAGCCGAGTAACACTCCAATTGACCATACAGGCTCCGTCTGAATCTTTGAAGAGACAAAATTCAAGAAGCTTGTTCTAAACATTTGCATATCCTTCAACTCTAAATTAATAGCATTAACTACAATATAATTTTACAGAATATATTGATCTATCTTGAATTTTTCATCAATGGAAAATGACGTTAGGCTTTCATGCAAAAGCTCATTAGACCATAGGTCCATAACTCACTCCAATCCATCGCTATTCTCAATGCTAATTGGAGCTTCCAATAGTGTTGCACCAGAATTGGATGATGTTGAAGTATCTCCTAATTATTAATACACATTGATAAGGCAAGCAGCTCTTGACCACTGCAATGAGGTCTATAATTGTTATGATAGAAAATGAAGAAGGATATTTTGAGAGATTATGAACTTCATTATGTTATTGCTTGAATGTTGTTGATGATGATACAAGTATTTATAGACTTCAAATGAATCAGTTAAGCTAACTGTTTCCTAACCAACTCATAACAGAAAATGCAACAGCAAAATAACCGTCATAACTAACTTCTAACAGTAACAGAGAAAATATCTCTAATAATACTACAGGGAGGTCTCGAAAACCTATCCATGATCCGAAAGCGACCCGATTCATGACAGTGACCTGACTCGGTCTGAGGACCGTCGATTTTACTGACAGACAAGTATAATACCACTATTCAAATTACACTTGGCACAATGTAACCATAATTCTCACATGTGCCAGGAATGTCTATAAATACTTTGTTGCAGTAATCAATTGGTAATTAATGTCCCTTCACTTTTACTCTTTACTTTTACTGTCTTTTACCTCCACATCTCTTTGATCTCGAATTGACTTAGACATTGGAGAGTCTTCGCTGGAGTCTCCCTCCGGCTAACCTAACGTGTGTTCGTTGTTCTGAGGATCTTTAGCTCCGAACCCGATACCCAAGGGTCCGAGTCCCGAAGGTACCTTCTGATCTACATCGATATCACACATCATTTTCTTTTTGTTCAAAAAAAAAAACATTCAAACATATTCTTATTCAATGTACTTTCTCTAATTCCATTATTAATTAATGTACACTCTGCCAAAACAAATTTTCTCCATAATATCATTATCCAACATTTTAAACTCTCCCCAGCATACCCCGGACCCCACCCTCACAAACCACGCATATCAATTCCACATCTTTAGACGTGTCATGATCACAACCCCTCAATCACCATGCTCATCCAACGGACACAATTATATTCAAACAACACAATAATTAACCTGCCCAACCAGCACACAATATCCAAAATGTGCCTCTATTTAAACAAACCAAAAGTGGCCCAGAAAATTCAGGAAATTCAGCTTAGCCAAATTTTCATAAGCTTTGCAAATTTCCTACTTTTCTTGCAAAAAAGAAAAAAAAAACAAAATGGAAAATAATGCCAATGGAAATAATGATCCCTTGAACTGGAAAATGGCGGCTGAGTCACTTATGGGGAGCCACCTAGATGAAGTGAAGCGCATGGTGAAGGAGTACCGGAAGCCGGTGGTCCGGCTAGGCGGCGAGACGCTGACGATATCGCAGGTGGCGGCGATAGCCACCCGGGAGGCAGCAGTGAAGGTGGAGCTGGCGGAGACGGCGAGGGAAAGTGTGAAGGCGAGCAGTGATTGGGTGATGGAGAGTGTGAACAAAGGGACGGATAGTTATGGAGTCACAACTGGTTTTGGTGCTACTTCTCATAGGAGGACCAAACAAGGTGGTGCTCTACAAAAGGAGCTTATTAGGTAATTAAATATTTATTGTTTAATTTGTTACATTAAATTAAATATATAAAATTATAATTAAGAATTATGTTATGTCAGCATATATTATATATATTCTTTTTCGCCTTTGGGTGGGGTACTACGTAATTAGAGCTGACAATGGATTGGTCCATACCATTCTAGCTTGAGCCCAGTGGGCCAAATTGAAAATATCGATTTGGCCCAATCTGACTTGAAATCTCATGTAGCTATATTTCTTGTGGCCGAACTCTAGTGGGAAACACTTGCACTTTTATATATATATATATATATGTATATATGAGATCGAATCTAGGCCGTCCTGAATGAATAAGATTCTACCATTGAAATACAACGATCTTATGTCAGTATATATAATTCTTTTTGGTAATATAATATTCATTTTTAAATATAAATATATAATTGAAAACTTATTAATTAAAATAACAAATCAATGAAATATTATCCATTACAACCATATTATAGCGGGGGTGGGGGCCGTTAAGACAATCCAAGTTTGCTAGAGGTGTTAGGAGTTGGGACTTATAGGAGGCGACTCATCATTAATGTTAATTTTCGAGGCATGCTATGTCTATGCTCATCTATTCCAAAATGTTTTTCTTATCATTATCTCTTATAAGTTTGAACTATTTATTGATCTTTTAATAAATTTCGTATATGTTTGGACCTTAAAAATGATTTTTGTGCTGGTTAATAATATTATTCACATATATATTTTCTGAATAAATTAATCTTAATTATCTACTACCATATAAAAATATTAATTAATATAATTGGTCAATTTTAGAACATCAATTTCAGACAACATAATGTAATTAGTCAATTTAGTGTCTTTTGTTTCCATGGCTTAATTATTACAAGACCGTGATTAATTAATTGGTATCGAAAATATTGATTATTTAATTTGCTAATCAAAATATAATAATTTTTCCACACGCGTCATGGCTCATGGTCACTTACAACACGTGCCATTGTAAAGCCATGCATGAATTGAGCTCCATCAGTGCACGTGAGAGGCACAATTAAGGTTCTGATAAAAATATGTCTACAGGCACAATTAAGGTTAAGTTGTGATTGGTTGTGAGACATTTTCCAAAATTTTCATTTTTGAGAAAAACAATTATATGATATGTGATTGTTTGTGAAAAAAGAGAGGTTTTTTTTTTTATAGATAATTTCATTTCTTCCCAAAATTAATTCATTTTTCTCTTTTTTTTTCACACTTCTCAATACCCAACTATACTATTTATTTTTCTCTCCGCCTCCTATTCATATAAATAATTTCGTTTAATTTATCAAAATTTTTGTTATTTTTCTATTAATCTTGATACCAAATGATATAAAATGAGATCCATATGGCTTATTTTTGGTTCAATTTTTTATTTTTTATTCAATTTTCTTACATTATATTTTACACTATTATTTCTACAAAAAATTCCACAAACAATCAACATCTCTAAAAGATTCTCCATCATATAAACACGATTATTACTTTTTCTCTACTCAACCAACTTTCACTTTTTAAAATTTTTCACCATTTTTCACTCAGAAATGAAAATAGATGGAATGAAAGCACAATCAATCAATGTCAACATTCAATTTTGTGAAGATAGTTAATGATAGTTGTAAATATTTGGCTAATTTGACAATTTGTGGCATTTAGTTTGTGGCAAATACCACAAACTTTTGCGAAACTGGGGTGAATTGGGAGAGTTTTTATATTTTAAGTGTAGGCGCCCATGGTATTGGCGCCTACAAAGTAGACGCCATTCTCTAGGGCAAATACTGTCAGTCTTTTTTTTTTTTTTATTCTGACACATATCTGGCGCCTACTACCTATTTTTTATTTTTATTTTTGAAAATTAATTTTAATTATTAAATAAATACACAATTTTTGGATAACTATAATGTGAAAATATTACTGAATGAAAACGCGATTACATAATAAAGTCTACAACACATAATTAAAAAAAACAAGGAAATTACACATTAAAATTGTGTTTACGATCCAAATATAGACCTAGCGTACTTAGCATTTTGGTGAACAAAGTGTTAGATGTGTGTAGGTGCCAATTACTTTATGAATATTCAAAATTATTTTAAAAAATTATAAAATACATACATACACCATTTTCGATATGTTTGCTGAAAATTTGGAGAAGAAAAGTTGTAGAGAATTTTAAAATATTACATATCTTGTTAGACTAGTGAATAGAAATTACTATTAGATCAAATAAATAAGTGTTAATGATTTTGTAGTAAACGAAAATTGAAAAGAATCAAGAAAACATATTATCTTCCAACAATAAAAATAGATTATAATTTGAATAAAAATATCCAAATTGATTCATATATATTCGAATATGTTACAAATAAGAATAAAAAGAGAGTAAGTCTGCAAATTTCTCAATTATACCCTTTATACCGGTACGCGAACAATTGGAACTTCTCCAACTCAAGCAACTTGTCGGCTCACCTCTATGCTACGTTACTTGCCATCACGACATAATGCTGAGCGATCAAGTTCTTCTTCATGCCAAGATCAATCGTGCAGTATTTCGATTGTTCGTGTACCGATTTATTGTATTTTCATTCAATGATATTTTACATTCTGGTTATCCAAAAATTGTGTATTTATTTAATATTTAAAATTAATTTTTGAAAAATAAAAAAAAATAAAAAATAGGTAGTAGGCGCCACTATGTGTCAGAATAAAAAAAAAACGAAAAGAAGACTGGCAGTGGCGCCCTTGAGACTGGTGCCTACTTTGTAGGCACCAATACCATGGGCGCCTACACTTAAAATATAAAAATCCTCCCAATCCACTCCAGTTTTGCAAAAGTTTGTGGCATTTGCAACAAATTGTCAAATTAGCCTAAATATTTACTGTGCCTTTCTATATTCTGTATTTGAAAAGATTCATTTTTTGGGAGTGCAAAAAATCAATGCTTTAGTTTAAAAACAAATCAACACTTATCAGTAGTAGAAAACCAAATTACCACATCTAGTTAGAATTACATATGTTTAATGATCACGTATGATTTTCTATTTTATTCTTTATTCCATGTCTATAAATTTTGCAATTTGTGTACAAGATGTACACAACATTCATCGGATTGAAAATCTAGATGGAATTAATAGAGAATGCAATTGAGAATTTGGACTGTTTAATAATGATCATGTAAGTTGTGAGAAGATAAAATGCTCCTCATGACCCAATGCCAAAATGACCTCACAACCCTCTAAGTAAATGTAGGAAACATAATTTTTTTTATCGACTTAGTAAAATTTTCATTTAATCAAACTCAATAAATCACAATACACACGTGACTAATACATAATTTTAGAGAAATAAAGTGTGTATTTGTTTCTCTTGTTGTTGTGATTAATTTGACTTCAATTAAATTTAAATTCACATAAGAAAATACTAATACTTGGTACTTGCAGTGTTAGTATTCTCACGTTTCTGGTATTAGTTGCTTATTATTATTTAATTTCGTAAAAACTTATGTGAGGCGGTAAAAGTCCGTGAGACGGTGATACTTTAAGTGTAAAAAGTGATACTTTAAGTGTAAAAAATGATATTTTATCTATTTAATTAAATTATTGTATTTAGACAAAATATCACTTTTTACACTAAAAGTATCACTTGCTACACTAAATATATCACGGTCTCACGGTCTCACACCGTCCCACATGAGACCTGCTGATTTAATTTTAATCTATTTGTATCATTTTCAGATTCTTGAATGCTGGAATATTTGGCAATGGGACTGAATCAAGCCACACTTTGCCTCACTCAGCCACAAGGGCCTCAATGCTAGTAAGAATCAACACATTACTCCAAGGCTATTCAGGCATCAGATTTGAAGTCTTAGAGGCCATCACAAAACTACTCAACCACAGCATCACCCCATGCCTACCACTTAGGGGCACCATCACGGCATCCGGCGACTTGGTCCCGTTATCGTACATTGCCGGCATTCTATTGGGCCGGCCCAATGCCAAGGCCATCGGGCCTGACGGCGAAACCCTAGACGCGGCCCAAGCGTTCACCCTCGCGGGCATCAAAACTGGCTTTTTCGAATTGCAGCCCAAGGAAGGCCTTGCACTAGTAAACGGCACGGCCGTGGGCTCGGGCCTGGCATCTATAGTGCTATTCGAGACCAACATTCTTGCCCTTTTGTCAGAAGTTTTATCGGCTGTTTTCGCCGAAGTTATGCAGGGAAAGCCCGAGTTTACGGATCATTTGACGCATAAGTTGAAACACCATCCGGGCCAGATTGAGGCCGCTGCCATAATGGAACACATTCTTGATGGGAGCTCATACATCAAAGAAGCACAAAAAGTACACGAAATGGACCCTTTGCAAAAGCCTAAAATTGACCGCTACGCTCTCCGTACGTCTCCACAATGGCTTGGCCCACAGATCGAAGTTATTCGGTCTGCGACGAGATCCATTGAAAGAGAGATCAATTCCGTCAACGACAATCCATTAATCGACGTCTCGAGAAACAAGGCATTGCACGGTGGGAATTTCCAAGGCACGCCTATAGGCGTGTCCATGGACAACACGCGACTAGCGATCGCCTCGATCGGGAAACTCATGTTCGCGCAGTTTTCCGAGCTCGTCAACGATTTTTACAACAACGGTTTGCCCTCGAATTTGTCGGGAGGACGAAACCCGAGCCTCGACTATGGATTTAAAGGCGCTGATGTGGCGATGGCTGCTTATTGTTCCGAGCTGCAGTTTTTAGCCAATCCGGTGACGAATCACGTCCAAAGCGCAGAGCAACACAATCAAGATGTGAACTCTTTGGGGCTAATTTCCTCGAGAAAAACAGCCGAGGCGGTCGACATTTTGAAGCTCATGTCTTCGACTTTCTTGGTTGCATTGTGCCAAGCCATTGATCTGAGGCACTTGGAGGAAAATCTGAAGGCGTCGGTTAAAAACACAGTTGCCCTAGTGGCTAACAAGATCCTAACCATTGGCCAAAACAGAGAGCTTCATCCATCCGGGTTTCCCGAAAAGGACTTGCTAAAAGTCGTCGACAGAGAACACGTTTTTGCCTATATAGACGACCCGTGCAGCCTTAGCTACTCGCTAATGCAGAAACTAAGGCAAATATTGGTCGATCCCGCATTGAATATTATTAATAGTGATGGGGAGAAGGAATTAATTATTTCTATTTTCCGAAACATTGGTGCATTTGAGGAAGAATTGAAAGACCTTTTGCCTAAAGAAGTCGAAAATGCTCGACTCGACTTGGAAAGTGGCAGGGCAGCCATTGATAACAGGATCAAGAACTGTAGATCTTATCCGTTGTACAAGTTTGTGAGGGAAGAGGTGGGGACTAATTTTCTTACGGGCGAAAAGGATCTTTCGCCTGGTGAAGAGTTTGATAAGGTTTTTACAGCTATTTGTGAAGGGAAACTGATTGATCCATTGTTGGATTGTCTCAAGGAATGGAATGGTTCTCCTCTTCCTATCTGCTGATATGAAATGGTTACAAGTCCAGACATATCTTATAGTACATTACATGTTTTATCCTAAGTTACCTTTTTTTTGAACTCTGGAAGATGTGTATCAGTAAACAGAGTTCTCAAACTTGATGGTGATGCCTGTACTTTTTCTATTGTGTGAAGTTTTTCTGATAAGTGAATAAAACATAGATGTAACTCATCAAGAAGTCTTTTTCACCACGTCCATTTTAAGTCAACAAAGAGAAAAAAAAGGTGAAAATAGTATGATTATTTACTTATGTTTATTTGAAGTGATTTTATTCATCACTTCAGGGGATCTGTTTACTATGAGAAATCACTACCAAATACCAATATAGGGATAATTACAAGAACACCCACGAGGTTTAGGCTAATTACCAAAAAAAAAAACATAAATGTTTCAAAATTACAAAAAAAAACCATTGAGGTTTGATTGATTGATTCCATCTTACATTTTCTCCTTTCATAAACAATAAACATTTCAAAAACCTCATGATATTTCGAGAAATTTTACAGTTAATCCCTTAAAGTTACGGCATAATCAAACTTGAGTTTTTTTTTTTTTTTTTTTGAAACATGGTTTTTCTGTAACTAGCCCAAACCTCAGGGGGGGGTCTTTTGTAATTATCCCTACCAATAGATATCAACAATTGGGTTTGAGCTGGAAAACATCTTTGGGTTTTTCTAGTATTTGGAAATGAATTTTCAATACTTACTGGTTTACGAATGAGAATCGAGAAAATGTTTGATTTGTTGTCTGAATTTTATGTTTGTAATGAAAATATTTTTGGTTATAGTTTTTAAAGTGTAATTTTGACATAAATTTGTGTGATTGTAGTGAAAGTTGTTTGGTTGTGGTTTTTGAATTGTGTTCTCACATAGATTTGCGTTTTTATGGTGAAAATTTATTTGGTTGTATATTCAAAAGAAAGTTTTCATAAAAAAATAAAAACTGAAAATGACTTAATTTTTATTAAGAACTTCCATAAACAAACATAAATCAATTTTTTGGAATAGCGGAATAGTTGAAAAATGAAAATTTTGGTAACTTTGAAAATATAACCATACATGGCTGTACATTTTACCATAAGAAGAGACACACGTACAATTATGGATATACTCTTTAGACACGGCAAGGAAACATAGGGGCGGGGTTATTTTTCAACTGTGGCATTTGCCATGCATTTTTTTGTTTCTATAGTGGGTTGGGAGGTTTTTAAAAAAATATAGGTGTAGGGCTTAGAAAGAAAGGCGCCGCCACCGCACACTTAACTTTTTTTTTTTTTTTTTTAAAAGCGTGGCGGCAAAGTCTTGGTCAAAGGCGCGCCAAACCTCGACACTCCGCACTTGGGCGCCATTAGGAAAGGCGCCACCCCCCATTTTTTAAATTTTCTTTTAAATATTAAATAAAAATACAATTTTTGGATAACTATAATATAAAACATCATCGGATCAAAACCCGATTAAATAATAAAAACTACAACAAATATTTAAAAACGAACAAGAAATTACACATTAAAAAACTGGAATAAGAAACGTCATCCCCATTATTCGAATATATACGAATCATTTCTAATAATCGTA
This sequence comes from Rehmannia glutinosa, assembly GCA_016081115.2. NCBI lineage: Eukaryota > Viridiplantae > Streptophyta > Magnoliopsida > Lamiales > Orobanchaceae > Rehmannia > Rehmannia glutinosa. The sequence goes on along the minus strand of CM071929.1, from coordinate 33,500,038 downwards.
CTTAAAATTCTAATATGTATTTATTGTTGGGTTATTTAGAAATTATATGTTTGGAATAAGAGATATTTATTAGTTTGAAGATGAAAAGTTGTACAAAATTTTAGAGGATTAATTATTTACTTTGTCAAATTATTCTAGTAATGAAATGTAGTCATTAGATCAAATAAATGCTAGTCATTGATACATTAAAATTTTGAATACGATTATTCGAATTGATTCGTATATATTCGAATAATGGGGATGATATTTCTTATTCCAGTTTTTTAATGTGTAATTTCTTGTTGGTTTTTAAATATTCGTTGTAATTTTTATTATTTAATCGGGTTTTGATTCAGTGATATTTCATATTATAGTTATCCAAAAATTGTATTTTTATTTAATATTTAAAAGAAAATTTAAAAAATAGGGGAACGCCATTTATAGAGGGGTGGGCGTCCTTCCTAATGGCGCCCAAGTGCAGGTGTCAGGTTTGGCAGACGCCTCTCACAGTTTTATAAAAAAAAAAAAGTTAAGTGTGCAGTAGGCGCCCTTGGTAGTGGCGCCTGCTTAGTAGGCGCCCTTTCTAAAAGCGCCTACACCTATTTTTTTAAAAACCTCCCAACCCACTATAGAAACAAAAAAATTTGTGGCAAATGCCACAGATTGAAAAATAACCCCATAGGGCGTGAGTAAGAAAAGTATTTTTAGAAAAATATTTAGAGAATTTTATTTTTTTGCCATTTCAAATGCAAAATTATTTATTAATTTTTTATAGTCAAGATGTTCTAATATATTACTTTTACTAGATAATATATTAAATCCATTTAATCTATCTTGGGACATAGTTGATCTTAAATAATATTTTAATAATTTTGATTATGAAAATGTTTCTCTTAGTAGAATCAACCGTCACGAGTATGGTTAATAATATTCTATTAATAATACACATATTTGGAAGAAAAAAATTATGTAGTTTAGTACCTCAATTAGAGTATTATTTTATATGTTCAAAGTTTCTTTTAACACTTTTAATATAACCAAATAAAATATAAATTTAAATTAATATATTATCAAAGATGGAAGAATAAAACTTGGAGAATATTCAATTCGTGTACTTTCTTGTTCGTGGCTAATGAGTATGGTTTTATTATGTAAACTTTGAATAAACACTAGAAATGCTGTCAAAAATAATAATTGTAGAGATTGCTTATTGATGCTACTAAATAAAGCAGATCACTCTAAGTTAAGGGATTTTGAGAAAGTCTAATTCTTCTTCTCCCTTGCTGGAAATCTTCGATAGTGAAACTTGCCTGTAACACCAACTAACATTAGACGGATCTTGGAGTTGTCTTAGAGAGGTTTATCTGACGCTCAAGTCGTAACTGAGAGAAAATTCGGAGCAGAAAGACATCATTTGATAGCAATAAAACGTGAACCTAATCAGTTATGATCAGTCCATTTAGATTCGACCTGTTCAGAACATATTAAACTCCCGAGCTATCCAACCCAATTCTAAGTTATTCAATTCAGCTCAATGGAATTATTATTTGTCACCTCTATTATTAATATTACGAACCCATATGAACACGGCCTATTAGTTATATCGTGATCCAAATCCCATAATCCCATTTGACCAATAAAAAATTAAATAACATGAGACACAATCAGTCTACAATACTTCAGTTCAAAACATTTTTACGAAGAGGATTGACTTTATTCGTCATCAACCAATGATCTAATTGTCTTAAACTTCATCTTGTTGTAGTAGTATCGTGTAATTGGTAGAAATTTGACCGAAATTCCATTCGGACATTTAATAATACTATCATACGAGATTCTTAAAACAAGTCATGACAACTTTTCCTAAATTCATCCATAAAATTTGTACCTACCCCAAGAAATAGACAAATGGTTGTTGGTAATGAGAATGACTTCTCAAAAAGGCCCTTTACCAAGTTTTTACACTTATACAACAGTCAATCATTTTAATTTCATTTTCCCACCGTACAAAGAGAGAATATAATCTGAATAAATTAAAATCATTTATGTTGACGTGCGTTTTGGTCAACAAGCAGAAATGTGTAAAAGATTTAACACGTGGAAATGAAAACGTGCGTAACGTATGTTTATTTCTGGCTAATTATGCCTTTTTTGTTTTCTGCCGAGCCGGATTATTGGGGTCGGTCCTTCTTATAATTTGTTACAATTGCCTCTCTCTCTTTTTTCTTCCTTTCAGCCTTTTTATACCCCTTTGAGTAAGTGGGTTTACAATAGTCATCTTTGCACTAACTATTCATTAATTAGTAAAATAATTAAAGAAAGACACATGTCCCTCTATAGTTGTGCATGTCAGTCAAAACTTGCCACTTGTCGACTTCTCTTCATAATTCTCTGACATGGGGGAGTTTCTGATACCAATAAAGCGTTAAGCATGGGCGTGTGATTATTTTTACGAAGCTGTCGCGCGTGCGTTTCATATTGAAATTTGGGCTCGGGGCTCGGGGCTCGGCGGCCGTGTTGCGGTTGGGCTCGTGAAGCGGGCGAGCCTAATTCGTGGCGTGTCGTCGACATCATTGTTGACGTCACCCGCAGTCGCCTACTTCCTCGGATATGTGTCGATCGATGACTTGGATTAATTTCTCACAGCTCGGCTCGGGTATCATCAAAGGCCCCCAAGTTTGATTCCGAGAGAAGAATTTCTAAAGTCGGAGTTAAACTTTAATGCTAATGATGAACATTTAATGGGGAAACGGATTTCTCAAAGGTTTTGTTCTTTCATGGCACCTGTCGCGTAGTGATTAATGCTTGAAACGGCGCATTAATTGGGTTGCCATAATGACAGACACGTGGCATCATGTGGTTGGACCAATCTTGCGCAGGAACCGAAAAGGTACGTCAGTTCTGTCAGCGGGCGTGGGGACGCGATGTTTTCTGACATGTTTGACGGCTTTTGAGTTTTTAAAAGGTGTGTCCTTTTCAAATAAACGTCTCGTTTATCGAGGAACCCTATCTATAAATACCTTTGTTTCCCCCCATTATCCACTTTCGCAACCATTAACCATTGAGCTAAAGTAACTAAAACCGAGCAGAAATTTTGGGTCGGCTTCCCAAGTTCAGAGACTTCGAACTTAGGTATTTTTTCGAAATACTCTCCCTTTACCTATAAATGTCTTCTTTTGAGGATAGTAGGAGTCGTAGTTATAGTGTAGAGGTTGAAATTGAAGATCCTCCCTCCGAACCTTCTCGTTTCTTTCTCACCAAGACGGCGCGATCTCCGTCTCATAGCCCGAGCATTATTCAGATATCTTCTCCGGATTCTCCATGAAGCGGAACGTCTTTGGGGCGGACTCATTATTGTTTGATACATGTTTTTATCTTAATTTTGATGATTTTATTTTATCACCAAAACAATGTTTTTTAAAGGTTGTCCAAATACTCCTAAATGATTTAAAATGGTTTCAATATTTTCCGGAGTATTTTCTCAAGTTTATTTTTGTTAATAATGGACAACACTTTTAATGATTTTATGTCAATGGGTTTTTACTCCTAAAACAAGATTTCTAAATGTTGTCTAAATACCCCCAATTGGTTTAAAATGTTTTTACTAAATTTTCGGAGTATTTCTTGAGTTTTATTTTCGACAAAAATTGGACTATACTTCTGTCTCGTGGTCGACCGGTCGCCCTATAGGGCAACCCGTACCTGAAGATGTTTTTAGAAACAGAAAATGAGACGGAAGCAAAAACAAGCAGGTCGGCCGTGCCGCTGGCGTCGGGCCGATCGGTCGGTCGGCCCGTGCACTGCAAGTTTGTTTTTGAAGCAGAACAAAATCTCTTCTATTTTTGATTAGGGGACCGGTTGAGGCAGGGTCGACCGGTCGAAGCCTACGTCGTCGGCCGCCTGTTGTAATTTTCAAAGTGTTCTTATTTCTCTTATTTCGTGCGATTGGTCGCCTGCTTGTATATTGACAACAAAAATATGACCGTTTGACAAACAGACACATTTCCTTAAATTGTGGGATTGATTTCTAACAGCTATATTCTTGATTTTAATTGTATTTTTTCTAGATTTTCAATCCCCAAGAGGAGCCTATGCTTGATCAATCATCTCCTATAAATAGAGGAAGTTTTGGAGCAACCTATACAACAATTGAGATACAACACAACAAGATACACTTCAAGCAAATACTTGGTCTTTCATTGTTATTATTCTTGTTGTAAATTTGCCTAGCTTATCACTTTCACATCCTTGAGGTCTAGGTTTTTCTTGATTACACTTCGCACTCAAATTGTATTATTCATTATTGAGTTGTAATCTTGATTTTTTGGTTATCATTCAAACACAAGATATCCTTGTGAGTGTTCTTGTGGTAAGAACACACTTGGATGATCTAGGTGATAGGTGAAGAAGATTGTGGTAATCTTCTCATTGAGGTGTTGAAGAATTTGGTATTCTTCAAGGTTGAAGATTGTGGTAATCTTCACAAGGTGCCGTTGAAGGAAGATTGTGGTAATCTTCAAAGGGAGATTGTGGTAATCTCCAAAGGTGGTGTTGAAGAAGAGTGTGGTGCTCCTCAAGGTGTTGTAAGTTGAATTTGTATTAATTTTGGTAATTAATAAAATTCTTTTTCTTTTCGAAATCCATCCCGGATATACTGGGGTGGTAGAGGATTAGGCCCTAGGTGGGTTGAACCTCTTTAAATCGACGTGTGTTGTTTACATTCCGCACCTCTGTTATTATCTTTGAGCATTCGGTTGGAAAAAGAGGGTGAAATCGAAAAGATGGAGATAATCTATTCACCCCCCCTCTAGATTATCGTAGCCGCTTGGACTTACAAGTGGTATCAGAGCCAAACTCTTTGGCAAGCTCGTTTCACATCGCGAGTGAAGAGAAACGATCGACGGCTACGGACGAAGCTCATCTATCCGGCACCTCCACCACCAAGCCACCACTATTTGATTCCAAGAATTTTAATTTTTGGAAAGAAAGAATGAAATGCTATCTACAAGGTTGCGGGTTCGACATTTGGAACACCGTCATTAATGGAGAATCCATTCCGACGAAAGATACAACATACACCTCAAAATGCTTCAAAAAGCTCAATGATGAAGAAAAGAAAATCATCTCCTTAAACGGTAAGGCTTTAAATATTTTGTATTGTTCATTTACTAATTTAGAATATGAACATATTGTAGGAATAAAGTCGGCACATGAAGTATGGAAAAAATTAGAAGCCATCTATGGAGTATTTGCAAATGAAAGGAGTCAAACAAAAGCATCTACTTCTCAAGATCATACAAGCTCAAATCTAAGGAATAAGCCTCCTACAACTTCCAATTATGAAGAAGTTGAATATTGTTTTATGGGCATCAATGAAGAAAATGAGGTATGTCTTAAACCCTCTACTTCCTATGATATTGTCATTCAAAATGATTATAGTGATTTACAAAATGATTATGATGAACTTCAAAATGAATTCCAAAGCTTACTTGTTAGATACAAAAATTTGAAAAAGGAATTCAATATTTTGAAAAATGATAAGGATAGTTTATTTACTTCTTATGAATCACTATCATGTGCTCACACCACCACACTTGACAAGGTTAGAAACCTTGAAAAATAAAATAGTACTCTTGTTGAGAATATTGATTGCATGAAAAAGGATTTATTAAAATCCAACTTGAGTACCAATAAAATGTCCAATATTGTTGATATTCATAATTGTGATAAAGGACTTGATCATAAGCCTAATGTTGTTAATCATATGAAAAAGGATCAAGTTACTATGCATATTGGTCATTATGCTCCTAGAATTATTACTTGTTTTTATTGTGGCAAAAAGGGTCATACGGCTAATTCTTGTCGGGCTAGAAATAACTCTAAATATTGTTGGAGACCTAAAAGTCTCAAAGTTAATCTTAAAGGACCCAAACACATGAGGGTACCACAAAACAATGTGCTATTAGGTACCGGCAAAGCAAAAATCGGAGAAAATTCATGCCACCAAGAAAACATCAAATGAACGTTTCATTTGATCAAAGAAGGAGAAACTACTCTCAACAAAGCCAATTTCCAAGAAGAGCGTATAATCAAAAATGGGAAGAACACAATCCTTGAAATGGCAAAGACATCATCAACAAGATGATTTTCAAAGAAGAAGAAACCATCAACCATGGGAAGGTAACCAATCTTGGAAATGGAGAAGTCATCATCAACAAAGTGACTTCTCAATGGGAAGATATCATCAACAATGGGAAAGACACAACCCATGGAAACGGCGCGAATTGGTAAACCATATCTCCCCATTTGTATATGCATTTTATTTTTAAATCTATGCATACTTTTAATTGTGTCTTAATTGCAAAATGAATCTTCAAGTATTTATTTTTAATATAGGTCTCTTATATATTTATGAGTTTCAAAATTTTTAAAAGAGACCTTGCATGATTTTCTAAAACTCTTGAGCATTTTATTAGACTTATGTGGCTTATTATCTCTTATGAAATCTTATAGCATAAGCTCTTTTTGATATCTCATATTACTTGCCTACACTTGTATTTTCTATGCAAATGTTGTCTAAGAATTGTGTAGGATACATATTTCATACTCATTGGATATTACGTCATCAAGTTTCTTAAACCATCGAGGTATGTCTACTCGTATTTTTCTTTAAACTCGATTTTATGCTTATGCACATATCTTTCAAGATATTTCATTTTAATTCCTTAAGTGCCCCTAATTGATCTTGCAAATATTTTCTTTTAAAAGGCACTACGTGTTTAGTCTCGATTTTATCGTTTATATGTTTTCCCAAAACCCATATTTGTTGGATATAGTCCAAACTTACATTTTTGCAAAGTTTTAAAACTTTTGGGGTGAAAAATCGAATTTTGGAAAACTCTGGGAGAAAGAAAAATCACTGGGGACGGCCAAAGCAGGGCGGCGACGGCCGCTTCGCACATCGGCCGGTCGCCCCATACCTCGACCGGTCGCCCAGGCCTTTTTTGCTGGTTAAAAACATTATGTCCTCTTTTCAAAACAGACGAGCTAAATCCCTAAAACCCTATAACAGCGCTCTTCATTCCCTTTCTTCTACAATCTTCAATTCTTCATCAATCCTTGAAATTTTTCTTGCTAATTCACTTCTTTTTGCAAGAACTTCACATATATGGCACCTCCAAGAAATTTTATCGAACGAAATCCTCAAAAAGAGAGAAGGAGGCAAAAAGGGTGAATCTTCTTCCAATCCCCAACAAGATGATATTCTACAAAGAGACCATCAAAATCGGCTACGGAAGAGGAGATTGTCGAATTAAGAGCAGGGTTTCAAAATCGAGCATTCATTGGGACTCTAGTAAGTTATCACTCCTCTACGAGCCTCCTCTAGAGCTAATAGATTTCGATTTTTAAATAAACTTGCGGAGGAACATTATGAGAATATTGGATTGAATGATAAGAAAATTGCATGCACTCGTATGGTTCGTTTTCAAGCATTTCATGATGAATTTCCGGATATTAGAGCTTATTTTGAAATTCAAGGATGGGTTTCACTTTGGGATAATCCGTGTTTGCACTATGATGACGAGCTTATAAAACTTTTCTATGCAAATATGTGGATTGTTGATGCTACGATAGATAATCCTTTGGAACTTCACACATTTGTTAATGGTAGGCATTTTTCATGGACATTGGCGATATTTGTGATCACTTTAACGTGCCAAATGATGGAGTAGTCAATGTGGATTGCGCCCATTGGGATGATAACATTTTCGGTGTTTCACTAGATGATGTGAAAACCTTTTTAGGAGTATATCCCGAAATGACATACTCGGCAATGCCGCCAAATTATCGGATTATATCTATCATTTGCTCCTATTGTGTTTGTGGAAAGGAAATAAAACTTCCGAGTAATCTCGAACTCTTTCTCACCTATAAGATTGTTCGAGGAGAAAGAGTAAATTATGGGGCAATTTTTGTATATTGCTTGTTGGAATCTAGAAAGCTTACCAAGAAGAAATATACCTTGGGAAATTTGATTTGCCGACTCTTATACTTATCGGGATACCCGGAAAATGAAATGAATACCGAAATTCGTCACAATGATTTTGATAATGCCAACATTCTACAAATGGTAAGAATGCGACGACATTTACCACGGGTTCCTACCAAAGCCGCTAGGGGCGTGCCCGACATCAACAACAACCTCGGGATGATTTCTTTAATGACAATGAGGTTGAAAATATTGGAAGAGGTGAGTTTGACGAACAAGGAGATGATGTGGGGAATGAAGAGGAAAATGAAGAAGAAAATGTGGGAAATGAACAAGAAATTAGGGAGGAAGAAAATGAGGAAGGAGATGAAGACGAGTTGGATATTGAAGATCTAAATCTCAAAGAGAGAATGGCCAAAGTGGAAAGAGAAACATTTAGAGATGTAGCCTCTCTTAGAAAAGAGCTCCGGGTTGTGAAAAAGGAAAATTCTAGTTTGAAGAAGTCAATTGGCAAATTGAAGAAATTCATCAAGGACCTCATACCCGGAACTTGCTTCTCTTCGGACGAAGATTGATATCCCCATCTCCTTTACTTTCTAGCATTTTCATTTAAGTTGCTTTGTATTTTGATGAATTTTTGTAAAACTCATTTGTACTAATGATATTTGCTTGTCTTTCTTAAAAGGGTTAAAATTGCAAGTTGATAATGACTTGTGGATGATCTTGACTTTGATGGAGTATTTGATGGTAAAAATACTCTAAAGCATTGTTTGATAATTGGTATGAAGTACTTGATGGTAAAAGTGCTTCTCTTAATGCTTTAATCATTATGCTTAGTTGGATATATTGGGACATTTGACATTTGATACATATATTGTTTTAAGCATGACTTATTACTTGATATATGTTCTAATTTTTGGCATTTGTAATGCCTTGATCATTCTTAGCCTATCTCAATTGGGTTGAACCCTTGAGAATCTACTTTGAGCTTCTTATTTGATAAACAAATGTTGCGTATGTTGCATATGATCTTATTGAGCTTTGGAATGAGGTTGATTGTTGATATGATAATTTTTGGCTTGAACCTTTTACAAGGACTATATACAACCTTTTTTTTTTTTATGCACTCAAGGTGTTCGATGAATTGTCGCAATGAATTGTTCGACTTTTACTCTTATGCTTTCATATGTCTTATATACTCATTGAGATCATGTCTTGACACTTAAACGAGCTTATGGATATCAAATGATACATTTCTCCCATTTTTTTCGGATTATAAGCTTATCTCCTCGAATGGTTGATAAATTGTCTCTTTGGCGCACTTTGATATACTTGTATGATGTTTTTATCATCCTAACATTCTTTTTGATGATTCCAAAGGGGGAGAAACAGGAAAATGGCTCGTTAGCTCAAAGAAGCTAATAAAAGCTTGTCATAAAAGCTATAAGCTATGGCTCATAAAAGCCATAAGTTGTGATTTGTTCTTAGTCCAATTGTTGCTTGATGGACTTATAAAATTGATTAATGATGTTTTGTGACAGGGGGAGCTTATAAGCTCTTGAACAAATTGTAAAAGCTAAAGCTTTTAGCTTATGGATAATTGCTTTTACATTATTCTTGATGTGCTTGTTGATAGGGGGAGCTTGTGCTTATTATTGAAAATATTTACTCCTACTTGGTTGCTTTAATATTTTTGGAAATTTTAGTTGCTTCCAAACGGTCAAATGTTTTTACCTAGGAAAATCATTTCTAAAATTGCTCTCTTAGTTTGTGTAAAAATTGTTTTGGTTTGTAATCATCAAAAAGGGGAGATTGTTTGATACATGTTTTTATCTTAATTTTGATGATTTTATTTTATCACCAAAACAATGTTTTTAAAGGTTGTCCAAATACTCCTAAATGATTTAAAATGGTTTCAATATTTTAGGAGTATTTTCTCAAGTTTATTTTTGTTAATAATGGACAACACTTTTAATGATTTTATGTCAATGGGTTTTTACTCCTAAAACAAGATTTCTAAATGTTGTCTAAATACCCCGATTGGTTTAAAATGTTTTTACTAAATTTTCGGAGTATTTCTTGAGTTTTATTTTCGACAAAAATTGGACTATACTTCTGTCGTGGTCGACAATGTGTCGCCTATAGGGCAACCCGTACACGAAGATGTTTTTAGAAACAGAAAATGAGACGGAAGCAAAAACAAGCAGTCGAGGTCGATCGGTCGCGCACAGGCGTCGGCCGTCGCCGTGATCGGCCGACCGACCACTGCAAGTTTGTTTTTGAAACAGAATAAAATCTCTTCTATTTTTGATTAGGGGACCGGTTGAGGCAGGGTCGACCGGCCGAAGCCTCACGTCGACCGGTCGCCCTGTTGTAATTTTCAAAGTGTTCTTATTTCTCTTATTTAAATGCGGCCGGTCGCCTGTGTATTGACAAAAAAATATGATCGTTTGACAACAGACACATTTCCTTAAATTGTGGGATTGATTTCTAACACTATATTCTTGATTTTAATTGTATTTTTCTGTAGATTTTCAATCCCCAAGAGGAGCCTATGCTTGATCAATCATCTCCTATAAATAGAGGAAGTTTTGGAGCAACCTATACAACAATTGAGATACAACACAACAAGATACACTTCAAGCAAATACTTGATCTTTCATTGTTATTATTCTTGTTGTAAATTTGCCTAGCTTATCACTTTCACATCCTTGAGGTCTAGACTTTTCTTGATTACACTTCGCACTCAAATTGTATTATTCATTATTGAGTTGTAATCTTGATTTTTTGGTTATCATTCAAACACAAGATATCCTTGTGAGTGTTCTTGTGGTAAGAACACACTTGGATGATCTAGGTGATTGGTGAAGAAGATTGTGGTAATCTTCTCATTGAGGTGTTGAAGAATTTGGTATTCTTCAAGGTTGAAGATTGTGGTAATCTTCACAAGGTGCCGTTGAAGGAAGATTGTGGTAATCTTCAAAGGGAGATTGTGGTAATCTCCAAAGGTGGTGTTGAAGAAGAGTGTGGTGCTCTTCAAGGTGTTGTAAGTTGAATTTGTATTAATTTTGGTAATTAATAAAATTCTTTTTCTTTTCGAAATCCATCCCGGATATACTGGGGTGGTAGAGGATTATGCCCTAGGTGGGTTGAACCTCTTTAAATCGACGTGTGTTGTTTACATTCCGCACCTCTGTTATTATCTTTGAGCATTCGGTTGGAAAAAGAGGGTGAAATCGAAAAGATGGAGATAATCTATTCACCCCCCTCTAGATTATCGTAGCCGCTTGGACTTACAATTATCTTCAATCCGACGCCAGTGACCGTCTTTAGAGAGGGAACGGTGTATCAGCCCGGACTGGCACAAGCAAGTTCCGACGAAGAATCGCCAAATGTTGATTCTAGACAAGCGATACCCGCAAAGAAGAAGAAAATATGGACCCATCGGAACCGGAGCGTGATAACGAGGAACGGGTAAACGAACCCTCGGTGATTCGAGGCGGAGAGAGGCAACAAGGGCCTATGGGTCATCGTAATGGCGACGGCGGCAAGGAGGAGGCCCTCGCCGTGTTGAGTCTCGGTGGACGCCGAGCGATATAAACGATATCCCAAGCATGCCGATGCCACGAGAGATGGGAGAGCTCCGGCGAAGGTATCGTATTCCAAGTGGTATCCATTTTCGGGTACCGGATGGCACCGAGGTCCCCAAGACCGCCCGTGGGTTGCGTGGGTATACATACCGCCAGCTTGACCTTCTATTCGGATCTGCGGTTCCCGCCGGTTTTTCTCACGCGGTGGCTTTGCAAGTGGGGTATGCATCCAACCCAAGTGCATCCCATTACGTGGGGTAGGATTATTGGTCTCTTGGTGATGTTCCACCTAGAGAAGTACCCTCGCCCTAAGTTCAAAGAGATGAATGAACTCTTCGTCTGGCGAGCGACTCCTTCATCAAAAGGTCAGCCGTCCGGATGGTATTACGTACAAACCCGATTGGGGTATCCGGATAGTTTAGTGGAAGGTCTTCCTTCATCGTTGAAGGATCGGAAAGAAAAATGGCTCACGGGTGAGCGGCGAGTGGCAAGCTCGCGTGGAGAACGAAGGAAGGAGCGCCCTTTATCCTCCTTGATTTTGTTTTTTGTTATAGTAAGTCTATATCCTTTCTCTCTTCTCTCGCTTTTGCTATTTATCGTTTCTTTTTGTGATTGACTTGTGTCTTTTTACCTTTGTAGAGAATCGCGCATCAAAAGGGCCTTTGTCGGCCACCTTCATCCGTAGGCTGGAGAATATCCAGGCCAGAGGTGCCAGAGATAGGCGGATTGAGAGACTGTCCACTGAGGCCAATTTGGCTGCGGCCGGCTTGAGGCTCGCTCTGCCGTCGCCGACCCCGAGACCGGGGGCGGCTCAGATGAGGCGGCCGAGTGGAGGTGGAGGTTGAGAGAGAGCCTCAGCAGATCCTCCAGTAATGAACAAGACGGACCCATTCTCCGGGAGAGCTGACGCGAAGCAGACGAGCCGCGCCGTCCCCTGCGACGGCTAGCCCCGTGGGCAGATCATCCGCGCCCGTAGGGCATACACAAACTCCAGAGCCGCCGAGTGCGGCGGCCGTCCGAGGTAAACATTTATGTTTTCCATATTTCCTTTTGAAACGTCTTTGTTTTCTTTTGATCTTCTAACGGTGGTTGCTTTGTGCGGGCGTGGCTTGGATTTGCGTGCACGTCTTCGCAGCGCGTGAGGAACACGGCCGCGCGCTTAACTCGGGCGTGCCGATCAACTCGCGGATGTGGGGCGGCTCGAGAGAAGATATCCGTGCCAGAACGCCCCTGGCGATGGGGTGCCGAGGCGGTTGACCTCCTCTTCAAAGAGAAGATGATGAATTGTGATGGAGGAGCCTGATCGGACCGAAGGGGTTGGTCGAACGGCACCGAACATCCCGAATGACCCCGGAAGAGGAGGTCCGCGAACTTTCTCGGATGACCTCGGCAGGAAGGTCACTTCATCCCTCCAAGTCAAGTGAGGGATGAATATTGCGAGGAATGATTGGACTACGCCTCGATGGTTTGTGGAATTCGTTTGTGCCACGCCGACGGAGGAGCAAACGAGAGTCTTACCGTAAGCAGTCGGGCCGCGATGAGTGTTCCACTCGTGCCTGGACAAAAGGTATCGAGCAAGTCGCTCGAGATCAAGCCAAGAACAAATTCAGTATGCCATGGCCATGTCTAGGCGGATGATTGGGCTCTTATGGCATGCGGTTGGGGGAACTCGCGAGCTAGAGAGAAAAAATATGCCGACCTGGAAAGGCGGCACGGGGATCCGCGGGAGGCTATGCTACCCTCCAAGGGGTACAAGAATCTTTTAAGACTCAAGCGGATGAGGCTACGGCTCGGGCCAACTCGAGAGAGAGCTGCTGCGAGGCCGAGGCAGAGCGAGATTGGGCCCGCAAAGGTGAAGAAGAGCTCGGGTGGTTAAGGTCGCCGAATCGAACGTCGCCACCGCCTCGGCCGAGGAAATGGAAAGGCATCTAGCCGATGTACGCAGGAGGTGAAGAAACCGCCCGCAAGCAAACCGAGAAAGTTCGTAGAGAGAGGCCATTAAAGCTTACAAAGACTCGAGGAGTATGCATTCATGTTAACCGTGGCCATGCGACCAAATGTACCTCCAAGAAATTCTTGATTTAATTAAGGGGCGGGCGTCTTGTTGCTCGGCTTGAGGAAGATCCGGCCCTCCGGGAGGCGATCTCGAAGCCCTTCGGCCGAACTTTGCCGAGGCTCCTAATGCGCAGGCTCTCCTCCTCCGGACGTGGAAGAAGTCGCCTCTAGCGGTGCGCCGTCGAAATTCCGCCCCCGCTCGTCTTGATCTTTCATATGTACCCCTAGGTAGGTAATTTGGCTTCGTGCCTCGAGATGTAATGGGCTCCGGCCTCCCTTATGTAAATACTTTTGAAGTAGAAATGAATTGTTATTTTCCTCACATGTGTATGTGTTTCAAGCTTTTTATAGATGCTCGGCTCTTTTCCTTTTTGTAAGATTGTTGCCTGTCTTCTTTTTCCTTTTATATTCCCAAGTACGGGGCTCGGTTTTCAGTGCTTTTGAATAAGGGATTTGCTCGCCTTAATTGATTCTTGTACTCGGTATATAAACCTGTCCTTTATTTTGTATTTGAAATTTTGTGTATGAACCGAGTCTTTATTGCGCTCGGTGCGTAACCGAGTCCTTATTTTGTGCTTGGTACGTGGCCAAGTCTTTACTTTATGCTCGGTGCGTAACCAAGTCTTGATTTGATGGTTTCGGTGCATAACCAAGTCTTGATTTTGGTGCTCGGTGCGTAACCAAGTCTTGATTTTGGTGCTCGGTGCGTAACCAAGTCTTGATTTTGGTGCTCGGTGCGTAACCAAGTCTTTATTTTGTGCTTGGTTCGTGGCCAAGTCTTGATTTCGTGCTCGGTGCGTAACCAAGTCTTTATTTGTGCTCGGTGCGTAACCAAGTCTAGATTTTGTGCTTGGTTCGTGGCCAAGTCTTGATTTCGTGCTCGGTGCGTAACCAAGTCTTGATTTTGTGCTCGGTTCGTGGCAAGTCTTTAGTGTGGTGAGTAAAAACTTCGTTTTCCTTTAGAGAGCTCACGAAATACGGATGAAAGGATAATTCTTTGGAATCCTATCCGGATCATAGGCGAGATCTTTATTGATAATACCGTTTCGGGTATGCTACATTCCATGGATGCATAAATTTTTCTCCACTCAAATATTCTAGTGGTACGCCCACCGGATAAGACGTGGTCGACCGAAATGGGCCCTCCAGGTTGGCTTCAACGGGTGGGTTGAATGCCCATTATCTTTTTCAATACAAGATCGCCGACCAAATCTTCTTTCCTTTACTTTCGAATTGTAGTACCTTTCACTCCTTTGTTTATACACTGCATTTTTCATCTCAAGATCGCACCTTTTTTTCTTCGAGCAGTCTAGCTCGGCTCGGAGCGCGGTCTCATTCTGCCTTCTTCAAAATTTGCAACTCAAGGTAGGGGCTCCAATCTCGACAGAATCACCGCCTCGGCTCCATAAGCTAAAGAAAAAGGTGTTTCTCCAGTGGCCGCTCGATGTGTCATTCTCAGATGACCATAGTACACCGGGTAGTTCCTCCGCCAATTGCCTTTAGACTCTCCAATCTCGCCCTCAAGGTATACTTGAGTATTTTATTAACGGCCTCAACTTGTCCGTTTGGTGGGGGGTGGTATGGAGTTGAGAAATAGTTTTTATGCGGAAACCTTCACAAAATTTGAAACCTTCGGTTGTCGAATCTGTTTCCCATTGTCCGTAACAATCGAATGTGGTATCCCGAATCTACAGATAATAGATTTTCATACAAAGCTCACAACCTTTTCTTCATCTATTTTTGCGCAGAGGTTCCGCCGGCCCATTTTGTGAAATAATCCACCGCCACGATGGCATACTTGACGCCCTTTGCGGTGGGGAGTGGTCCGATGAGGTCCATTCCCATTTGGCAAACGGCCATGGGCTAAATACGGAAGTAAGTTGTTCAGGATGATATCGACTGTGGTGCAAATCTTTGGCACTTCTCACATCTTTCGACGAGGTCGGTTGCGCCCTTTCTTAGGGATGGCCGGTAGTATCCTTGCCGTATTAATTTATAGGCCAACGCGCCCCCAGCGTGGTTGCCGCATGTTAAGTTGGTATTTTACCAACTTATTTGATATTTTAGAGTAGAATTTGGTTTTATCTTGGGTGTTTTTAGAGTCGTTAGAGTTATATTTATTTCAATTAGAGTCGATGTAGAGTCTGATTTGGTAGCCGAGAAATGAAGAAAACGGTAAAAAACGGCAGAAGAAAGAAGAAATCACGTAGAAAGAAGAAAAAAAAAATCGTATTTTGACAAGGAAGGCGGGCGCCAGCACTCGTGGGTGGAAAAAGCGATTTGGAGGAAGAGCATGCATGTGGGCGCTAGCGCCCTAGGCGGCAATTGTGCGAGAAAAATGATGGCGCCAAGCGCCATGCGCCGAAAGCGCCCAGCAGCGCCGTGCGATAATTTTAGCGGCGTGCACGGGCCGCAGCGCGCGCCGTGCGATAAAATGGGACAATATTTTTGAAAGCGCCCGCAGCATTCATGCATGAAGCGCCCAGTGCCGGGGCGAAAAATCCTATGTTCACCTACCCCCTTGGACTTTTGTGTACTATAAATACCATCCTTGGGGCTTGAAATTAGGGGATCTTGGAACCCTTGGGAAGGCAATAAAAACAGCTACAAGACAAGGAAGAAGAATTTGAGCATTTTGAGAAGAATTTGGAGAAGAAGATTGGAGGCTTCTATCATCTAGAAATAGAGAAGATCCCTCAACTCTTGTTCTTATTTTGTTGCTTTCTTCATATCTTGTAAGATGTATTGTTGTATTTTCATGGATTCATTTTCTTTAATCATGAGCTAAACACTATAATTCTAGAGGATTGATGTAATCTATGTTTGAACTTATGTTTTGAGATTGTGGTTTGTCAATCTAGATCTATCAATTTATTTGTGCTATTTGGATCTATAGCTTCTAAATTACTTGATCAATAATTTAGATTGTTTGGTGTATTTGATTTGACACTTGAGAGAGGTAATTGAATACATGACCTTGGAATAGCATAACCTAGGATTTCATAGAATTGAGAGATTTATGAATCCTTTGAAGTCATTTATCAAGATTCATAGCTTTTATTGAGATTTTAATTGGTGATTTTTATAGAGATATTGATTTCCCAATTGAATCTAAAATCATTTAAAGACTTGAGAGAGGGAATGATTATTGTAGAAATCTTGACTTATAAATTGATAATTGATGATTGATAAACCATATTGACAACATAAGGGATAACTAGATTCATCATACCTCTAGAATTCATTTAATCATTTGGATAATCTCATTGATATTTTCATATTCTTGATTTATTTTTAGTATTTTTAGTATAATCAACTCCATCATATATTGAATTTCTAAATAAAGTTAGACTACTATATTATAGTACTTAGCAATAATTCGATAATTATTCCCTGTGGATTCGACAACCTTACTTCTCTATATTAAAACTTGACACGTAGACTTGCGGTTAGAAAAATATCTAACAAGTTTTTTGGCCGTTCTTGGGAATAATTCATCTTATTTGCGCTAATATTATTACTTAGTAGTTTTACTTTAATTTAGATTGGTTTCTTTTGTTACAATAGGGTCATTGTCATTTTTGTGTTTTCTTGTTGATGCGAAAAATAAAAGTGCTAATTTAATCTTATTTGATCGAGAAATTGAAAGTTAACGCTTCGAAAGATTAGAGCCGCACGAAGAATCGAATTCACAAAAATGGCAGAATCGGTGATGATGAAGACCGCATACCTATTGTTGCACCACCGAAAGGGCCATTCGGGACTATTTTCGACCAACCACAAATCAAAACTATTCGGGCATTGTTCGCCAACCTATCAATGCTAATAATTTTGAATTGAAGCCGCCCTAATAAATATGGTGCAACAAAATCAGTTTGGGAAGTGTCGTAGATGACCCGAACGCTCATTTGGCTATTTTTCTTGAGATATGTGACACTATCAAAATGAATGGGGTTCCGATGAAGCTATTCGGTTGAGGTTATTTCCGTTTTCACTTCGTGATAAAGCTAGACAAAGTGGCTTCAAACCTTTCCACCTGGAAGTATCACTAGTTGGAATGATCTCCTTTGAAAATTCATGGCAAAATTCTTTCCACCTAGTAAGACACTTCAATTGAAAAGTGAGATTGCTCAATTTCATCAACTCGACTTTGAGCCACTCTACGAAGCTTGGGAGCGATTCAAAGAATTATTGAGGAGGTGTCCACAACACGGTACGCAGATTGGCAAAAGGTTCAATATTTCTACAATGGTATGAATGGGCATTCAAGAACTATTATAGATCTTTGCAGTGGGAGGTACATTGATGGCTAAAACTCCAAGTGAAGCCATGCTTTTACTCGAAGAAATGGCTGCCAATAGTTATCAATGGCCGTCTGAAAGATCTACACCAAGAAAAGTTCTTGGTGTTCTTGAACTTGATACTATGTCCGCATTGGCCTCTCAAATTTCCGCCTTGTCAAAACAAATTGCTACACTAAGTCCGGTGGGAAACAACAATCGGAGGCGATCATGGAGATAAGTCAAGAAATTGTGAATCCCGATACGGAACAAGCGAATTATGTGAATAATCGGGGTTTCAACAATAGAGGAATCAATTGCCAACACATTATCATCCCAGGGACTTCGCAATCATGAAAACTTCTCGATAGCAATACGAGAAATGTGTTGCAACCACCTCAGGGATATCGAGAATCAAGCAAGTACGCAGTACACACGTGGGAGAACAAAAGCCATCTTTGGAGGAATTACTTAGTTCATTCCTTGTAGAATCAAGAGCAAGGATGAACAAGGCCGATTCTAACATAGAAAATCTGGGTTCAAGGGTTACAACAATTGAAAGTCATCTCAAATCTTTGGGGACACATGTGGGTCAATTGGCCACGCTTATTAATTCACAAAGAAAGTTGATACGTTTCCAAGTAACACCGAGGTGAACCCAGAACATTGCAAGGCCATTAAGTTGAGAAGTGGGACGGAGTATGATGAACCAAAGATGCCCGCTCATGCCACCAAAGAACCAGGAAGCAAGCTCAAACACTCCAAAATGAAGAAGGCATTGATAAGCAATCGAGAAAAGGCAAAAATTGAGGTAAAACCAATTTCCAATTCCGATAATGTGTTACCAAATGCTCTTCCTTTTCCACAGAGATTTCGAGGAAGAAAAAGTTGGACGCTCAATTTTCCAAATTTTTGGAAATATTCAAGAAAATTCACATCAACATCCCTTTTGCCGATGCACTCGAGCAAATGCCAAACTATGCAAAATTCATGAAGGATGTGATGTCGAGAAAGAGAAGGTTAGAAGCATATGAGACGGTCAATCTCACGGAAGAATGTAGCGCCATTTTGCAAAGAAAGCTACCACAAAAATTAAGAGATCCAGGGAGTTTCACTATCCCTTGCACTATTGGTGATTCTTATTTTAACAAAGCTCTTTGTGATTTAGGTGCTAGCATTAATCTTATGCCGTTATGTCATTTTCGAAACTTGGCCTTGGAGAAATAACGCCATCCACCATCACATTGCAATTAGCCGATAGATCACTCACCTACCCAAGAGGAGTGATTGAAGATGTGTTGATCAAAGTGGATAAATTCATATTTCCGGCGGACTTTGTGGTGTTGGATATGGAGGAAGATCATGAAATGCCATTGATTCTTGGGAGACCTTTTTCAAAGAACGGGACGAGCTTTAATTGACGTGCAACGAGGAGAGTTAACATTACGGGTAAATGATGATGAGGTACTATTTAACATTTATAAAGCAATGAAATTTCAAGAGGAACCTCACACATGTCATTTTATTGATAAAATCGAACAATGTGATCAAACGGAAGTTATAAAACAAGATTTAAAAGATCCGTTAGAACATTGTTTGATTAATTCAATAATGAAATATGATGAGGAAGATAGTGATGATATTGATTTGCTTGAGTTTATTCTTTCCTTGAGGCTAAAGAAATCGTAAAAAGAAAAACAAAAGGAAGCATTAGAAAATGCCAATATTGAAAATATTCGAAAGGTACTTTAGAACTAAAGGAACTTAGGAACATCTTCAATATGCATTTTTGGGAAAAGATAAAACTTACCCGGTGATTGTTTTTGCTTCATTATCTTCATCCGAATTGGATAAGTTGTTGCGTGTGCTTCGTGAACATAAGTCGGCCTTAGGTTGGTATATTTCTGATTTGAAAGGTATAAGTCTTCCATTGTAATGCACAAAATTTTAATGGAAGAATCTTATAAACCATCTATTGAACACCAAAGACGACTTAATCCCGCGATGAAAGAAGTCGTGAGAAATGAGGTTTTAAAGTGGCTAAAGGCAGGTATAATTTATGCCATTTCAGATAGTTCATGGGTGAGTCCGGTACAGGTTGTCCCTAAAAAGGGAGGAATGACAATTGTGAAAAATGATAACAATGAATTAATTTCTACACGAATCACAGGATGGCGAGTATGTATTGACTATAGAAAATTGAATAAAGCTACTCGTAAGGATCATTTTCCCTCCCCTTTATTGATCAAATGTTTGGGTTGGCGCAGTTACGAATATTATTATTTTCTTGATGGCTATTCGGATACAATCAAATCGCTATTGCCCCGAAGATCAAGAAAAGACTACTTTTACATGTCCATATGGTACTTTTGCATTTCGCAGGATGCCATTTGGATTATGTAATGCACCGCTTACTTTTCGAGGTGTATGATGGCGATTTTTCATGGTATGGTTGAGGAAATCATGGAAATTTTTATGGACGATTTTTCTGTTTTTGGTACTTCTTTTGACCATTGTTTGCATAACTTATCTATGGTTTTGCAACGTTGTGAGAAACTAATCTTGTACTTAATTGGGAAAAATGTCACTTTATGGTCAAAGAAGGGATTGTACTTGGACATCGTATTTTTTGTACTGAGGTTTGGAAGTTGACAGGCGAAGGTTGTGGCTATTGAAAAGCTACCCCCACCTTCAAATGTGAAAGGCATAAGAAGCTTTTTAGGGCATGCAGGATTTTATAGGAGATTCATAAAAGATTTTTCAAAAATTGTTAAACCACTTTGTAATCTCCTTGAAAAAGATGCTATCTTTTGCTTTGATGAGTTGTGTTTGCAGCATTTGAACAGATAAAAAAGGCACTCATTTGACTCCGATTATGATAGTGCAGATTGGACTCAACCATTTGAGCTCATGTGCGATGCAAGTGATTATGCGTGGGTGCCGTTCTTGGTCAAAGCGAGATAGAATTTTTAAAGCTATTTACTACGCAAAGGTAACCATGGACAACGCCAACAAAACTACACCACCACGAGAAAAAGAGATGTTGGCGGTAGTTTTTGCATTTGATAAATTCCGAGCTTACTTGGTGGGTACGAAGGTGATTGTTTATACGGATCATGCGGCAATCCGATATCTTTTCTCCAAAAAGGATGCAAAACCTCGATTAATTCGATGGATTTTGCTCTTGCAAGAATTTGATATTGATTCGAGACAAAAAGGAAGCGAGAATGGGGTTGCCGATCATCTATCCCGTCTTGAGCAACCTTACGAGGTGATTGAGAGTCCAATAAAAGAATTATTTAGGATGAACAAATTATGCGTCGAGATATCATTACCTTGGTACGCAAATTTTGTTAATTACCTCGGGGAGGAGTTTTGCCACCGGACTTGACTTCACACCAAAAGAAAAAATTCTTACATGATGTTAAGTCTTATTTGTGGGATGATCCGTTATTGTTCAAGAGATGCGCGGATTCTATCATTCGCCGTTGTGTTCCTAAGGAAGAAATTGGAGAGATTCTTCAACATTGTCATTCATCATCTTATGGGGGACATTTCGGGCCAACCCGAACCGCTGCAAAGGTACTACAATCTGGTTTTTATTGGCCAACATTATTCAAGGATTGTTATGCCTTTGTGAAAACTTGTGATCGATGCCAAAGGGTTGGTAATATTTCACGGCGTCATGAGCTTCCTTTGACAAACATAATGGAGGTGGAATTGTTTGATGTATGGGGTATTGACTTTATGGGACCATTTCCCGCGTCCTTTGGAAATTTGTACATTTTGCTTGCGGTTGATTATGTCTCCAAGTGGGTTGAGGCGATTGCTACACCAACGAATGATGCTAAGGTAGTACTCAAATTCTTGCACAAGCATATTTTTACTCGGTTCGGTACTTCGAGCTATTGTAAGTGATGAAGGCACGCATTTTTGTAATAAATTATTTAACAACCTTCTTGCTAAATTTGGTGTGCGTCATAAGATTGCGCTTGGTTACCATCCTCAATCTAATGGTCAAGCCGAAATTTCCAATCGTGAAGTGAAACAAATTCTTGAAAAACGGTGAGTTTTAATCGAAAGGATTGGGCACAAAAGCTTGATGATGCTTTGTGGGCTTATCGCACGCTTATAAAACACCCATTGGTATGTCACCGTATCGATTGGTGTTTGTAAAGCGTGTCATTTGCGGTTGAACTTGAGCATCGAGCTTATTGGGCAATTAAGAAATTGAATTTTAACTTGAAAGAGGCCGGTGAAAACCGATTACTTCAATTAAACGAAATGGAAGAATTTCGTCAAGAATCATATGAAAATGCCAAAATGTATAAGGAAAAAACGAAAAAATGGCATGATCAAATGATTTTGCGACGTGAATTCTTACCCGGCCAACAAGTGTTATTGTTCAACTCTCGATTGAAACTTTTTCCAGGTAAACTCAAATCACGATGGTCAGGACCGTTTGTGGTTGAACGTGTGTTTCCATATGGTGCCGTCGAGTTAAGAGGAACGATGGGAATTCGTTCCAAGTAAACGGACAAAGATTGAAACATTATTTTGGGAATGAAGCAAGGAAGGTTTTAAATCTTCCACTTGGTGATGAAATTTCTTGAGTCCGAATAGTTGAGTCCGGCTAACGACTATAAATTTAGCGCTTCTTGGGAGGCAACCCAAGCGATTTTCGTGTGATCGAATTTTGTGTGATTTTATTTTCTTTTAATTTGGTGTGTATTTATTTGAATTTTGGTGTGATTTTTGTGTAAATTAATTTGTGTGTGATTTTGAATTTTTGATTAAATTGAAAAAAATAAAAAAAAAAAAAGGGGAAAATACGGGCGGGCGCCGCAGCGCCCGAGACAGAGCGCGCGGAAAAGATTGGAGGTGTGCGGGCGCCGCAGCGCCCGATGGTTAGCTGGGGAACGAAGTGTGCGGGCGCCCCATTTGCCCCCTGGAGAAAGCGCGCCCGATGATTTTTGGGCGATTAAAGGGTCGGTCGGCGATCGACCTCTCATTTTTTTTTTACAAACAAAAACACACACACACGCCTATCTTCATCCCTTCTACAAAAATCCCACCTTGCTTTCACTTATACACCATTCAAGTGGGCATTTGAGCAACTTAATCATCATCTTCATCTTCTTCATCAATTGGGTAAGTGAGCTTCAATTGTACACCAATTTTCTTCAAATTTTCAAGCTTAGGTTAAAAATGGGAATTTTCATTATCATTATAATTTGAAATTCTTGATAAATTCTTGATAAATTGTGATGATATATGAATAATATTGTGCTTGAATTGATTAGTGTTGAAAAATGGGCATGAATTGAATTTCAAGTTTGGTGAACATCTCTTCTTTGCATATATGCCTACAAGGTGTTTGTTAAAATGCATCAATGAAAAATATTACACCTAGGCATTTGATTCTTGTCATCATTGTGTACTAAAGGCTATTTGATCATGAATTGATGACAAAGATGCATAATTCTTGAGTTGTTGCAAAATTCTAACCACTAACTCGTATTGTCGCCCTATGTGCTATGTTCTTGTGTCATTTTTCGGTGATTTTCAAATCAATCACAATGCCAAGAACAAAGAATGCAAGCAAGGGCAAAAAGGTGGCGAGTACCTCCGAGGAATATGATACTAGTCGTTTCGTAAGCTTAGAGGCACAAAATCTTTTTTATGAGAAATTAAGCACAAAGAGCATAACCGCGGAACGGGGGTTACAACCGGGGCCAAATGATGGTGAACTTGCACAAATGATACATCAGAAGCAATGGGAAAAACTTTGTGCACAACCTAGACCATTCGCACCGAATATAGTCAGAGAGTTTTATGCAAATGCAAAGACCAAAAACGGCTATAAGTCAGAGGTTTTCGTACGTGGAATAAACAAGGTATACACTCATTCAGTAGCGATAAGAGAATATTATGGACTCCCGGAGGTGGATCACTCACCATACGTTGAATTTATCTCGCAACCACCGAGTATGGAGGAGATTTGTAATACCTTATGCCGGCCTGGAAGCGTGGTACGTCATATAAAAGTTGTGGGAGGTCTCTTGCTTTTCGAAAACGAGTCTTAGTCGATATGGGCGAGCTTGGTACCACTTCATATGCAACAACTTGATACCAACCAAGCATGTTAGTGATGTAACTAAGGAACGAGCTCATCTTCTATATGCCATAGTTCTTGACATACAATTCGACCAAGTAATTATTGCAACGTCCCTTCATAACAAAATGCTACAACCCAAAACAGGGGGACTAATCTTACCGAGTTTAATTTGTGGGTTATGTAAAAGAAGGGTGTTACATGGGATAACTCCGAGCCATTGGAAAATCCAAAGGGACCCATAGATTCGGCTACTATTGCTTCTTATGACGAGTGGGCAGGCGGTGTGCCTGGTTCTGCTTGCGTAGTAAATAGCTTTAAAAATTCTATCTCGCCTTTGACCAAGAACGGCACCCACCGCATAATCACTTGCATCGCACATGAGCTCAAATGGTTGAGTCCAATCGGCACTATCATAATCGGAGTGAAATGAGTGCCTTTTTTATCTGTTCAAATGCCCGCAAACACAACTCATCAAAGCAAAAGATAGCATCTTTTTCAAGGAGATTACAAAGTGGTTTAACATTTTTTGAAAAATCTTTTATGAATCTCCTATAAAATCCTGCATGCCCTAAAAAGCTTCTTATGCCTTTCACATTTGAAGGTGGGGGTAACTTTTCAATAGCCACAACCTTCGCCCGTCAACTTCCAAACCTCGTACAAGAAATACGATGTCCAAGTACAATCCCTTCTTTGACCATAAAGTGACATTTTTCCAATTAAGTACAAGATTAGTTTCTCACAACGTTGCAAAACCATAGATAAGTTATGCAAACAATGGTCAAAAGAAGTACCAAAAACGGAAAAATCGCCCATAAAAATTTCCATGATTTCCTCAACCATACCATGAAAAATCGCCATCATACACCTCCGAAAAGTAGCGGTGCATTACATAATCCAAATGGCATCCTCGCGAAATGCAAAAGTACCATATGGACATGTAAAAGTAGTCTTTTCTTGATCTTCGGGGGGCAATAGCGATTTGATTGTATCTGAATAGCCATCAAGAAAACAATAATATTCGTAATCCGCCAACTTTGTCCAACATTTGATCAATAAAGGGAGGGAAAATGATCCTTACGAGTAGCTTTATTCAATTTTCTATAGTCAATACATACTCGCCATCCTGTGTGATTCGTGTAGAAATTAATTCATTGTTATCATTTTTCATTGTCATCATTCCTCCCTTTTTAGGGACAACATCTAGGACTCACCCATGAACTATACGAAATGGCATAAATTATACCGCCTTTAGCCACTTTAAAACCTCATTTCTCACGACTTCTTTCATCGCGGGATTAAGTCGTCTTTGGTGTTCAATAGATGGTTTATAAGATTCTTCCATTAAAATTTTGTGCATTACAATGGAAGGACTTATACCTTTCAAATCGAAATATACCAACCTAAGGCCGACTTATGTTCACGAAGCACACGCAACAACTTATCCAATTCGGATGAAGATAATGAAGCGATAAACAATCACCGGGTAAGTTTTATCTTTTCCCAAAAATGCATATTGAAGATGTTTAGGAAGTTCCTTTAGTTCTAAAGTACCTTTCGGAATATTTTCAATATTGGCATTTTCTAATGCTTCCTTTTGTTTTTCTTTTACGATTTCTTTAGCCTCAAGGGAAAGAATAAACTCAAGCAAATCAATATCATCACTATCTTCCTCATCACATTTCATTATTGAATTAATCAAACAATGTTCTAACGGATCTTTTAAATCTTGTTTTATAACTTCCGTTTGATCACATTGTTCGATTTTATCAATAAAATGACATGTGTGAGGTTCCTCTTGAAATTTCATTGCTTTATAAATGTTAAATAGTACCTCATCATCATTTACCCATAATGTTAACTCTCCTCATAAAATGATTGAAGGTTGAGGAGGATGTAATAAGTAAGGTAGATGTTCATTCGCATGAAGTTGCCGAGAAAAAGAAATAATGAAACCCCATGTGTTAAAATATGCAAAAGACCAAGTTTGGGGGTCTCGAAAAAAAAAAATGTTGAAAATAGAGGCTCGTAAAGGGAGAATAATTGAAAATTCAACAAAAGTGAAGGTAGCCATTTTGTTTGGCAATTGGTGATTTGAAGAGGTAATTGTGTGTTTGGGTGAATTGAGCCACTTAATCCTAAATTTTCCTACCCGACCCTAAGCCACATTACAAGCTTTGGAAGTCCTATTGATCCATGTGTTATATTAGCCTACATTAGTGGAGATTAGTGGGAATAACAAGCCTATGGAATCCGGTAGTCATTATCTTTTGATATTTAGTAGTGGATCATCTTGATAACATTTGATTGCGTAAATCAATTTGAATAATGTAAACGGAATTTTCATGAATATTCAACACTTTTGATCACAATGATAAAATGCATGCTTGATTGATAGTGAAATGAGTTTTTAGACAAATTTTATTGGTTTATGGAGTTTTGTAGTTGTTTGTGTTGTTGTTTTGATTGTCTTTCATTTTGGAGTTATAATTGTTTGAGGACAAACAATAGCTTAAGTTTGGGGTATTTGTTAAGTTGGTATTTTACCAACTTATTTGATATTTTAGAGTAGAATTTGGTTTTATCTTGGGTGTTTTTAGAGTCGTTAGAGTCCTATTTATTTCAATTAGAGTCGATGTAGAGTCAATCTGATTTGGTAGCCGAGAAATGAAGAAAACGGTGAAAAACGGCTTGAAGAAAGAAGAAATCACGTAGAAAGAAAAAAAAAAATCGTATTTTGACAAGGAAGGGCGGGCGCTTAGCGCTGAAGTAGCGAAGAAAAGCGATTTGAGAAGCGAGCATGTGGGCGCTGCAGCGCCAACGCCCGGCGTTGCAGCGCCGGGCGGCAATTGCGCGAGAAAAAAATGATGGGCGCGCAGCGCCATGCGCAAGCCGCCCAGCGCCGTCGTGCGATAATTTGGCGGCGTGCGTGATGCGCAGCGCCCATGCTTGTGGCGCCGTAGCGCCCGTGCGATAAAATGGGACGATATTTCTTTGCGCGCGCAGCCGCCCGGGGCGAAAAATCCTATGTTCACCTACCCCTTCTTGGACTTTTGTGTACTATAAATACCATCCTTGGGGCTTGAAATTAGGGGATCTTGGAACCCTTGGGAAGGCAATAAAAACAGCTACAAGACAAGGAAGAAGAATTTGAGCATTTTGAGAAGAATTTGGAGAAGAAGATTGGAGGCTTCTATCATCTAGAAATAGAGAAGATCCCTCAACTCTTGTTCTTATTTTGTTGCTTTCTTCATATCTTGTAAGATGTATTGTTGTATTTTCATGGATTCATTTTCTTTAATCATGAGCTAAACACTATAATTCTAGAGGATTGATGTAATCTATGTTTGAACTTATGTTTTGAGATTGTGGTTTGTCAATCTAGATCTATCAATTTATTTGTGCTATTTGGATCTATAGCTTCTAAATTACTTGATGAATAATTTAGATTGTTTGGTGTATTTGATTTGACACTTGAGAGATGTAATTGAATACATGACCTTGGAATAGCATAACCTAGGATTTCATAGAATTGAGAGATTTATGAATCCTTTGAAGTCATTTATCAAGATTCATAGCTTTTATTGAGATTTTAATTGGTGATTTTTATAGAGATATTGATTTCCCAATTGAATCTAAAATCATTTAGCACTTGAGAAAGGGAATGATTATTGTAGAAATCTTGACTTATAAATTGATAATTGATGATTGATAAACCATATTGACAACATAAGGGATAACTAGATTCATCATACCTCTAGAATTCATTTAATCATTTGGATAATCTCATTGATATTTTCATATTCTTGATTTATTTTTAGTATTTTTAGTATAATCAACTCCATCATATATTGAATTTCTAAATAAAGTTAGACTACTATATTATAGTACTTAGCAATAATTCGATAATTATTCCCTGTGGATTCGACAACCTTACTTCTCTATATTAAAACTTGACACCGTAGACTTGCGGTTAGAAAAATATCTAACACCGCATATTCCCTCATGAACCTCTCGAAGTGCATAATCTGCATCTGTCTCGGAAAGGCAGCGTAGGAGTGGGATGGAGTATCCTCGTTTGTATAGGATGCCGTCTACTAGTGTAAACCGAGCCGCTTGAGTTCGTAGTGTTCTGGCCTCAGCTTTGTTTTTAGGTTGAACTCCTTTCTCTAAATAATGATTGATTGGGGTCATCCAAGTCTGTTCGGCGGTTTCGGTTGTATATATTTTCTTTGCACCAAGTGACGGGGCGGGGCCAGGTTGTGTGTGAGTGACATCCGTGATGGCATCCGCCCTCGGATCGAGCCGAGCCGAGCTAAGGCATCCGCTTGCATGTTCTCGGCTCGGGGCACATGTAAAACTTTTGTTTTAAAATGTGATAATCTCTTCTTGACCAAATCCAAATATTGTGCAATTTTTTGCTCTTTTTCGTCTTCGCCGTTGATTTGATGAGCGACCAACCGAGAGTCATTTGTGCACCAATAGTTGTTTTAGGCCCATAGATTTGCCATATCTAAACCTTTGAGGAGCGCCTCATATTCGGGCCGTTGTTCGTTACGGGGAATCGAAATCGTACGGCCGAGCAAAAGAGCATTTTCATTTGGATCGATTATCACGATTCCGCCCCCGCTCGGCTGCGCAGTAGAAGAGCCATCAACGAATAATTTCCATTCTTGGTCTTCCATGACTTCCAATCGTATGGACGATGTGAATTCGGCCACAAAATCGGCTAAAGCCTGTCCTTTTATTGCGGTGCGTGGTTCGTATATAATGTCAAATTGATCGAGTTCGACGGCCCACTTAATCATCCGACCGTAAGTATCGGTCGGTGTAATACTTGTTTATTGGGTAGTTTGTCAATTCTATAATCTTGTGTTCTAGGAAATATGGACGGAGTTTCGCGCGCGGATGATTAATGAATAAGCCAACTTTTCCATTGGTGGGTACGGAGCTCGGCGTCATGTAACGCTTTGTGGTGTAATAAATGGATGTTGAATAGAGCCATCTAGCCTGATTAACACCGAAAGTGATGGCGTATTCGGATACCGCCAAGTACAAATACAAGTCCTCCTTGGGTCGGTTTTTTGCAATATAGGGATTGAAAGAGAGTCTTGTTTGAGGGATTCAAAGGCAATGTGCTTGCTCGGTCCACTCGAAATTTTTGCTTTTCTTTATAATTTCAAAGAAAGGTTTGCACTTGTCTCGTGGACCGAGAAACAAATCGGTTAAGGGCGAGCCAATCGGCTGTTAGGCTTTGTACCTTTTTTACGAGTTTGGGGATTCTAGGTCGGTGATGGCTTTTATTTTGTCCAGGTTAGCTTCGATTCCCTTTGGTGACCATATACCCCAAAAATTTACCCGAGCCGACCCCAAATATGCACTTTCTCGGGTTTAACATCATCTTGTACTCTCTCAAAACAAGCAAACATTTTATTAAGATCGTTTAGATGATCGGACATGTACGATGATTTTACCAACATGTCATCTACATAGACTTCCATAGTGTGACCTATCATTTTCTCAAACATCTTATTTACTAACCTTTGATAGGTCGCGCAAAGATTCTTCAATCCAAAGGGCATCATGTAACAAAGTGAATTCCTCGGGCAGAGAAGAATGAGGTATTTTCTTCGCCCCTCCTGGGTGCATCCGTATTTGGTTGTAACCCGAGTATGCATCCATGAAGCTCATCGGCTCGTGTCTGCCGTGGCATCCACCATGTAATCGATATTTGGCAATGGATAAGCGTCCCTAGGGAATGCTTTGTTGAGGTCGGTAGAATCCACGCACAGGCGCCATGGCCATTGCTTTTCTTTACCAAAACAGATTGGCGACCCATCGGGATAGAGGGCTTCCGGATGAATTGATTGTCTAGTAGCTTGTTAACCTCGATCTCGAGTCTTTGTCGCTGTCTATCGGGCCGAGTTTACGCCTTTTCCGGATGGTAGGCGAACGTTAGATCAATATTGAGGCGGTGGCACGCATACTTAGGGTCAATTCGGGCATGTCCGCATGAGTCCATGCGAAGACGTCAAGATTATTTCCCAAAAACTCGATCGGCTCACTTCGATATGGTTCGGGAGATCATGACCAATACGTAGTTGGCGCCCCCGCTTGGCCTTCCGACATTGATTGTATCAACTGTTCTCATCGGTTCCGCTCGTTTTCTTTTCTTGCTTTGCCCCTCCTTGATTTGCGGGGAAATTGTCTTCGCCGCTCGTTCTCGATTTCGATTTTCGGCTCGCTTCTTCTTCCATCATTGGCTCCTTCCCGCCGACGACTGGATTATCCTCCGAACGATCACCACTTTCTCGCTCGGACTCCTCCTTGGGTAAGGGATTATCTTGTGTGGTTCCACTGGTTTGTCCTTGTTCCGCCACGTTAATCTCCACGGTCGGAGTTTAAGAGAGCACTCGTGACTCCTTTGATTCCCTTTATGTATAGCTTCGCCATCGGATGTTGGGAATTTTATACAAAAATGATATATTGAAACGGGCCGCTTTTTATATGATAAAGCAATGGCCTCCCAATGATAGCATTGTACTCCGAATCGGCATTGATTATTTTGAATGTTGTCATGACAGTCCGTTTATGCAAACCTTGTCCCATTTGGATGGGCAAATCAACTTCCCCGAGCGGGACTATCCTTCCTCCTCCAAACCCCACCTCCTCCAAACCCCGAGAATGCTATCGTTACATGGACGGATATAACTATCATCCACATTTAATCTTGAAATGCTCGGACATAAATGATCGACGAATAGCTTCGGTGTCGATCAAAATTCGCGTGAACCGGAATACCCAAAATCGGTGCAAGAATGACCGGAGGGTCGAGAATGAGAATGGACCACCTGGTCGGCATCCGCATCCGAGAACACAAAGTGGCGGGTGGGTTGGCCTTCCTTGATTTTCGCCACCCGAACTTGTCTTTTGGCATTGGTTGCCTGTCTAACATCAGCTTTTCTTTTCCTGTTGGAGCGTCTATCCTCTACTGTGTTAGTATTGATTCGACTGACACTCGACATCATGAGGATCTCCCTCCCCTGGTTTTCAGCCGGGGGTGGCGGCAGGAGAGATGGAATGATTACGCGCTCCGGGTTGACACCTTGAGCCAGTGTTGGTGGGGGCGGTAGCTCATGAACGTACCTTTTAAGACCGCCCTGCCGAACAACACGCATAATTTCCCTAATTAGATCTCGGCATTCGTCAGTATCGTGACCTATCGATTTATGATAGGCACATAATCAACGCGAATCTAATTTTTTGACGGCTCAATTTTCAAAGGCCGAGCCGGAGGCAACAAATTCAGACCAGACTTCATTCCATATGGTGATGGAGTGTGGGTCAAAGTATTTCTCAGCGCGGCGACTTCGGCTCTCGTCTCTTGGCGAGCCCTAAATCCGGTGGTCGGGTTTTCCGAGAACGGCCGGGATCCCGACCCCGGCCCAACTACTGGTTCTTTCCTTCCGTCCTTTCTTACGCCCCCTTGTCGGTGCTGGGCGGTTACTTGCCATGGCTTATTCCGACAAATATGGCGTTCGCGCGGACCGTAAATTCTTGGTGCGAGGTCGCCCCGATTCGTGGATGGAGTAATTGAACCAAGTCTCGGGGCTAGTCCGGCCATGGCGCGATCAAAAAAATGGCGTCATCCGACACCGGTTCCATCTCTCGAACTTGTTTATTGAACCGAGAAATATAACTTTTCGAGGGGCTCGCCCTTCCTTGTTTGATGTTTACGAGGAGTCTTTAGGTGTGGCTCGGACTTTGGACGTTAAGAAATGTGTCGTAAAGGCGGAGGCCGAGATCCCCCCATGCCCGAATGGATCCCCTGTGGCAGGTGGTCCTAAACCAACGGTGGGCTCTTGGCCGCCTAAAGTCGGGGGAAGGCCTGCGAGAGGATGGCATCGCTTGGTCGTATAGTTCCATCCATGCTAAATCTTGTGAACGTGAGTGGTCGGGTCGGTTTCCCATTATAGAGACCGACCGGGGATTTTCAACTTTGGCGGTAACGGGGTTGCGAGAATTCGGGGAAAATGGCGACGGAACATTGGTGGCTCATTACTTGGGGCGGTCTTCGAGGCGTTCGCCATCAGGACCGCCTTCCAATTCGTTCAGACGACGACGCAGCGGGCGGTGTATTTCTACATCCGTTCTCGCCATAAGCTAGGGCCTTGGACTCGATTGACCCTGAGCCGCTCCCGCTCATCCGGAAACCCGAGCCGGAACTCATCGATCAGCCGGGCGAAGAGGATCAACTCCCGCCGTCGTCCTGCGAACACCGAGTGGGCATGACGATGTCGCGTTTGCTCGGAAATGACTCGCTATACGACTTTGCTCCTCCTCATCTTTACCATTTGCCGCCCATCTGTCACGACGGACATGTTGTTCATTACTCGAATCGCTTCGGGCTTCGTGGTGAGGAAGTCCGGAATTTGAGGATTAATGTTAACATTTAGTTGTGGGTTGAGTGGGTTAGTATTTGCAAGGAGTGGAGGAGGTGCTTGAGTTTGTGGTAGCGAGAGTTTGTGATATAAGTTGGTTCATTTGTTGTACAAAAGTTGGGTTGGCAATTAGCTGAGCAAAAGGAAATAAAGTAGTGCTCCCTGCTTCCGTTTGGAGCATATTTTGGCCATTCGTAGTCTGGCCAGGTTGGTTGTTCAAATGTTGCTCTTCAGTGAAACGGGCATTTCTCGACAGTTGACTCATTTTTGTCTATTATGAAAAGGTTAAGCGTTAAACTTTACCTGGTTTTTATTTCACTTGTTTTTGACTGGAACTCGGACTGGACCAATACGGGCCCTCCTTCTAGCGCCAATTTGTTGACGTGCATTTTGGTCAACAAGCAGAAATATGTAAAAGGTTTAACACGTGGAAATGAAAACGTGCGTAACGTATGTTTATTTCTGGCTAATTATGCCTTTTTTGTATTCTGCCGAGCCGGATTATTGGGGTCGGTCCTTCTTATAATTTGTTACAATTGCCTCTCTCTCTTTTTTCTTCCTTTCAGCCTTTTTATACCCCTTTGAGTAAGTGGGTTTACAATAGTCATCTTTGCACTAACTATTCATTAATTAGTAAAATAATTAAAGAAAGACACATGTCCCTCTATAGTTGTGCATGTCAGTCAAAACTTGCCACTTGTCGACTTCTCTTCATAATTCTCTGACATGTGGCAGTTTCTGATACCAATAAAGCGTTAAGCATGGGCGTGTGATTATTTTTACGAAGCTGTCGCGCGTGCGTTTCATATTGAAATTTGGGCTCGGGGCTCGGGGCTCCGGCCGTGTTGCGGTTGAGCTCGGTGTAGCGGGCGAGCCTAATTCGTGCGTGTCGTCGACATCATTGTTGACGTCCCGCAGTCGCCTACTTCGGATATGTGTCAGACTGATGACTTGGATTAATTTCTCACAGCTCGATTCAGGTATCATCAATTTCCTACCTACTCTTTGCATTTCCTACCCCCACCCAAAAAAGAAGATAACAAATAAATAAACAAAAAAAGACAGAAAATGAAAAAGAACATTATACATATGCATTCATTTCCCACTTTATTTCAAAATGCTAAGTAATGCTAAGTGCTTACGAGACAAAATTCAAGAAGATTTCTGAACATTTTCATACCCTTTCAAGTTTCAACTTTAAATTAATAATGTCCATACAATTTTAGGGACAATTTCCTGATCTTAATTAAAATTTTCATCAAAATGGAAAGTGACGTTGGTCTTTCGTGCAAAACCTCCTTCCCAACCACCGCCCCTACAGCGCCATACCACCCTTTAATCTACACATCAATCATCAATGCCCTGTTTAGCATAATCGAAAATATATTTTAATTCTCTTGATCATTAGAAACTTATCTCGGACTCTATGGAGAAATGTAGGTATTTATACTAAATAGTATCCAAACTTGTGGATTCGATTCGGAGAGAGCAACTATAAGTCTATAATTAGATTTGAGAGATTGAGCATATTTATTTTCTTTACTTGTGAGAACCTGATTGTTTGTCAGCAAACCTCACCACAACATCACAGAAAGTCCGTGCGACATTACGCGTTTACCTTGAAGAAAGCGAAGAATGGGGCGGCTTGTTGTCATTGTCGTCTTCTGCGATAAAGCGCTGAAAACTGAGTTATCAAAAAAAAAAAAAGAAGAAGAAGAAAAAAAGGTAACTTTATTCACTCGTAATATTTGTTATCATTTCAACTAAATATATATTATACTATATTCCCAAGAAGATATTTACGGTTGAATTTTTTTATCCGAACCACAATAGACGAGCGATATTGGCAAATTGTCTGTTTTTGAAAATGTCTCCTAATTATTACATCATTTTTTTCTTTTTTGTTCAACAAAAAAACATTCAAAAATATTCTTATTCTATAATATACTTTCTTTAATTAATTCCATTACTAAATACACTCTTCCTAAACAATTATCTCCATAAATATCATTATCTAACATTTTAAACTCTCCCCACCCCCACCAACCACGCACACCAATTCCACATTCTTACACGTGTCATGATCCCAACCCCTCAATCACCAAGCTCATCCAACGGCCACAATTGACTTTCAACTAACACAATAACCAGCCCACCCAATTCACCCAATGTCCAAAATGTGCCTCTATTTAAACAAACCAAAAGTGGCTCAACAAACTCAGGAAATTCAGCTTAGCCAAATTTTATCACAAGCTTTGCAAATTTCCTAACTTTCTTGCAAATTATTTGTTACCATATATAAATTTGCAACTTAACCCCTCAAAAATTATATCCTCTCAACTAAACTCCAACATTTCTTAATTCTTTGAATCACCAAAACAAAAAAAATGGAAATTAATGCCAATGGAAATAATGATCCGTTGAATTGGAAAATGGCGGCTGAGTCACTAATGGGGAGCCACCTAGATGAAGTGAAGCGCATGGTGGAGGAGTACCGGAAGCCGGTGGTCCGGCTAGGCGGCGAGACGCTAACGATATCGCAGGTGGCGGCGATAGCCACCCGGGAGGCGGCGGTGAAGGTGGAACTGGCGGAGGCGGCGAGGGAAGGTGTGAAGGCGAGCAGTGATTGGGTAATGGAGAGTATGAACAAAGGGACAGATAGTTATGGTGTCACAACTGGCTTTGGTGCTACTTCTCATAGGAGGACCAAACAAGGTGGTGCTCTACAAAAGGAACTTATTAGGTAATTAAATTATTATATCATTTATTTTGTTACATTAAATTATATACATGTTATGTCAGCATATCTCTCTTTTTTTTTTTTTGAGAATACATTAGGAGGGATCTAGAGCTGACAATGAGTTGGTCTGAACCGATCTAACCCGAGTCTTGTTGGCCAAGTCATAAAATTGGCCCTATTTGGCCCGAAATTTCATCGGACTATATTTTTTGTAGTCCAGCCCAAGCAATCACGTGTAATTTTGAAGGGGTCGTTCGGGCTTTGACCTAACATAAAATAGGTCTGGTCCTTTTTAGATCTCTAAAATTGTCAATTATAGAGAAGACATATACTTATATTTATATAGGATCGAATTCGGACCACCTTAAAAGCACAAATTTCTATTATTTAAGCATAGTGGTGATACCATTATGTCAGCTTATATAATAAAATTCATTTTAGTAATATAATTACAAATTAATGAAATGTTATCCATTAGGACCATTACAACCATATTATAGTGGGGGGTTTTGGTGGGGGGCCGTTGAGACAATATCCAATTTTGCTAGAGGTGTTAGGAGTTAGGACTTAGGAGGCGACGTCATCATCAATGTTTACTTTTCGAGTCATGCTATGTCTATGCTCATTTGTTCCAAATGAATGTTTATTTTTATCAATATCTCTTTTAAATATTGTTTTGATTTTTTTATAACCAATTTCGTATATAATTGGACGTTAAAAATGATTTTTTTTTGGTTAATATTCTAAATTCTAAATAAATTAATCAAAATTAATTATTTACTACTATATGTAAATAATATTATTTAGTGTAATTGGTCAATTTTAGAACATCCATTTTTAGAAAACATAAATAAATGTGGTTTTAGTCAATTAAGTTTAGTTAATTTAATACTCCCCCGTCCCAATTATATAGTCCAAGTGGACTTTTCACATAAATTAAGAAAAAGTATTGAAAATTACAAATATATAAAAAAATTATTTGATTTGTCCTTATTTAATGAATACTGTAAATTACAAATTGCATATTAAATAGGATTATTTTTTTTTTTTGAGGAAGCATATTAAATAGGATTATAATAGTAAAAAAATTGGAAAATACTATTAAATATGAAAAATAGACTATATATTTGGGATATCCAAAAAGAAATATTGGACTATATATTTGGGATGGAGGGAGTATTTCAATGGCTTAATTATATTATTACAAGACTACACTGAGGAATTCATTGCCAGAAATATTGATTATTTTGCCAACCAATATATAATAATTTTTCCACACGCGTCATGGCTCATGACCACATACAACACGTGCCATCTTAAAGCCATGCGTGCATGTTGAGTTCCAGCATTGCACGTGATAGGCACATTTAAATGCCAGCCTTCAACATTGTGAAGATAATTAATGATAGTTGTAAATATTTACTGGGCCTTTCTACATTATGTATTTGAAAAGATTCTTTATTTTGGAGTGCAAAAAATCAATGCATAATTATAAAACCAAATCAAATCACAATATATGCACTCTAATACAATTTACCATATAAAGTTAGATGAACACATGTTTAATCATCACATATATGATTTTCTATTTCATTGTCTATTTCACATCTAAAAAATTATGCATATAAGAAGATATAATAATTGTACACGCAACATTCATCTGTTATATTGAAATTAGATGGAAGAGAGAAACAAATTGAGAATTTTGACTGTCTAATGATCATGTGAGTTGTAAAAAGATAAATTGCTAAGATGACCTTTTTTTTGTCTCATTTTACATTGTTAAATTGTTTCACACTTTCTTGGTATCAATTCGATCTGATGCTTATTATTATATTTTTAAATGTAATTGTATCATATTCAGATTCTTGAATGCTGGAATATTTGGCTATGGGACTGAATCAAGCCACATTCTGCCTCACTCAGCCACAAGGGCCTCAATGCTAGTAAGAATCAACACATTACTCCAAGGCTATTCAGGCATCAGATTTGAAGTCTTAGAGGCCATCACCAAATTACTCAACAAAAACATCACCCCATGCCTACCCCTTAGGGGCACCATCACGGCATCCGGCGACTTGGTCCCGTTATCATACATCGCCGGCATTATATTGGGCCGGCCCAACGCCAAGGCCATTGGGCCTAACGGCGAAACCCTAGACGCGGGCCAAGCTTTCGCCCTAGCGGGCATCGAAACTGGCTTTTTCGAATTGCAGCCCAAAGAAGGCCTTGCACTAGTAAACGGCACGGCCGTGGGCTCGGGCCTGGCCTCTATAGTCCTATTCGAAACCAACATTCTTGCGGTCCTATCCGAAGTTTTATCGGCCGTCTTCGCCGAAGTTATGCAGGGGAAGCCCGAGTTTACGGATCATTTGACGCATAAGCTGAAACACCATCCGGGCCAGATTGAGGCTGCTGCCATAATGGAACACATTCTTGATGGGAGCTCATACATCAAACAAGCACAAAAGTTGCATGAAATGGACCCTTTGCAAAAGCCTAAACAGGACCGGTACGCGCTACGTACGTCACCACAATGGCTCGGCCCGCAGATCGAAGTTATTCGGGCAGCGACGAAATCCATCGAAAGAGAGATCAATTCCGTCAATGACAATCCACTAATCGATGTCTCACGAAACAAGGCATTGCACGGTGGGAATTTTCAGGGCACACCTATAGGCGTGTCGATGGACAACACGCGCCTAGCGATCGCCTCGATCGGGAAACTCATGTTCGCTCAGTTTTCCGAGCTCGTAAACGATTTTTACAACAATGGATTGCCCTCGAATTTGTCGGGAGGGAGAAACCCGAGCCTCGATTATGGATTCAAAGGGGCTGAAATTGCGATGGCTGCTTATTGTTCCGAGCTGCAGTTTCTAGCCAATCCGGTGACGAATCACGTCCAAAGCGCCGAGCAACACAATCAAGATGTGAACTCTTTGGGGCTAATTTCCTCGAGAAAAACAGCCGAGGCGGTCGACATTTTAAAGCTCATGTCTTCGACTTTCTTGGTTGCATTGTGCCAAGCCATTGATCTGAGGCACTTGGAGGAAAATCTTAAAGCGTCGGTTAAAAACACGGTTGCCCTAGTTGCTAAAAAGATCCTAACGATTGGCCAAAACGGAGAGCTTCATCCATCCAGGTTTTCCGAAAAGGACTTGATAAAAGTCGTCGATAGAGAACACGTTTTTGCCTATATAGACGACCCGTGCAGCCTTAGCTACTCGTTGATGCAGAAACTACGACAAGTATTGGTCGATCATGCATTGGATATTAATAGTAATGGGGATAAGGACTTTAGTACTTCCATTTTCCACAAGATTGGTGCATTTGAGGAAGAATTGAAAACCCTTTTGCCTAAAGAAGTCGAAAATGCTCGACTCGACTTGGAGAGTGGCAGGGCAGCCATTGATAACAGGATCAAGAACTGTAGGTCTTATCCGTTGTACAAGTTTGTGAGGGAAGAGGTGGGGACTAGTTTTCTTACGGGCGAAAAGGATCGTTCGCCCGGTGAAGAGTTTGATAAGGTGTTTTCAGCTATTTGTGAAGGGAAACTGATTGATCCATTGCTGGATTGTCTCAAAGAATGGAATGGTGCTCCTCTTCCAATCTGCTGATATGAAATGGTTACAAGTCATAGTACATTACATGTTTTATCCTAAGTTACCCTTTTTTTTTTTCAATTGTGTTATATGAAATTGAACTCTGGAAGATGTGTAAAGTGCAGAGTTCTTAAACAGCTGGCTAATGATGCCTCCTGTACTTTTTCTGTTCTGTGAAGTTTTTCTGATTACTGAATAAAACATTGTGTAATTCATCATCAAGTCCTTACCAAGTCCACTTTAAATTTTGATTCAACAAACAGAAAAAAAGGATAATTGCATAAAATACCCTGAGGTTTGAGCTAATTACAAAAAAACCCAGATATTTTGAAAAATACAAAAAAAAAACCTTAAGGTGTGATTCCACTTAGATCTTCCCCCTCATAAGCAAAAAACATTTCAAAAAAAGCCTTGATATTTGTAGAAATATTACAATTAACCACTTAAAGTTAAGACAAAATCAAACATGAGGGGGCTTTTTGTAATTTTAAAATATCTCTAGATTTTTTTGTAATTAGGCTAAACTTTGGGGTTGTTTTTTGTAATTATCCCAAGAAAAATGGTTACAGTAATATGATTATTTAGTTATGTGTTTTAGAGTCAGGGGATATGTTTACTATGATAAAGCATTTCCAAATAAGTTTTGGCTTAATATAATAATAATAATATTAAGCTGTCTACGAAACCTCTTAGGTAATAGAGGAATCAAAATTCACGAATCTCGCTTACAATATTTGGTATAATGCGTGTTTCATGTGGTTGTGAATAAAATATATCATTCTAAACATTTAACATTTCTTCTGAAGTCTTTTTATAGATAAAAGTAAAGATCTCATCGGTTGTAACCTTGAAACCAACGGTTTTAATTGCCAGTTCTACTAGTGGTTTGAACTCACAGTAAAAGCTGTCGATTCGATGGTTTTTGACACCAAATGACCAAATGAACTATAACATTGCCGGTTCTAGTTTGGAATCTGGTTTTGGTTCCATTTGGCGACCCTTACCACCAACCTTTAATATTTTCTCTCATTTTTATTTGTATGTAGAAATTTTTACAAACACTACATAGGGGCATTAGAGGTGTGCACGGTCTAAGATGGTCCGACGAATTTTAAATCTCCAGAACAGTCCCGAAATTTGGAGATTCCAAAATCCAATATCTAAAATCGAACCATAGAGAAAATCTTTATCCCAAACCATCCCCAAAGTTCAGCACGGTTCGGAATGGAGATTCAATTCTAATGGAACGGTACGATATAGTATATCACGAATTCACGGTGGATGGAGAAATAAAGATTCAAATATTAGTTATAAATAAAACACATAAAAATGGGGAAAGTGAAAATTAATGTAAAAAATCACCCAATGGTTATACTTTCAAATTTTTTATTTTTTAGTGCAATCCTCAAATAGATGCTTAAACCATAATAGATAATACAATTTAAATTTAAAACCATAATAAAGAATACAAACCCAAATTCTAAGAACATAGGGCTTTTTGACAAACTATTGTAGTTTTAAAACAAATAGACAAAATATAGTACTTTTGGGAGGGGTAAATTTAAGCATAGGCACACGAGGTGTATGAGCCTTTAGGAAAGGCTCATGTGGTGTATGAGTCTTTAGAAAAGGCTCAAACATCTCATGCGCTTCAAATGTTTTTTTATTTTTTTTTAATTTTTGCAAAATAAAGCCGAATTTAAGGTTGTGCTTCATGTATTTTTCCATTTACTTTTGAGTTTTACTAATTAAACGGGTCACTATCAGGCTAAACGGGTCACTATCGGGCTATAAGTCAAAAAGATAAAAAAATATATATTTAAATCTAAAATTTTAAACTCGAACATATATAACATTTAAGTTTAACATGTTAAGTTAATGTATTCATGATAAAAAAAATTTGCATAGTTTATAATTATATTGCATTAACAAAATTATAAAATTTAAATATTCCATGATCTAAAATTCCAAAATAAAACTATAATAATAAAAAATAGCATTATATAATATATATACCCATATAAAATGAAAAAAAAATAATTTACAAAAAATATTCATATGTTTATAAGTCATAGTTTTAAGAATTATATATTTAAACCTATTAAAGATGAGGAGATGTCACTTGAAAAATATATTTAATAATAGGTAATATATAATAAAATAGATTTATAATATTAGAATTATAGTTATTTTTTAAAAAAACACAATTGGCCGGCTAGCGGGCTCGCCCGGTTAACCTACGGGCTAGCCCTAACGGGCCTCGGGCTAAATGGTCCGGACCAAAAAAGGCCCGGATTTAAACGGGATAAAATAATTCAGCCCCAACCCTCTTTTTTCTCGGTTTAAATGGTCCGAGCCAACGGACCACGACCCGTTTAACATCTCTACACATCTGGGTGGATATCTAACTCGTGTGCTCCTCCTCCAGTCTCTATACAGATGTGGCACTGGAGGGCATATAATTTAGGTTTATGCTGTTAATATAGTTCATTATTTTTTAAACTAATATATTTTAAACTAATCATAACTAAGTTTCATCGGTTTTTTTTGTTTAATCATAATTAATTTAGAAGGAGCACACGAGTGAAATATCATTTTTTTTTCGGGATGTGAAGAGGTTTAATCGGTAAAACTAAAAAAAATGGAAAAACACGTGAAGCACAACCTTAAATTCGGCTTCATTGTGAAGAAATTAAAAAAAAAATAAAAAAACATATGAAGCACCGCATGAGATGTTTGAGCCTTTTCTAAAGGCTCATACGCCACATGAGCCTTTCCTAAAGGCTCATACACCTAATGCGCCTATGCTTAAATTTACAACCCCTCCCAAAAGTACCATATTTTGTCAATGGGTTTTGAAAACTACAATAGTTAGTCAAAAAGCCCAAGAACATAACATGTTATAATTTATAACTATTTTTATTAATTTCAATTAATGTTATTGATTAGAGGATGAGTTTAGTTATGATATTTACTAAGTCAAATGTCATCAAATTAAAATTGTTTACCACAATTCAAATATGTCTTTTCAATTTAATTCATTGAGTACATTTACATAAATTAAATAATATAATATAACAACCAGTGAAATAAATTCATATTCAATCATTCATTGATAATTGATAAAGTATGCTAAACTTTTTATTTGATAAATTTTAGTTATATATATTGAGTTTCAAAATATATGTAATTTATTCAATACTAAAATATAAATAAGATAAAAATAGTATATATATATATATAAATATAAAAAATATTTTAAATCGATTCTTGTTTTGGATCTTCGATTTAGTATAATTTTCAGTACGAATATTTGAAAAATCTCCAAAATCATACCATAAAAGAATTCGTATTGATTCTGTTCAAGAAAAATTAAAAGAACAACTAATTGCGATTGGATTCATTTTCGTTCCGTTGGAGAATTTTTTTTGACCAAACATGCGATTGTTTATGAAAATTTCCAGAAAATTTACTATTCTCTCACTTTCAATTTTTCTCATTTTTACTATTATCAATCACATCTACACATTTTTCCACAAAAAAACTAATCATTATTACATATTTCCCCCAAATTTCACTATTCACTCACTCACATATTTCTAACTGCCAATCATATCCAATTATTATTACACTATTTTTAAATCAAATCAACTTTCATCATTACTTTTTCATCTCACAACCAATCACACTCCCAAAATTTTTTTTTTCTTCCAAATTTTTTTTTGCCACTATTCTCTAGCAAAATAAAAAATTTTAAAATGAAAACATATCCGCTAATATTTTTTGTTGGGATATTTTATGGAAATCTCCAAATCTCAAAGGTCATGTATGTTTGTATTTCCAACCCCCTTTTTCCACTTTCCAACTATTCCGAAAAATGGGTTTATGTTTGTTTCAAAAGTTTTTCAGTAGAAATGAAGTCATTTCCAGTTTTCACTTTTTATGGAAAATATTCTTTTGAAAACACAACCAAACAATTTTTCATTCCAATTACGCAAACCTAGGTAAAAATACACTACAATCACGCAAACCTATGTCAAAAATAAATTTGAAAAACTATAACCAAACATATTCTCATTTTCAAACAGAAATTCAGACAACAAACCAAACGTATTCTCAATTCTCACACAAAAACCAATAAAGTTTGAAAATTCATTTTCCAACACTAGAAATTGGAAATTGGACTTGGAAATACATCCATAGGCGGCATATATGACTAAAATCCAAACTCCACAAAATGACAAAACATTTCCTTGCATCATCTTTCTTCTCCTCTGTAGCCA
The DNA here is from genome assembly GCA_016081115.2 of Rehmannia glutinosa. NCBI lineage: Eukaryota > Viridiplantae > Streptophyta > Magnoliopsida > Lamiales > Orobanchaceae > Rehmannia > Rehmannia glutinosa. Next base: position 33,456,963 of record CM071929.1, on the reverse strand, counting down.
CGTATGCCTATAACGTTTCATTTCCTGCTTCCTTTTAACACCTACATTTCCACACACACACACACACTCACAGCAGGATGGCCATGTCTTCCCTTCTCCTCAACCCCTCTCCCGTTTTCCTTCCTCGAAAACATGGCAACTACAAAATTACGAAACTACCCTCGAAACCCTTTACATGCAGAAACAGCCTCCTCAAGAACACCAACAACCCTCTCACCAAAGATCACGACTACAATCTCTCCTGGAAAAATGAGCTCCAAAATGCTTACCCTAATTCTGAATTGAAAATTTATGATGATGATGATGATGAGAAATTCCAGGAAATGGTGGACAAGCGGTGTGTGGACAATCTGAGGATGCTGATAGTTGATTCGGTGCAAGAGTCGAAAGCAGGGCACCCTGGAATGGCTCTGGGAATGAGTGAAATTGGGTATTTCTTGTACAGGCATGTTTTGAGGCATAATCCAGTGAATCCCAGTTGGTTTAACAGGGATAGGTTTGTTTTGAGTGCCGGCCATGGCTGTTTGCTTCAGTATGTTTGCCTTCATCTTGCCGGCTTCCACTCTGTTCAGGTACTAGGGTTTTTATGATTTTTTTTTATGTGTGTGTGTGTGTTTTGATTTGTCTAGTTCTTGAGTTTGATATTTGTGTGTTTGCTGATTCTTGAATCGGAAGGTAGTAAAATAATTCAATTCTATTGTGAAACAGTTACCCATTTAGCTAATTAGTAGTGCTTTTTTGGTAATGTATCTGATCTTCAGGACAGAGTAAAAACAGGGTGATGTTTGATCTGACAGTGGCTTCAGGTTTACATTTTTCATATGCAATACTATGTTTCATGGGTCCTGATGAGATATTAAATAACTGAGGCAACTAAATTACAACTTACAATCATGGATAGATGAAAAGCTAAGATGTTAGATATTTGGGAAACTACAAACTGCTAGCTAGTAATATGATTCTGATGGATTTCAGCGTGGCTACAAGGTCATTAATGGTATTCAGGTCTATTGTCCCGGACGACATAAACAAGCTGGTACAACATGGTTGGTTAATTAGTTGATTGAAGTGTATTCAATTGGGAAATATGATGGACTTAATCTATGTCGATAGATATTGATTGTGTCATGTAGTATTAGTGGTTCCTTCACGCTTAAACGAAATCGAAGGAGAGCACCAATCTGCACCAGTTTAACTTTTATCAGGTTGATTAAGTGCATTTTGCTGTCAATTAATTTATTAATTTAATCAGATTGAAGACCTTAAACGATTATGCAAACTTGGCAGTCGGACTCCAGGTCACCCCGAGAATACGTTGACAGATGGCATTGAAGTTACTACAGGTACTAATTAAGATAAAAATTGTTTATAACTAAACTTCTTGTGGCTGAAAAATGTGAATGGAAATTCATTTTAGCAGAATTAGGAAGAACTAAATTTTCATCAAAGTAACTTCACAATATTGAGGAAAAATAGAATGCTACATTTTAGCACATTTAAGATTAATCGTCTTGCATTCAATTACATTCGTTACTCAGTCTGATGTATTATGTTGGTTATTCACAAGGGCCTCTTGGACAAGGAGTAGCCAATGCAGTTGGTCTTGCTCTAGCCGAAGCCCACTTAGCAGCTAGGTTTAATAAACCTGATGTTGCCATTGTAGACCATCGGACGTAAGCATAAAAACTAGTAGTTTTATGTCCGAATTCAACAGTTGTTTCAAATGATATTCCTATACTAATTGTTTATTATTTGATAAATTAAGGTATTGCATTATGGGCGATGGCTGCGCTATGGAAGGCATATCACACGAAGCTGCATCTCTAGCGGCACATTGGAAGCTCAATAAGCTGACGTTAATTTACGATGATAATAATAATACTATAGATGGTCCCACCGACCTTGCATTTACTGAGGATATATCGCTGCGATTTGAGGCGTTGGGCTGGAATACAATAACGGTGGATGATACTCATAGCAATATGCGATCATTCAAGAGTGCACTTTTATCTGCTTATAAAGAAACCCAAAGACCAACTTTTATCCGGGTATGTCTGTTTTAACTTCTATTTCTCACTTTTTAGGTTGTCCTCGACGGATTAGATTCGGAGAAACTTGGGGCAAAGCTAAGGTCCCTGGCCTTGCTAATGTTTATTATAGTATTCTTACTTTTTTGACATTACTATATGTTTTTGTTTCTTGCTAAATAATTGGTTTTCTTTGTAATGGTAACAGCTTGACACTTCTTTGTTCTAGATACTGAGCTTTTCCACCTAACAGACAGATTTGAATTTTTCTATTTGCAGCTGTAAAACATCATAGTCAAATATGTGTATCCGCTCATGGATATCGTTATTTTGTGCCGAAATATAAAATACATGAATTTCAGGTGAAGACACGCATAGGAAAGTTGTCGAAGAAGGAAGGAACATCAAAAGCTCATCACGGGATCTTTGATGAAGACGACGAGAAGCAAATGAAACAAAAGGTTAAATGGGACGGGCGAGAGCCATTTTATGTGATTCCTATGGTATACAGGTAAACAAATCACTGCCTACACTATGTAGCTCTTTTATTATCAAAATATTGAAAATGTGGTAAGATTTTGTTAGTATTCTTTTAGGGAAATGCAAGTTCAAGCAGATAACGGAGAAGAATTAGAAAGGGAGTGGTACTCCAAATTGTATCATTATCAAAGCAAATACCCACAAGAAGCTGTGGAATTCAAGTGTCTCCTTAATGGTGGAATGCTTCCAGGGTGGGAAAGTGCATTACCGGTAATATATGCATAACTGCCTGGAAATTTTTCGTAGCGATAATTACATAAACTACCCCTGAAGTTTAGCCTAATAACAAAAAGTTCAAATATCTTTCAAAATTACAAATATACCCCTTAAGGTATTACAAATAATCCCTTGAGGTTTGTGTTTATGTTACAATTACCCTCCTCAATAGTTACAACTTGTAAAATAGAAAATATTGTGAAGAGGGTATTTGAAATTTCGAAAGTTAATTGTCTTTTCTTTTGGTAATTAGGCTAAACCTCAGCGGTAGTATTTGTAATTATCCGTTTTTTCATATAATGTGCCACGCGATGCACATATCATGATTTGTGTCATCTTATCATGATTTTTAAAGCCACGTAAGTTTAGACGTTATTTTATTTCGCATGTAAAAAGTAAAAATGATATGTGTCCGTTCTTCAATCCTTTTTTTATTCTCAGACATGGTCTACATCCGACCCTCTGGACGCCACTCGAGGATACTCCGAGTCGTGTTTAAATCACCTTGCAAAAGTGCTTCCAGGCCTGATCGGCGGAAGTGCAGATCTTGCTTCCTCTAATAAAGTTTACTTACACGGATACGGAGATTTTCAGCAGCCGGCCTCACCGTGGGGCCGGAATATCCGGTACGGAGTTCGAGAGCACGCGATGGCCGGCATTTCAAACGGTATAGCATTGCACGGCGGCGGCTTGATCCCATTTGCTGCAACTTTTCTTACATTCTCAGACTACATGAAGAACTCCATCAGACTGTCTGCTCTTAGTCACGCCGGAGTCATCTATATCTTCACCCACGACTCGATCGGTTTAGGTGAAGATGGGCCGACGCACCAACCGGTCGAGCACCTCGTCGGCCTCCGAGCCATCCCGCGTCTATTAGTTTTCCGACCGGCCGATGGAAACGAGACGGCGGGAGCCTACAAAGTGGCTTTGGCCAATCGAGACGTGCCAAGTGTGATCGCGCTGTCAAGACAAAAAGTGGCGGCACATGTGGAGGGAACATCGGCCGATGGAGTCGAAAGGGGCGGTTATACTGTGAGTGACAACTCTGGAACTAATTTACCCGAACTTATATTGATCAGTACTGGATCGGAGTTGTGTCTATGCGAAGACAGCGCCCGTGTTTTGAGGAAAGAAGGGAGGAGAGTCAGGGTAGTTTCACTTGTTTGTTGGAGGCTTTTCGACAAACAGGTGGCGGAGTACAAAGAACAGGTGTTGCCGCCTAGTGTGTCGAAACGTGTGAGCGTTGAGGCGGGATCTCCGATCGGATGGAGGGAATACGTCGGGCCGGAAGGTGTGGTTCTTGGTGTGGAGGAATTTGGGGCTAGTGGAGCATATTTGGATACTTTTAAGAAGTATGGCTTTACAGAAGAAAATGTTACAAGGATAGCAAAGAGGCTGCTCTCCCAACACAACAACTCTTCAATCTCTTAATTAGAGCATAAATGTGTTATACATGTTCATGCATAATGTTATACATAAAATAAGGACCTCAAGTAGATTTTCTAAATGTGTTTGTCTTGATTATGTAAAGGATGTTTTTAGCAAGTGATTTTAGTGCAATAAAGAGTTGTCTGGTTCTACTGACTTCTGTAATAGCAGTGTGTTTGAATTTTAGGCTTTTACATCTATGTCATTGTAATCAAAAAATCAACTGATTAAAGCCTTTTTTAACTATTCAATTGTTTTAATTTGTCCAATTTTATAAGCTCTTTTTGAAACCCCCTAGGCCAAGCCTTGGAGTTGCAATTGTAATCTCAAGGTCATGTATTCAACTTTTGACTAACACGGAGTAAGGGGTAGGGAATGAGCGGAGTGAGGGTAGGGATATAGGGGTATGTGCTCCAAATAATAAATAAAAATAAAAAACTTTAAGAATGTACAAGAAAATTTTGGATGCATTGTTTTTTTTTTTTTTTTAATATTAAAATTTGGATGCATATTAGGCCAACAATTCACTCCTCTCTTATATTCCCATCATCCAAACACTGCCTAATTACAACAAATTACAAACCTTATTCGTCTAAACTCTAAACCCCACTACGCACTTTTTCATCAACTTCCAGAAACCTCCCCAAAACTCCCAGAAAATGGCAGCTGCAGCTCCACCACCACCGCCGACCGCCGCCCCCATCACCCTCCCGGAACCCACCCCTTCCGGCCACACACTCTTCACCCGCATCCGTCTCGCCACCATTGATGACGTCCCTCACATCCACAAGCTCATCCACCAAATGGCCGTTTTCGAGCGCCTCACTCACCTCTTCGAAGCCACCACCGCCTCCCTCGCCGCCACCCTCTTCCCCCCGAACGCTCCTCCGCCCTTCACTTCCTTCACGATCTTCCTCCTCGAGCTCTCCTCTTCGCCATTTCCCCCCTCGCAGAATCCCCATTTTACCCCTGTCCTCAAATCCCTCCACCTCGATCTTCCCATCGACGACCCCGAAAAGGAAGATTTCAGAAGCAATGCTAATGATGCTATCAACGATGTTACTGTTGGTGGATTCGTGTTGTTTTTCCCCAACTACTCGTCGTTTCTGGCGAAACCAGGGTTTTATATTGAGGACATTTTTGTGAGGGAGTGTTACAGGAAGAAGGGGCTCGGGAAGAGGCTGCTGTCGGCGGTGGCGGCGCAGGCTGCGAAGATGGGGTACGGGAGGGTGGAGTGGGTGGTGCTCGACTGGAATGTGAACGCCATTAAATTTTATGAGCAGATGGGAGCGCAGATATTGCCGGAGTGGAGGATTTGTAGGCTCACTGGTGAAGCTCTTCAGGCTCATGCTCATGTTAGCCTTTGATTATGATCCGTTGGATTGTTGTTTGTGAGTATGATTTTCAAGAATTTCTTGTTGATGAAGAGTATTTTACTGAATTAACTCTTATGATACAAACTTGTCGGTTTTAGTGAATTCTATGCTATTTTCTTAATGAATGTTAAACTTACTTCACTGGGTTGATTTCTGAGTTCTCTACGATTTTTAATGGAGATGCTAATGTTTAGTTTGTTTTAATTGCTGAAAATTGGATTGTGGGATTGCTGAGGATTGCAGGAAAATTGAAATATGTGTTCTTTTAGCATTTTACAACAATGGGTTCTTTATCATCTTTTTGTTGGAATTCAATTAATTTAATCCGTGGATAGCTCTAATCCTGTATTAGCAATGATACTATGAGTAACTTTTATTTTGTAAATGTATGTTTTCAAATATTTGGAATGTTTTGTGGTGATGCCAGATGTATGTAATGGTTAAGTAGGTACTATATTTGTCGATATACCTTATGTTATTTATCATGAAGAATTTTTATGGCAAGTAAGCTTAGTGGTAAGAAGAAGTCAGATGTTTGCCATGCTTGTTTAGTTTACCTATGGACAAAGTCTTTCTTACGAAATTCACACTCGGGGTGTATTAATAATACTTGAAATAGAAGATGAAACACAATTTGTAATATAGGATCTTGTGTGTTTAGTTATGTGGGTGAAACAAAATGTACTACCATGTTGTCTTCAATTTGAGCTGGAAAAACCCTGTTTTGGGTGGATTGATTATGGCTTTTTAATCTATGCGGCATGAAATGATAGTGAGCTAGAGTATCGTTTGTGTATATTCCTCCCAATAGCATGTTTTTTATTTTACCTAAACTCCACATACATTTGGCGTCACCTCATAACTGAATTAGAAAGCGTAGCATTGCTAAAACAGGATAAGCTCTATCCATGGATTTAGTTCTTTGATATATTATGGTGTGTAATGTAGTCGTGTGGGGGTGAATCTTCGACATTTGCTAGAGTCTTTGCAATATGTCAAGTTTCATGTTGAGATTTTCATCTTAGCAGCAAATTGTATTCTCTGTGATAAATTGGCAATTTTTCATTGCTAATATGATCGACCATGCTCTTATAACGGCTTTGGTTTAAAAAAATTCTTTGCTATTATGAGTTAACATCAACAACAACAAACTAAGCCTTAATCTCACTACGTGGGGTCGGCTATACGGATTATACAGCGCCATCATTTACGGTCATAAGCCATATTTTTTCATTTATTTCTAGATATAGCTTCTTTGCTATTATGTGTTACCGATGATTTTTCTTGTTATAGCGAAGAAAAATTTCGTGTTGTTGTAGTGTAAGCTCTAGTACTTGGTATCTCCTAATAATGAAGGGAAAAAACTGACATTTTGCTGAAGTGTTTGAGGTGAAATATTATGAATAATAATAGGATCAGTTTCATTTTGTCTCGCTCAATTATATGCATGAATTTCTCTTCCTCTCCAACTAAGAAAAATATAACTTTTTGGCAAAAACTTATGTGAGACCATCTCACGGACTTAAAGTTCGTGAGACGGAGACCTTACACAGATTTTTTGAGTTTTTTCTTTTACGGTTTACTTGTCTTAGGGTTTATATTTGTCTTTTTTAGTTTTTTTAATTGATTTGTTCTTTTAGGATTTTTAATTTTTTTAGGGTTTATTTTTTGTTTTTGGGTTTTTGTTTTTCTGGTTTATTTTTAAGGGTTCATCTTTTTTTAGGGTTTATTTTTGTTTCTTTAGGGTTTATTTTTATTCTAAAATTGGTTTTTATTTTTTTATATTTATTAATTTATTTTTAGGGGTCCGTCTCACGATGTCTCACGGTAAGATCGTCTCAGAGGAGAGTGGAGACTGTAAGTCCAAGCGGCTACGATAATCTAGAGGGGGGGTGAATAGATTATCTCCATCTTTTCGATTTCGCCCTCTTTTAACAATCGAATGCTCAAACAAAATAATAAAGGTGCGGAATGTAAACAACACACGTCGATTTAAAGAGGTTCAACCCACGCAGGGCCTAATCCTCTACCACCCCAAAGATATCCAGGGATGGATTTCGAAAAGAAAAAGAATTTTATTAATTACCAAAATTAATACAAATTCAACTTACAACACCTCAAGAAAGCACCACACTCTTCTTCAACACCACCTTTGGAGATTACCACAATCTCCTTTGAAGATTACCACAATCTTCCTTCAACGGCACCTTGTGAAGATTACCACAATCTTCAACCTGAAGAATACCGAATTCTTCACACACCAATCAAGTTAAGATTACCACAATCTTCTTCACCTATCACCTAGATCATCCAAGTGTGTTCTTACCACGAGAACACTCACAAGGATATCTTGTGTTTGAATGATAACCAAAAATCAAGATTACAACTCAATAATTGATAATACAATGATAGAGTGCAAGTGTAATCAAGAAAAGCCTAGACCTCGAGGATGTGAAAGTGAATAGCTAGGCAAATTACAACAAGAAATAAGACAATATAAGAACAAGTGTATTCTTGAGTGTATCTTGTTGTGTTGTAGTTTTCTCTCTTGTTGTGTTGCTTCAATTCTTCCTCTATTTATAGAAGATGTCTTGTACATGATAGGCTCCTCTTGGGGACATGAATTCGTAAAAATTGCAAGACAATTGAAGAAAAGAGTCGTTAGAAATCAATCCCACAATTTAGGGAAAAGTGTCATCTCACGCACAACGGTTAGAATTTTGTTTGTCAAACTTCAAGGCGGCCGTCGGCACAAGACAAATAGACGTTTGAAAATGAGAAAACACATTTACAGGCGGCGGTCGGCCGACGGGGTCCGACTTGGTCGACCCTATGTCCAAATGGCCGAGCGTAACCAAAAACGAGTCCAGAAAGTTCTCGCTTTGAGAAAATGCTCCCTGTGCACGGTCACCGCGGTCGGCCGACCGGTCGACCGCGACCGATCGACGCCCGGTCGACGATCGCACCGGACCGGTCTACCACCCCGTTGGACTTGGCCAACCAAATTTTTTTCAAGCAAATAGTTTATTCACTGTTTTTCACAATTTTCGTGCACGGATGCCCTATGAGGCGACCGATTGGCCTCAAAACAAAAGTATTGTCCAATTTTGTCGAAAATAAAACTTGAAGAAATACTCTAGGAAAATATTAAAATCATTTTAAATCATTTAGGAGTATTTGGACAACCTTTAAAACTATTGTTTTGGTGTAAAATCAAAACCATCAAAATCATGATAAAACCATTTATCAAACAATCTCCCTTTTTGATGATTACAAACCAAAACAATTTTAACGAGGTCGAGTTTGAAAACAAAACAATTTTAGGTTAAAGAGAACTATCCGTTGTGAGCGATAACATTCCATGCAATAAAAACACAAGGATGGGAGTAGAGATATTCAAACACATATAGCAAATGCTCCCCTATCAATATGCATAACAAGAGTTATATAGAAGCAACTTAAACATAAGCTAAAATATTAGCTTTTCGATATTGAGCTTAAGTATCAATAACTTAAAAGCTCCCCTGTCAAAGATACATCATTAGAACCGTATATAAGTCCATACTACAACCAATGGACCATGATTCATACATAACCATAATGCACAAGTGGACTAAATATGATCCACAACTTATGGCTTTATGAAGCCATAGCTTATAGCTTCTTTTCGTTAAGCTTATCTTAGCTTTTATGAGCTAATGAGCTTATAACCTGCTTTCTCCCCTTTGGAATCATCAAAAAGAATGTTAGCACGATAAATACATCATATATTCTTATCAAAGTGCACAAGTAAACCGATGTATCGAGCCATTTGAACATTGAAGCTTTTAAACCAAATAGAAGAGTCGAATCATACGACTTGTAGAAGCTTATGAAACATCATTTGATTTGCAAAAACATGATCTCTATAAATATATGAGACTTTTGAAAACGAGAGAGTCATGTAGGTGATGAATTTTTCATTGAAACGTTTTATCAAACACTCGCGGACGCAAAAATAGAAAAAGTTATATATAGCCTTTGTAAATGAAATCAATCCAAGTTTTTCATCACCAAATACAATATAACAAATATCATTCATCAACAATCAATAAGGTCATCACAAACATATATGAATTACATCAAGAAAAATACATATAAGCCACAAACTCATGGTTCAACCCAATTGAGCTAAAGATAGTGAAATTCTTACCATTCAATCGGTAAAGTCGAGCAATGATGATGATAACCGAGCTAGATAATCCCCAAAATATAAAATGTATGCAATAAAACAAATTTGAAGTGAAATTTGTGTGCAATTTGCGAAGGGACGAAAAATGGACAAAATAAGCCAAAATGGCGAAGTCCGGAAAAGAACTATTTTTAGCCAAAAAAAAATCATCCGGGCGACCGGTCCAGGGCATGGGCGACCGGCCGTTGGGCGACTTAGGCGGGGTTGCCTTGCCCGATCGGCCAAATGGTTCTTTTCTCGTTTTGAAATCCAAAATTTGATCCAAAAATCCGATTTTTCGCCCCTAAGTTTTAAAACGTGCAAAATACAAACGTAGACCTCATTCAATATACATTATGTCATAATCAAGCTCGAAATGAGATAAAATACTCGGCGGTTAACGATCAAAAAGTCCGCGAGTTATCCTTGAGACTTTAATTAAACACATCTCAAGTTTTTGTTAAAAATCACAATCCCTTAAAAAATATATCGAATCTCAATATGTTTAGTTCGATTATGACAAACCAAATTTTGAATACGAATAACCGTATAATAGATACCGAACTTGTTATCCCACAAAAATAAGAACGTTTTTAAAGCTTTGGACACAATAAGTCATACGAAGAAGTGCCTTTCAAATATTTGAAAATTTCTTTTAATGGCACTTTAATGAGATTCGTTGGGATAGTTTTTGAAGTCGAGCATATAGACATAAGGCATATGGAATGTCGAGTCTATAGAAATAATACAAGAAAACATACCTCGAATTTAATTGTCGGCGACATGCCTTTCTCAACCTTTGTCAATCTTTAGCCATAGAGGTTGAGATAGTTCTTCTTTCTTCAATGCCTAACTCCTTCAAGAGTTCTTTTGAAATATAATCATCTTCTTGGCATTGAATAATTTGAAGTCAAGCAATAAATTGAGCTCCCCATCAAGCTCATCTCGAGTTCACCTAGTATCAACTTAGAAAAATATCTTGCACAAATATTCATTAGTAGCACCAAAAATATTTTCATAGATATGTACAAGTAAACAACCTTGCCCTTTTTCAAAACAAGAAGTGTAGTATCAACTTTACCTTTTGTAAAATCATTTTGCAAAAATAGCTAAGTCTATCAATTGTACAAGGCCTTTTATAAAAATCATTTGGCCTAAAATTTTAGACTCCGATAGACTTATATTTGAATAAAACCATTTAGAAAGTTGGATTTAACATCCATTTGGTAAAGCTTGAAATTTTCTTAAAACAAGAATGGGCAAGTAAAATGCAAATAGCTACAAAATGTGCTATGAGTGCAAATGTTACATCAAAATCGATTACCTTCTTCTTGAAAATACCTTCGAGCTACTAACCTCGCCTTTAGTTCGACCAATGTTGCCTTGGTCATCGAGTTTGTTAGGAATACCCTTTTTATCTTCTTCATCACTATCATCATAGGGCATCCAATTGATCTAAGGTGTTCATAATAGAACATTTACATCCAAATATTTGGAGTACTTCATTTCTCATCTACACAACTTAACAAACTCATTAACGGCATCGCTTATATAATCAAAAAAATAGCCCAAGTGTAAAAACATGCCTCAATCACAAAATATCTTGCATAGTAGAAATAGACACTATACATAGACCAAGAAACACATACTATGCATTTAGAATATCATCAAGAGTCTAATAAATCATGCAAGTTAAAATAAGCTTAAGAAAGCTATAAAAGGTCTCTTTTGAAATTTGAGAATCCGATAGCATATAATTGAGACCTCAAAAAAAATATTTGAACAAAAGTTTACAAAGCAAATATGTGCAATCAAAATATCAAATAGTGCCTTTCAAAAAATCTAAAAATCCTCTTAATGGCATTTGTATGAAATACTATGAAAAACAAGCACATAGGCACATGGCAATACATATATCGAGTCTATAAGAGTAAGAATAACACAAGTAAACGCCTCGATAATTTATGCCTTTCTTGACAAATAATGACGTAAATGGCCATTTGTGAAAATATGTAAATCCTACACAATTCTTAAAACATATCTAGCACAAATCATAATGAAAAAGTGTAGGCTAAGAGATATCACAAGTAAGCTCATGCCATAAAAATCCATAAAAGATGATAACACACTTTAGTCTACAAAAATGCACAAGAGTTTTAAAAACATCATATAAGGTCTTCTTTTTCAAAAATATTTTAAAAGCACAAGTATATATTGAAGACCTTAATTAAAAATAAATATTTGAAAACTCATTTTGCAATTAAGACACAAATAAAAGCATGCATAATAACAAAATAAAATGCATATTTAAATAGGGAGATACGGGTTACCAATTACGCCATTTCCATGGGTTGTGCCGTTCCCATTGTTGATGATATCTTCCCTTTGAGAAGTCACTTTGTTGATGATGACTTCTTTGATTACTCCATTTCCAAGGTTTGTTGCCTTCCCATTGTTGAAAGTCTCTTCTTCTTTGAAAATCATCTTGTTGATGATGTCTTTGCCATTTCCAAGGATTGTGTTCTTCCCATTTTTGATTATATCCTTTTCTTGGAAATTGGCTTTGTCGAAAATAGTTTCTCCTTCTTTGATCAAATGAAACGGTCATTTGATGTCTTCTTGGCGGTATAAATTTTCTTCGTTCATTATTTGTCACGGGTACCTAATATGACATTGTTTTGTGGTACCCTCATGTGTTTGGGTCCTTTGGGATTAGTCTTGAGACTTTTAGGTCTCCAACAATAATTAGAGCTATTTTTAGCCCGACAAGTATTTACCGTATGACCCTTTTTACCGCAATAAAAACAAGTAATGATTCTAGGAGCATAATGACCAATATGTATAGTGACTTGATCCTTTTTCATATGATTAACAACATTAGGCTTATGATCAAGTCCTTTATCACAATTATGAATATCAACAATATTGGACATTTTATTGGTACTCAAGTTGGATTTTAATAAATCATTTTTCATGCAATCAATATTCTCAACAAGAGTACTATTTTCTTTCTCAAGGTTTCTAACCTTATCAAGAGTGGTGGTGTGAGCACATGATAATGATTCATAGGAAGTAAATAAACTATCCTTATCATTTTTCAAAACAATGAATTCCTTTTTCAAATTTTTGTATTTAACAAGTAAGTTTTGGAATTCATCTTGTAGCTCATCATAATCATTTTGCAAATCACTATATACATTTTGCAATTCATTGTCATAAGAAGTAGAGGGTTTAGAACTTACCTCGTTTTCTTCTTCGATGCCCATGAGGCATTGTTCAACTTGTTCATCATGGGAAGTTGTAGAAGGCTTATCCCATGTTGTTGGTTTTGATGTTGTATCCATTTGTGAAGTAGATGCTTTTGAGTTGCTCCTTTCATTTGCATATACTTCATAGATGGCTTCTAATTTTTGCCATACTTCATGTGCCGATCGAATACCTACAACATGATCAAATTCCAAAGTGGTAAGTGAACAATGTAAAATATTAAGAGCTTTACCATTTAAGGAGATGATTCTCTTCTCTTCATCATTGAGCTCTTTGAAGCCTTTAGAGGTGTGTGGTGTATTCTTCGTCGGAATGGATTCTCCATTGATGACGGTGTTCCAAATATCGAACCCGCAACTTTGTAAATAGCATTCCATTCTTTCTTTCCAAAATATAAAATTTTTGGAATTAAACCGAGGTGGCTTGGTGGTGGAGGTGCGGATAGATGAGCTTCGTTCGTCAGAGCCGTCGATCGTTTCTCTTCACTCGCGATGTGAAACGAGCTTGCCAAAGAGTTTGGCTTTGATACCACTTGTAAGTCCAGCGGCTACGATAATCTGCAGAGGGGGTGAATAGATTATCTCCATCTTTTCGATTTCGCCCTCTTTTAACAATCGAATGCTCAAACAAAATAATAAAGGTGCGGAATGTAAACAACACACGTCGATTTAAAGAGGTTCAACCCACCTAGGGCCTAATCCTCTACCACCCCAGTATATCCGGGATGGATTTCGAAAAGAAAAAGAATTTTATTAATTACCAAAATTAATACAAATTCAACTTACAACACCTTGAAGAGCACCACACTCTTCTTCAACACCACCTTTGGAGATTACCACAATCTCCCTTTGAAGATTACCACAATCTTCCTTCAACGGCACCTTGTGAAGATTACCACAATCTTCAACCTTGAAGAATACCGAATTCTTCAACACCTCAATAAGAAGATTACCACAATCTTCTTCACCTATCACCTAGATCATCCAAGTGTGTTCTTACCACAAGAACACTCACAAGGATATCTTGTGTTTGAATGATAACCAAAAATCAAGATTACAACTCAATAATTGATAATACAATAGAGTGCAAGTGTAATCAAGAAAGGCCTAGACCTCAAGGATGTGAAAGTGAATAGCTAGGCAAATTACAACAAGAAATAAGACAATGTAAGAACAAGTGTATTCTTGAGTGTATCTTGTTGTGTTGTAGTTTTCTCTCTTGTTGTGTTGCTTCAATTCTTCCTCTATTTATAGAAGATGTCTTGTACATGATAGGCTCTCTTGGGGACATGAATTTCGTAAAAAATTGCAAGACAATTGAAGAAAAGAGCTATTAGAAATCAATCCCACAATTTAGGGAAAAGTTGTCTCTGCTGACAACGGTTAGAATTTTGTTGTCAAACTTGGGCGACCGGACGCGCACAAATAGACGTTTGAAAATGAGAAAACACATTTACACAGTGGGCGGCCGACGGGGGTCCGAAGTCCGGCCAGTCGATGTCCACATGTCGGCCGGCCGAAAGCGAGAACCAAAAAACGAGTCCGAAAGTTCGCTTTGAGAAAAATGCTCCTGTGTACCGGTCACCCGCCGGTCGACCGTCGACCGCGACCGTCGACGCCGGATCGACCCGACCCCACCGGCCTACCACCCGTTGACCTGGGTCAACTGCCTTTTTTCAAAGAAATAGTTTATTCTTTGTTTTTCACAATTTTCAGTGCACGGGATGCCTATAGGGCGACCGATTGGCCTCAAAACAAAAGTATTGTCCAATTTTGTCGAAAATAAAACTTGAAGAAATACTCCGGAAAATATTAAAATCATTTTAAATCATTTAGGAGTATTTGGACAACCTTTAAAACTATTGTTTTGGTGTAAAATCAAAACCATCAAAATCATGATAAAACCATTTATCAAACAATCTCCCCCTTTTTGATGATTACAAACCAAAACAATTTTAACGAGGTCGATTTTGAAAACAAAACATTTTTTACCGGTTAAAGAGAACTATCCGTTGTGAGCGACAACATTCCATGCAATAAAAACACAAGGATGGGAGTAGAGATATTCAAACACATATAGCAAATGCTCCCCCTATCAATATGCACAACAAGAGTTATATAGAAGCAACTTAAACATAAGCTAAAATATTAGCTTTTCGATATTGAGCTTAAGTATCAATAACTTAAAAGCCCCCTGTCAAAGATACATCATTAGAACCGTATATAAGTCCATACTACAACCAATGGACCATAATTCATACATAACCATAATGCACCAAGTGGACTAAATATGATCCACAACTTATGGCTTTATGAAGCCATAGCTTATAGCTTCTTTTCGTTAAGCTTATCTTAGCTTTTATGAGCTAATGAGCTTATAACCTGTTTCTCCCCTTTGGAATCATCAAAAGAATGTTAGCACGATAAATACATCATATATTCTTATCAAAGTGCACAAGTAAACCGATGTATCGAGCCATTTGAACATTGAAGCTTTTAAACCAAATAGAAGAGTCGAATCATACGACTTGTAGAAGCTTATGAAACATCATTTGATTTGCAAAAACATGATCTCTATAAATATATGAGACTTTTGAAAACGAGAGAGTCATGTAGGTGATGAATTTTCATTGAAACGTTTTATCAAACACTTGGCGGACGCCAAAAATAGAAAAAGTTATATATAGCCTTTGTAAATGAAATCAATCCAAGTTTTTCATCACCAAATACAATATAACAAATATCATTCATCAACAATCAATAAGGTCATCACAAACATATATGAATTACATCAAGAAAAATACATATAAGCCACAAACTCAAGGGTTCAACCCAATTGAGCTAAAGATAGTGAAATTCTTACCATTCAATCGGTAAAGTCGAGCAATGATGATGATAACCGAGCTAGATAATCCCCAAAATATAAAATGTATGCAATAAAACAAATTTGAAGTGAAATTTGTGTGCAATTTGCGAAGGGGACGAAAAATGGACAAAATAAGCCAAAATGGCGAAGTCTGGAAACAGAACTATTTTTAGCCAAAAAAAAATCATCCAGGGCGACCGGTCCAGGGCATGGGCGACCGGTCGACGGCTTGGGCGACCGGTCGGCCTTGCCCCAGTCAGCCCAGTGGTTCTTTTCTGTTTTGAAATCCAAAATTTGATCCAAAAATCCGATTTTTCGCCCCTAAGTTTTAAAAACGTGCAAAATACAAACGTAGACCTCATTCAATATACATTATGTCATAATCAAGCTCGAAATGAGATAAAATACTCGGCGGTTAACGATCAAAAAGTCCGCGAGTTATCCTTGAGACGGAATTAAACACATCTCAAGTTTTTGTTAAAAATCACAATCCCTTAAAAAATATATCGAATCTCAATATGTTTAGTTCGATTATGACAAACCAAATTTTGAATACGAATAACCGTATAATAGATACCGAACTTGTTATCCCACAAAAATAAGAACGTTTTTAAAGCTTTGGACACAATAAGTCATACGAAGAAGTGCCTTTCAAATATTTGAAAATTTCTTTTAATGGCACTTTAATGAGATTCGTTGGGATAGTTTTTGAAGTCGAGCATATAGACATAAGGCATATGGAATGTCGAGTCTATAGAAATAATACAAGAAAACATACCTCGAATTTAATTGTCGCGACATGCCTTTCTCAACCTTTGTCAATCTTTAGCCATAGAGGTTGAGATAGTTCTTCTTTCTTCAATGCCTAACTCCTTCAAGAGTTCTTTTGAAATATAATCATCTTCTTGGCATTGAATAATTTGAAGTCCAAGCAATAAATTGAGCTCCCCCATCAAGCTCATCTCGAGTTCACCTAGTATCAACTTAGAAAAATATCTTGCACAAATATTCATTAGTAGCACCAAAAATATTTTCATAGATATGTACAAGTAAACAACCTTGCCCTTTTTCAAAACAAGAAGTGTAGTATCAACTTTACCTTTTGTAAAATCATTTTGCAAAAATAGCTAAGTCTATCAATTGTACAAGGCCTTTTATAAAAATCATTTGGCCTAAAATTTTAGACTCCGATAGACTTATATTTGAATAAAACCATTTAGAAAGTTGGATTTAACATCCATTTGGTAAAGCTTGAAATTTTCTTAAAACAAGAATGGGCAAGTAAAATGCAAATAGCTACAAAATGTGCTATGAGTGCAAATGTTACATCAAAATCGATTACCTTCTTCTTGAAAATACCTTCGAGCTACTAACCTCGCCTTAGTTCGACCAATGTTGCCTTGGTCATCGAGTTTGTTAGGAATACCCTTTTTATCTTCTTCATCACTATCATCATAGGGCATCCAATTGATCTAAGGTGTTCATAATAGAACATTTACATCCAAATATTTGGAGTACTTCATTTCTCATCTACACAACTTAACAAACTCATTAACGGCATCGCTTATATAATCAAGAAAAAATAGCCCAAGTGTAAAAACATGCCTCAATCACAAAATATCTTGCATAGTAGAAATAGACACTATACATAGACCAAGAAACACATACTATGCATTTAGAATATCATCAAGAGTCTAATAAATCATGCAAGTTAAAATAAGCTTAAGAAAGCTATAAAAGGTCTCTTTTGAAATTTGAGAATCCGATAGCATATAATTGAGACCTCAAAAAAAATATTTGAACAAAAGTTTACAAAGCAAATATGTGCAATCAAAATATCAAATAGTGCCTTTCAAAAAATCTAAAAATCCTCTTAATGGCACTTGTATGAAATACTATGAAAAACAAGCACATAGGCACATGGCAATACATATATCGAGTCTATAAGAGTAAGAATAACACAAGTAAACGTACCTCGATAATTTATGCCTTTCTTGACAAATAATGACGTAAATGGCCATTTGTGAAAATATGTAAATCCTACACAATTCTTAAAACATATCTAGCACAAATCATAATGAAAAAAAAGTGTAGGCTAAGAGATATCACAAGTAAGCTCATGCCATAAAAATCCATAAAAGATGATAACACACTTTAGTCTACAAAAATGCACAAGAGTTTTAAAAACATCATATAAGGTCTTCTTTTTCAAAAATATTTTAAAAGCACAAGTATATATTGAAGACCTTAATTAAAAATAAATATTTGAAAACTCATTTTGCAATTAAGACACAAATAAAAGCATGCATAATAACAAAATAAAATGCATATTTAAATAGGGAGATACGGGTTACCAATTACGCCATTTCCATGGGTTGTGCCGTCCCATTGTTGATGATATCTTCCCTTTGAGAAGTCACTTTGTTGATGATGACTTCTTTGATTACTCCATTTCAAGGTTTGTTGCCTTCCCATTGTTGAAAGTCTCTTCTTTGAAAATCATCTTGTTGATGATGTCTTTGCCATTTCCAAGGATTGTGTTCTTCCCATTTTTGATTATATCCTTTTCTTGAAATTGGCTTTGTTAAAATAGTTTCTCCTTCTTTGATCAAATGAAACGGTCATTTGATGTCTTCTTGGCGGTATAAATTTTCTTCGTTCATTATTTCGCGGGTACCTAATATGACATTGTTTTGTGGTACCCTCATGTGTTTGGGTCCTTTGGGATTAGTCTTGAGACTTTTAGGTCTCCAACAATAATTAGAGCTATTTTTAGCCCGACAAGTATTTACCGTATGACCCTTTTTACCGCAATAAAAACAAGTAATGATTCTAGGAGCATAATGACCAATATGTATAGTGACTTGATCCTTTTTCATATGATTAACAACATTAGGCTTATGATCAAGTCCTTTATCACAATTATGAATATCAACAATATTGGACATTTTATTGGTACTCAAGTTGGATTTTAATAAATCATTTTTCATGCAATCAATATTCTCAACAAGAGTACTATTTTCTTTCTCAAGGTTTCTAACCTTATCAAGAGTGGTGGTGTGAGCACATGATAATGATTCATAGGAAGTAAATAAACTATCCTTATCATTTTTCAAAACAATGAATTCCTTTTTCAAATTTTTGTATTTAACAAGTAAGTTTTGGAATTCATCTTGTAGCTCATCATAATCATTTTGCAAATCACTATATACATTTTGCAATTCATTGTCATAAGAAGTAGAGGTTTAGAACTTACCTCGTTTTTTCTTCGATGCCCATGAGGCATTGTTCAACTTGTTCATCATGGGAAGTTGTAGAAGGCTTATCCCATGTTGTTGGTTTTGATGTTGTATCCATTTGTGAAGTAGATGCTTTTGAGTTGCTCCTTTCATTTGCATATACTTCATAGATGGCTTCTAATTTTGCCATACTTCATGTGCCGATCGAATACCTACAACATGATCAAATTCCAAAGTGGTAAGTGAACAATGTAAAATATTAAGAGCTTTACCATTTAAGGAGATGATTCTCTTCTCTTCATCATTGAGCTCTTTGAAGCCTTTAGAGGTGTGTGTGTGGTGTATTCTTCGTCGGAATGGATTCTCCATTGATGACGGTGTTCCAAATATCGAACCCGCAACTTTGTAAATAGCATTCCATTCTTTCTTTCCAAAATATAAAATTTTTGGAATTAAACCGAGGTGGCTTGGTGGTGGAGGTGCGGATAGATGAGCTTCGTTCGTAGCCGTCGATCGTTTCTCTTCACTCGCGATGTGAAACGAGCTTGCAAAGAGTTTGGCTTTGATACCACTTGTAAGTCCAAGCGGCTACGATAATCTAGAGGGGGTGAATAGATTATCTCCATCTTTTCGATTTCGCCCTCTTTTAACAATCGAATGCTCAAACAAAATAATAAAGGTGCGGAATGTAAACAACACACGTCGATTTAAAGAGGTTCAACCCACCTAGGGCCTAATCCTCTACCACCCCAAAGATATCCAGGGATGGATTTCGAAAAGAAAAAGAATTTTATTAATTACCAAAATTAATACAAATTCAACTTACAACACCTTGAAGAGCACCACACTCTTCTTCAACACCACCTTTGGAGATTACCACAATCTCCTTTGAAGATTACCACAATCTTCCTTCAACGGCACCTTGTGAAGATTACCACAATCTTCAACCTTGAAGAATACCGAATTCTTCAACACCTCAATAAGAAGATTACCACAATCTTCTTCACCTATCACCTAGATCATCCAAGTGTGTTCTTACCACAAGAACACTCACAAGGATATCTTGTGTTTGAATGATAACCAAAAATCAAGATTACAACTCAATAATTGATAATACAATAGAGTGCAAGTGTAATCAAGAAAGGCCTAGACCTCAAGGATGTGAAAGTGAATAGCTAGGCAAATTACAACAAGAAATAAGACAATGTAAGAACAAGTGTATTCTTGAGTGTATCTTGTTGTGTTGTAGTTTTCTCTCTTGTTGTGTTGCTTCAATTCTTCCTCTATTTATAGAAGATGTCTTGTACATGATAGGCTCCTCTTGGGGACATGAATTCTGTAAAAAATTGCAAGACAATTGAAGAAAAGAGCTATTAGAAATCAATCCCACAATTTAGGGAAAAGTTGTCTGCTGCACAACGGTTAGAATTTTGCTGTCAAACTTCAGGGCGACCGGTCGCGCACAAATAGACGTTTGAAAATGAGAAAACACATTTACAGGCGGCCGGTCGGCCGACGGGGTCCGCCGGTCGACCCTATGTCCCGGCCGAAAGCGAGAACCAAAAAACGAGTCCGAGAAAGTTCATTTGAGAAAATGCTCCAGTGTACGGTCACCCGCCGGTCGGACCGGTCGACCGTCGACCGCACGGGTCGATGCCTGGTCGACGATCGACCGCGACCTTGTCTACCACCCCTGTTGACCGGTCAACGGCTTTTTTTCAAACCAAATAGTTTATTTTTGTTTTTCACAATTTTCAGTGCACGGGATGCCCTATAGAGGCGACACGATTGGCCTCAAAACAAAAGTATTGTCCAATTTTGTCGAAAATAAAACTTGAAGAAATACTCCGGAAAATATTAAAATCATTTTAAATCATTTAGGAGTATTTGGACAACCTTTAAAACTATTGTTTTGGTGTAAAATCAAAACCATCAAAATCATGATAAAACCATTTATCAAACAATCTCCCCTTTTTGATGATTACAAACCAAAACAATTTTAACGAGGTCGAGTTTGAAAACAAAACAATTTTACCGGTTAAAGAGAACTATCCGTTGTGAGCGATAACATTCCATGCAATAAAAACACAAGGATGGGAGTAGAGATATTCAAACACATATAGCAAATGCTCCCCCTATCAATATGCATAACAAGAGTTATATAGAAGCAACTTAAACATAAGCTAAAATATTAGCTTTTCGATATTGAGCTTAAGTATCAATAACTTAAAAGCTCCCCTGTCAAAGATACATCATTAGAACCGTATATAAGTCCATACTACAACCAATGGACCATGATTCATACATAACCATAATGCACCAAGTGGACTAAATATGATCCACAACTTATGGCTTTATGAAGCCATAGCTTATAGCTTCTTTTCGTTAAGCTTATCTTAGCTTTTATGAGCTAATGAGCTTATAACCTGTTTCTCCCCCTTTGGAATCATCAAAAAGAATGTTAGCACGATAAATACATCATATATTCTTATCAAAGTGCACAAGTAAACCGATGTATCGAGCCATTTGAACATTGAAGCTTTTAAACCAAATAGAAGAGTCGAATCATACGACTTGTAGAAGCTTATGAAACATCATTTGATTTGCAAAAAACATGATCTCTATAAATATATGAGACTTTTGAAAACGAGAGAGTCATGTAGGTGATGAATTTTTCATTGAAACGTTTTATCAAACACTTGGCGGACGCCAAAAATAGAAAAAGTTATATATAGCCTTTGTAAATGAAATCAATCCAAGTTTTTCATCACCAAATACAATATAACAAATATCATTCATCAACAATCAATAAGGTCATCACAAACATATATGAATTACATCAAGAAAAATACATATAAGCCACAAACTCAAGGGTTCAACCCAATTGAGCTAAAGATAGTGAAATTCTTACCATTCAATCGGTAAAGTCGAGCAATGATGATGATAACCGAGCTAGATAATCCCCAAAATATAAAATGTATGCAATAAAACAAATTTGAAGTGAAATTTGTGTGCAATTTGCGAAAGGGACGAAAAATGGACAAAATAAGCCAAAATGGCGAAGTCTGGAAACAGAACTATTTTTAGCCAAAAAAAAATCATCCAGGGCGATCGGTCCAGGGCATGGGCGACCGGTCGACGGCTTGGGCGACTTGGTCGACGGCTTGGCGCGGCCGGTCGGCCTTGCCCTGAGTCGGCCAGAGTGGTTCTTTTTTTTGTTTTGAAATCCAAAATTTGATCCAAAAATCCGATTTTTCGCCCCTAAGTTTTAAAAACGTGCAAAATGCAAACGTAGACCTCATTCAATATACATTATGTCATAATCAAGCTCGAAATGAGATAAAATACTCGGCGGTTAACGATCAAAAAGTCCGCGAGTTATCCTTGAGACGGAATTAAACACATCTCAAGTTTTTGTTAAAAATCACAATCCCTTAAAAAATATATCGAATCTCAATATGTTTAGTTCGATTATGACAAACCAAATTTTGAATACGAATAACCGTATAATAGATACCGAACTTGTTATCCCACAAAAATAAGAACGTTTTTAAAGCTTTGGACACAATAAGTCATACGAAGAAGTGCCTTTCAAATATTTGAAAATTTCTTTTAATGGCACTTTAATGAGATTCGTTGGGATAGTTTTTGAAGTCGAGCATATAGACATAAGGCATATGGAATGTCGAGTCTATAGAAATAATACAAGAAAACATACCTCGAATTTAATTGTCGACCGACATGCCTTTCTCAACCTTTGTCAATCTTTAGCCATAGAGGTTGAGATAGTTCTTCTTTCTTCAATGCCTAACTCCTTCAAGAGTTCTTTTGAAATATAATCATCTTCTTGGCATTGAATAATTTGAAGTCCAAGCAATAAATTGAGCTCCCCCATCAAGCTCATCTCGAGTTCACCTAGTATCAACTTAGAAAAATATCTTGCACAAATATTCATTAGTAGCACCAAAAATATTTTCATAGATATGTACAAGTAAACAACCTTGCCCTTTTTCAAAACAAGAAGTGTAGTATCAACTTTACCTTTTGTAAAATCATTTTGCAAAAATAGCTAAGTCTATCAATTGTACAAGGCCTTTTATAAAAATCATTTGGCCTAAAATTTTAGACTCCGATAGACTTATATTTGAATAAAACCATTTAGAAAGTTGGATTTAACATCCATTTGGTAAAGCTTGAAATTTTCTTAAAACAAGAATGGGCAAGTAAAATGCAAATAGCTACAAAATGTGCTATGAGTGCAAATGTTACATCAAAATCGATTACCTTCTTCTTGAAAATACCTTCGAGCTACTAACCTCGCCTTAGTTCGACCAATGTTGCCTTGGTCATCGAGTTTGTTCCGGAATACCCTTTTTATCTTCTTCATCACTATCATCATAGGGCATCCAATTGATCTAAGGTGTTCATAATAGAACATTTACATCCAAATATTTGGAGTACTTCATTTCTCATCTACACAACTTAACAAACTCATTAACGGCATCGCTTATATAATCAAGAAAAAATAGCCCAAGTGTAAAAACATGCCTCAATCACAAAATATCTTGCATAGTAGAAATAGACACTATACATAGACCAAGAAACACATACTATGCATTTAGAATATCATCAAGAGTCTAATAAATCATGCAAGTTAAAATAAGCTTAAGAAAGCTATAAAAGGTCTCTTTTGAAATTTGAGAATCCGATAGCATATAATTGAGACCTCAAAAAAAATATTTGAACAAAAGTTTACAAAGCAAATATGTGCAATCAAAATATCAAATAGTGCCTTTCAAAAAATCTAAAAATCCTCTTAATGGCACTTGTATGAAATACTATGAAAAACAAGCACATAGGCACATGGCAATACATATATCGAGTCTATAAGAGTAAGAATAACACAAGTAAACGTACCTCGATAATTTATGCCTTTCTTGACAAATAATGACGTAAATGGCCATTTGTGAAAATATGTAAATCCTACACAATTCTTAAAACATATCTAGCACAAATCATAATGAAAAAAGTGTAGGCTAAGAGATATCACAAGTAAGCTCATGCCATAAAAATCCATAAAAGATGATAACACACTTTAGTCTACAAAAATGCACAAGAGTTTTAAAAACATCATATAAGGTCTTCTTTTTCAAAAATATTTTAAAAGCACAAGTATATATTGAAGACCTTAATTAAAAATAAATATTTGAAAACTCATTTTGCAATTAAGACACAAATAAAAGCATGCATAATAACAAAATAAAATGCATATTTAAATAGGGAGATACGGGTTACCAATTACGCCATTTCCATGGGTTGTGCCGTTCCCATTGTTGATGATATCTTCCCTTTGAGAAGTCACTTTGTTGATGATGACTTCTTTGATTACTCCATTTCCAAGGTTTGTTGCCTTCCCATTGTTGAAAGTCTCTTCTTCTTTGAAAATCATCTTGTTGATGATGTCTTTGCCATTTCCAAGGATTGTGTTCTTCCCATTTTTGATTATATCCTTTTCTTGGAAATTGGCTTTGTCGAAAATAGTTTCTCCTTCTTTGATCAAATGAAACGGTCATTTGATGTCTTCTTGGCGGTATAAATTTTCTTCGTTCATTATTTCGTCGGGTACCTAATATGACATTGTTTTGTGGTACCCTCATGTGTTTGGGTCCTTTGGGATTAGTCTTGAGACTTTTAGGTCTCCAACAATAATTAGAGCTATTTTTAGCCCGACAAGTATTTACCGTATGACCCTTTTTACCGCAATAAAAACAAGTAATGATTCTAGGAGCATAATGACCAATATGTATAGTGACTTGATCCTTTTTCATATGATTAACAACATTAGGCTTATGATCAAGTCCTTTATCACAATTATGAATATCAACAATATTGGACATTTTATTGGTACTCAAGTTGGATTTTAATAAATCATTTTTCATGCAATCAATATTCTCAACAAGAGTACTATTTTCTTTCTCAAGGTTTCTAACCTTATCAAGAGTGGTGGTGTGAGCACATGATAATGATTCATAGGAAGTAAATAAACTATCCTTATCATTTTTCAAAACAATGAATTCCTTTTTCAAATTTTTGTATTTAACAAGTAAGTTTTGGAATTCATCTTGTAGCTCATCATAATCATTTTGCAAATCACTATATACATTTTGCAATTCATTGTCATAAGAAGTAGAGGGTTTAGAACTTACCTCTTTTTTTCTTCGATGCCCATGAGGCATTGTTCAACTTGTTCATCATGGGAAGTTGTAGAAGGCTTATCCCATGTTGTTGGTTTTGATGTTGTATCCATTTGTGAAGTAGATGCTTTTGAGTTGCTCCTTTCATTTGCATATACTTCATAGATGGCTTCTAATTTTGCCATACTTCATGTGCCGATCGAATACCTACAACATGATCAAATTCCAAAGTGGTAAGTGAACAATGTAAAATATTAAGAGCTTTACCATTTAAGGAGATGATTCTCTTCTCTTCATCATTGAGCTCTTTGAAGCCTTTTTAGAGGTGTGTGGTGTATTCTTCGTCGGAATGGATTCTCCATTGATGACGGTGTTCCAAATATCGAACCCGCAACTTTGTAAATAGCATTCCATTCTTTCTTTCCAAAATATAAAATTTTTGGAATTAAACCGAGGTGGCTTGGTGGTGGAGGTGCGGATAGATGAGCTTCGTTCGTAGCCGTCGATCGTTTCTCTTCACTCGCGATGTGAAACGAGCTTGCCAAAGAGTTTGGCTTTGATACCACTTGTAAGTCAGCGGCTACGATAATCTAGAGGGGGGGTGAATAGATTATCTCCATCTTTTCGATTTCGCCCTCTTTTAACAATCGAATGCTCAAACAAAATAATAAAGGTGCGGAATGTAAACAACACACGTCGATTTAAAGAGGTTCAACCCACCTAGGGCCTAATCCTCTACCACCCCAAAGATATATCCAGGGATGGATTTCGAAAAGAAAAAGAATTTTATTAATTACCAAAATTAATACAAATTCAACTTACAACACCTTGAAGAGCACCACACTCTTCTTCAACACCACCTTTGGAGATTACCACAATCTCCCTTTGAAGATTACCACAATCTTCCTTCAACGGCACCTTGTGAAGATTACCACAATCTTCAACCTTGAAGAATACCGAATTCTTCAACACCTCAATAAGAAGATTACCACAATCTTCTTCACCTATCACCTAGATCATCCAAGTGTGTTCTCTTACCAAGAACACTCACAAGGATATCTTGTGTTTGAATGATAACCAAAAATCAAGATTACAACTCAATAATTGATAATACAATAGAGTGCAAGTGTAATCAAGAAAAGCCTAGACCTCAAGGATGTGAAAGTGAATAGCTAGGCAAATTACAACAAGAAATAAGACAATGTAAGAACAAGTGTATTCTTGAGTGTATCTTGTTGTGTTGTAGTTTTCTCTCTTGTTGTGTTGCTTCAATTCTTCCTCTATTTATAGAAGATGTCTTGTACATGATAGGCTCCTCTTGGGGACATGAATTTTGTAAAAAATTGCAAGACAATTGAAGAAAAGAGCTATTAGAAATCAATCCCACAATTTAGGGAAAAGTTGTCTGCTGCACAACGGTTAGAATTTTGCTGTCAAACTTGGGCGACCGGACGCGACAAATAGACGTTTGAAAATGAGAAAACACATTTACCGCAGGGCGGCCGGTCGACGGGGGTCCGCCGGTCGACCTTATGTCCGGCCGGTCGAGCGAGAACCAAAAAACGAGTCCGAAAGTTCTGCTTTGAGAAAATGCTCCAGTACGGTCACCGCCGGTCGACCGTCGACCGCACGCGCCGATCGACGCCTTGATCGACGTCGACCGCACCGGTCTACCACCCTGTTGACCGGTCAACCAGCCTTTTTTCAGCAAATAGTTTATTCACTGTTTTTCACAATTTTCAGGTACGGGATGCCCTATAGGGCGACCGATTGGCCTCAAAACAAAAGTATTGTCCAATTTTGTCGAAAATAAAACTTGAAGAAATACTCCGGAAAATATTAAAATCATTTTAAATCATTTAGGAGTATTTGGACAACCTTTAAAACTATTGTTTTGGTGTAAAATCAAAACCATCAAAATCATGATAAAACCATTTATCAAACAATCTCCCCTTTTTTGATGATTACAAACCAAAACAATTTTAACGAGGTCGAGTTTGAAAACAAAACAATTTTACCGGTTAAAGAGAACTATCCGTTGTGAGCGATAACATTCCATGCAATAAAAACACAAGGATGGGAGTAGAGATATTCAAACACATATAGCAAATGCTCCCCCTATCAATATGCATAACAAGAGTTATATAGAAGCAACTTAAACATAAGCTAAAATATTAGCTTTTCGATATTGAGCTTAAGTATCAATAACTTAAAAGCTCCCCCTGTCAAAGATACATCATTAGAACCGTATATAAGTCCATACTACAACCAATGGACCATGATTCATACATAACCATAATGCACCAAGTGGACTAAATATGATCCACAACTTATGGCTTTATGAAGCCATAGCTTATAGCTTCTTTTCGTTAAGCTTATCTTAGCTTTTATGAGCTAATGAGCTTATAACCTGTTTCTCCCCCTTTGGAATCATCAAAAAGAATGTTAGCACGATAAATACATCATATATTCTTATCAAAGTGCACAAGTAAACCGATGTATCGAGCCATTTGAACATTGAAGCTTTTAAACCAAATAGAAGAGTCGAATCATACGACTTGTAGAAGCTTATGAAACATCATTTGATTTGCAAAAAACATGATCTCTATAAATATATGAGACTTTTGAAAACGAGAGAGTCATGTAGGTGATGAATTTTTCATTGAAACGTTTTATCAAACACTTGGCGGACGCAAAAAAATAGAAAAAGTTATATATAGCCTTTGTAAATGAAATCAATCCAAGTTTTTCATCACCAAATACAATATAACAAATATCATTCATCAACAATCAATAAGGTCATCACAAACATATATGAATTACATCAAGAAAAATACATATAAGCCACAAACTCAAGGGTTCAACCCAATTGAGCTAAAGATAGTGAAATTCTTACCATTCAATCGGTAAAGTCGAGCAATGATGATGATAACCGAGCTAGATAATCCCCAAAATATAAAATGTATGCAATAAAACAAATTTGAAGTGAAATTTGTGTGCAATTTGCGAAGGGGACGAAAAATGGACAAAATAAGCCAAAATGGCGAAGTCTGGAAACAGAACTATTTTTAGCCAAAAAAAAATCATCCGAGCGTCGGTCCAGGGCATGGGCGACCGGTCGACGGCTTGGGCGACCGGTCGGCCTTGCCCCAGTCAGCCCAGTGGTTCTTTTCTGTTTTGAAATCCAAAATTTGATCCAAAAATCCGATTTTTCGCCCCTAAGTTTTAAAAACGTGCAAAATGCAAACGTAGACCTCATTCAATATACATTATGTCATAATCAAGCTCGAAATGAGATAAAATACTCGGCGGTTAACGATCAAAAGTCCGCGAGTTATCCTTGAGACGGAATTAAACACATCTCAAGTTTTTGTTAAAAATCACAATCCCTTAAAAATATATCGAATCTCAATATGTTTAGTTCGATTATGACAAACCAAATTTTGAATACGAATAACCGTATAATAGATACCGAACTTGTTATCCCACAAAAATAAGAACGTTTTTAAAGCTTTGGACACAATAAGTCATACGAAGAAGTGCCTTTCAAATATTTGAAAATTTCTTTTAATGGCACTTTAATGAGATTCGTTGGGATAGTTTTTGAAGTCGAGCATATAGACATAAGGCATATGGAATGTCGAGTCTATAGAAATAATACAAGAAAACATACCTCGAATTTAATTGTCGACATGCCTTTCTCAACCTTTGTCAATCTTTAGCCATAGAGGTTGAGATAGTTCTTCTTTCTTCAATGCCTAACTCCTTCAAGAGTTTTTTGAAATATAATCATCTTCTTGGCATTGAATAATTTGAAGTCCAAGCAATAAATTGAGCTCCCCCATCAAGCTCATCTCGAGTTCACCTAGTATCAACTTAGAAAAATATCTTGCACAAATATTCATTAGTAGCACCAAAAATATTTTCATAGATATGTACAAGTAAACAACCTTGCCCTTTTTCAAAAAAAGAAGTGTAGTATCAACTTTACCTTTTGTAAAATCATTTTGCAAAAATAGCTAAGTCTATCAATTGTACAAGGCCTTTTATAAAAATCATTTGGCCTAAAATTTTAGACTCCGATAGACTTATATTTGAATAAAACCATTTAGAAAGTTGGATTTAACATCCATTTGGTAAAGCTTGAAATTTTCTTAAAACAAGAATGGGCAAGTAAAATGCAAATAGCTACAAAATGTGCTATGAGTGCAAATGTTACATCAAAATCGATTACCTTCTTCTTGAAAATACCTTCGAGCTACTAACCTCGCCTTAGTTCGACCAATGTTGCCTTGGTCATCGAGTTTGTTCCGGAATACCCTTTTTATCTTCTTCATCACTATCATCATAGGGCATCCAATTGATCTAAGGTGTTCATAATAGAACATTTACATCCAAATATTTGGAGTACTTCATTTCTCATCTACACAACTTAACAAACTCATTAACGGCATCGCTTATATAATCAAGAAAAAATAGCCCAAGTGTAAAAACATGCCTCAATCACAAAATATCTTGCATAGTAGAAATAGACACTATACATAGACCAAGAAACACATACTATGCATTTAGAATATCATCAAGAGTCTAATAAATCATGCAAGTTAAAATAAGCTTAAGAAAGCTATAAAAGGTCTCTTTTGAAATTTGAGAATCCGATAGCATATAATTGAGACCTCAAAAAAAATATTTGAACAAAAGTTTACAAAGCAAATATGTGCAATCAAAATATCAAATAGTGCCTTTCAAAAAATCTAAAAATCCTCTTAATGGCACTTGTATGAAATACTATGAAAAACAAGCACATAGGCACATGGCAATACATATATCGAGTCTATAAGGTAAGAATAACACAAGTAAACGTGCCTCGATAATTTATGCCTTTCTTGACAAATAATGACGTAAATGGCCATTTGTGAAAATATGTAAATCCTACACAATTCTTAAAACATATCTAGCACAAATCATAATGAAAAAAGTGTAGGCTAAGAGATATCACAAGTAAGCTCATGCCATAAAAATCCATAAAAGATGATAACACACTTTAGTCTACAAAAATGCACAAGAGTTTTAAAAACATCATATAAGGTCTTCTTTTTCAAAAATATTTTAAAAGCACAAGTATATATTGAAGACCTTAATTAAAAATAAATATTTGAAAACTCATTTTGCAATTAAGACACAAATAAAAGCATGCATAATAACAAAATAAAATGCATATTTAAATAGGAGATACGGGTTACCAATTACGCCATTTCCATGGGTTGTGCCGTTCCCATTGTTGATGATATCTTCCCTTTGAGAAGTCACTTTGTTGATGATGACTTCTTTGATTACTCCATTTCAAGGTTTGTTGCCTTCCCATTGTTGAAAGTCTCTTCTTCTTTGAAAATCATCTTGTTGATGATGTCTTTGCCATTTCAAGGATTGTGTTCTTCCCATTTTTGATTATATCCTTTTCTTGAAATTGGCTTTGTCGAAAAATAGTTTCTCCTTCTTTGATCAAATGAAACGGTCATTTGATGTCTTCTTAGCGGTATAAATTTTCTTCGTTCATTATTTCCGGGTACCTAATATGACATTGTTTTGTGGTACCCTCATGTGTTTTGGGTCCTTTGGGATTAGTCTTGAGACTTTTAGGTCTCCAACAATAATTAGAGCTATTTTTAGCCCGACAAGTATTTACCGTATGACCCTTTTTACCGCAATAAAAACAAGTAATGATTCTAGGAGCATAATGACCAATATGTATAGTGACTTGATCCTTTTTCATATGATTAACAACATTAGGCTTATGATCAAGTCCTTTATCACAATTATGAATATCAACAATATTGGACATTTTATTGGTACTCAAGTTGGATTTTAATAAATCATTTTTCATGCAATCAATATTCTCAACAAGAGTACTATTTTCTTTCTCAAGGTTTCTAACCTTATCAAGAGTGGTGGTGTGAGCACATGATAATGATTCATAGGAAGTAAATAAACTATCCTTATCATTTTTCAAAACAATGAATTCCTTTTTCAAATTTTTGTATTTAACAAGTAAGTTTTGGAATTCATCTTGTAGCTCATCATAATCATTTTGCAAATCACTATATACATTTTGCAATTCATTGTCATAAGAAGTAGAGGGTTTAGAACTTACCTCGTTTTTTTCTTCTTCGATGCCCATGAGGCATTGTTCAACTTGTTCATCATGGGAAGTTGTAGAAGGCTTATCCCATGTTGTTGGTTTTGATGTTGTATCCATTTGTGAAGTAGATGCTTTTGAGTTGCTCCTTTCATTTGCATATACTTCATAGATGGCTTCTAATTTTGCCATACTTCATGTGCCGATCGAATACCTACAACATGATCAAATTCCAAAGTGGTAAGTGAACAATGTAAAATATTAAGAGCTTTACCATTTAAGGAGATGATTCTCTTCTCTTCATCATTGAGCTCTTTGAAGCCTTTAGGGTGTGTGGTGTATTCTTCGTCGGAATGGATTCTCCATTGATGACGGTGTTCCAAATATCGAACCCGCAACTTTGTAAATAGCATTCCATTCTTTCTTTCCAAAATATAAAATTTTTGGAATTAAACCGAGGTGGCTTGGTGGTGGAGGTCGGATAGATGAGCTTCGTTCGTAGCCGTCGATCGTTTCTCTTCACTCGCGATGTGAAACGAGCTTGCCAAAGAGTTTGGCTTTGATACCACTTGTAAGTCCAAGCGGCTACGATAATCTAGAGGGGGTGAATAGATTATCTCCATCTTTTCGATTTCGCCCTCTTTTAACAATCGAATGCTCAAACAAAATAATAAAGGTGCGGAATGTAAACAACACACGTCGATTTAAAGAGGTTCAACCCACCTAGGGCCTAATCCTCTACCACCCCAAAGATATCCAGGGATGGATTTCGAAAAAAAAGAATTTTATTAATTACCAAAATTAATACAAATTCAACTTACAACACCTTGAAGAGCACCACACTCTTCTTCAACACCACCTTTGGAGATTACCACAATCTCCTTTGAAGATTACCACAATCTTCCTTCAACGGCACCTTGTGAAGATTACCACAATCTTCAACCTTGAAGAATACCGAATTCTTCAACACCTCAATAAGAAGATTACCACAATCTTCTTCACCTATCACCTAGATCATCCAAGTGTGTTCTTACCACAAGAACACTCACAAGGATATCTTGTGTTTGAATGATAACCAAAAATCAAGATTACAACTCAATAATTGATAATACAATAGAGTGCAAGTGTAATCAAGAAAAGCCTAGACCTTAAGGATGTGAAAGTGAATAGCTAGGCAAATTACAACAAGAAATAAATGTAAGAACAAGTGTATTCTTGAGTGTATCTTGTTGTGTTGTAGTTTTCTCTCTTGTTGTGTTGCTTCAATTCTTCCTCTATTTATAGAAGATGTCTTGTACATGATAGGCTCCTCTTGGGGACATGAATTTACGTAAAAATTGCAAGACAATTGAAGAAAAGAGTGTTAGAAATCAATCCCACAATTTAGGGAAAAGTCGTCTTGCTACAACGGTTAGAATTTTGTTGTCAAACTTCGGCGACGGACGCGCACAAATAGACGTTTGAAAATGAGAAAACACATTTACACAGGCGGCCGTCGACGGGGGTCCGACCGTCGACCCTATGTCCGGCCGGTCGAGCGAGAACCAAAAAACGAGTCGAGAAAGTTACATTTGAAAAATGCTCCAGTACAGGTCACCCGTCGGTCGACCGGTCGACCGACCGCGACCGGTCGACGCCCGATCGGCCGACCGCGACCGGTCTACCACCACCCTGTTGACCGGTCAACCAGCCTTTTTTCAAAGAAATAGTTTATTCTTTGTTTTTCACAATTTTCAGTGCACGGGATGCCTATAGAGGCGACCGATTGGCCTCAAAACAAAAGTATTGTCCAATTTTGTCGAAAATAAAACTTGAAGAAATACTCCGGAAAATATTAAAACCATTTTAAATCATTTAGGAGTATTTGGACAACCTTTAAAACTATTGTTTTGGTGTAAAATCAAAATCATCAAAATCATGATAAAACCATTTATCAAACAGAGACTACCTCCAAATGTTTTTCGTTTAGTTTTCATCTCTATGGTTGAATATTTGGATAAATGTCGAGATTTTAAAATAGTTGTTTGAAGTTAATGGATATAAGCAACTAATTCAAACTAATCTAACTTTAAATTTGTATTTCAATGAATATATTTTATTTATTCCTATTATAAACAATTATTATTACGTAACTAATATTCGTAAGATTGATGTTGACGACATATATGTCAAAATATAAAAAACAGTACGACAAGAGTTTTGAATATTGTTTTTTTAATACAATGGGAGAACTTGGGGAGGCGACATATGCACCTGTGTGGGATCAAATCCGGGTCATTCACCCTTACAATACATGTCTCAACTACTAGAGTACAAAGTTGATCCCACAAGAGTTTTGAATATTGAGAGTAAAGAATATAAGATCTACAATTGACCAACCTTTTTTGATCTTGTGGGATGGTGTCCATGGTTTTACAATTTTGCTGCTTTCTTTTCCCGTAAATGGGTAAATGGCGGGATTGTTATGTTAATTATTTATTAAGAGATAATCAAAGATGAGAATGCTTTTTAATTTTGAAACATCTTTGAATTTTTTTGTAATTCGCCCAAGTCCCAATGAGTTTCTTGTAATTATTCCTAATTGTAATATCAAATACTTCAGGAGTGAGTGAACAAGAAAAATATCAAGTGAATCTTGGAAAAACATTGAAATAAAGAAGCAGAGTCATCAGTCAAGTCTTCTCTACAAACACTTAAAAGGAAAGCAATCCTTTGTGTAAGCAGTCTCAACCCCCCAAAAAACAGCAAAGAAAAAAAAGTTTTCAACCCTCAAATCTTCAGTCAAGACCAAAGTTCAATCTGAACCCAACAATCAAAGATCTTGTCAGACCTTCTACAAAACCTAGAATTCAGTGACTTGTGATAAGGACACCATGGTTCAAAATCTAATTCCCACAGAAGAAATCAGAAAAAGAATGATCAACAGTGGCAAAAATGGAGCAGTCAATTTCATTCTCAGAATAACTTGGAGTGCCAAAAAGTAGATTTCTACCAACGGAAAATGATGAGAATCTATGACTCCAAAAATTACTTCCAATGACTTAGAATTCATTATACAATGATTTCATTCAAATAAACTCAATTGATTTGTATTATAGATTCCATAACTTCAAATTCATCAATCCAAATGGAGTTTGGCCTTACTACTACCCTCATACTTTTTTAGGGTTGGACTAGACCTCATTTTAGAGGTTCAGAAAAGACTAATTCTATTTTGACCTGGCCTAAACACCCCTAATTCCGACCCAAAATACACATACTGGGATAGGATGGGCACAAGAAACGTTGGTCGATGAAATTTTAGACTGACCAACCCGATTTTACAACTTATGCAAATTTAATGATAAGTGCTAATGATAAAGGGAAAAAAACTCTCATTTTGTCGTATAATAATTGTATGGTTTGTTTGAGGTCAAATGCAATGAATAAATAAGAGGATGAATTTCATTTTGCCTTATTGTATTATGTGATTGTAAGATTTGCCTTCTCAAACAATGAAAATAAACTATAATGTAACTTATATTTAATTTTACCCTTCTTGTAAAATATTTGGGAATATATTGAAACTTCTAGATTGTTTTCTCAATTTAATAATATAAACAACTAATTCAAATCAGATCAAATTAGTGTACATATTAAATTTTCTACAATATTTAAAGAGATCTATTTAATCATTAAATTTCATTCCAGCTTAACATAAATCAAAGTTATAAATAGTTATAAGATTGGTGTGGACAACATAATATGAAAAACTTTTGGACATGAAATGTTACATGCATATATTTGAGGGAGCTAATTGTAATAACAAAAATTTCAAAAAAGTGACCAAGAAAATTTAAAAATCCAACTGATCAATCTTGGAAAGACATTAAAATAAAGAAGCAGAGTTCATCAGTCAGTCTTCTCTACAAATACTAAAAACAACAAATTTGTCCCATGGCCAAAAGAGAAAAAGCAATCCCTAGTGTCAGCTATCTCAACTCCCCAAAAACAGAAAAAAAAAAAAAAAAAAAAAACTCAACCCTCAAATCTCAAGTCAAGAAAAAAATATTCAATCTAAATCCAACAATCAAAGATCCTGTCAGTCCTTCTGAAAATCCTAGAGTTCAGTGCCTTTCTGATAAGGACAATTTTTTTTTTTTTGGTTAAATTTCAAAATTCAATTCTTACAGAAAAAATCGAAAAAGGGATGGTCATAATTTTCATTCTCAGAAGAAGTTGGAGTGGTAGCAGAAGAAGAAGTGGATTTGAACTTGTTTTCAATATTCTCAATTTCAATGCCATTTTTAGCTGCTTGTAAAATTCCAGTGGGGTGAATTGGGAATAAATCCAGTGTTTCTTGGTGATGGTTGCTTCTGGGATCATGCTTTGATTTGTTGTACCTTGTCTCAATGCTAGTAGACCTCTTGATGAAATTAACTCCAGCTGCTGTAGGTAGTGGTACATTTGGGTATTGCTGATAGTACCCAGGATCACTCTTTGGTATGTAACATGGGCTGCAAACAACTGCAAAAATAAAGAAAAAATAAAATTACATGTATCACATGTTACATATGCTCTCATTTTAATAGTGTAATAATGATTGAAAATGCTGATAATATATATACTTTAATCACACAAGAAGAAAAATAGAAAAGTGATTTTGAGATTTGATGTGTAAAGCTTATAGGCTAAAATTATCACTCATATTTTAGGTTAATGAAAAATGCTATATATATCACTTTTTATACACCAATGTTTTCTTCACCTTTTCTGATTTGCAAATTAAATATTGATTTATAAAAC
Organism: Rehmannia glutinosa; assembly: GCA_016081115.2. Taxonomy (NCBI): domain Eukaryota; kingdom Viridiplantae; phylum Streptophyta; class Magnoliopsida; order Lamiales; family Orobanchaceae; genus Rehmannia; species Rehmannia glutinosa. The sequence continues at coordinate 33,420,677 of CM071929.1, read as the reverse complement.
AAACTTATTTCAAATGAAGAAGTAATTATATTTCTTATCAAAATTATGGTAGATATATAGCATTGCTTGATATGAAAGGAAATATAATAAAATAAAAATTTGAAATTTTTCAAAGAAAAAAAATAGGAAAAGAAAATCCCAAGGCACTATTTATTCCATGAGTATCAAGATTCCTGATAACAGAATATCAAAAGACACCATATAAGTAGGGTCCATTTTTTGAAAAACAAAAATTACACTAGAATTTTTTTTTAAAAAAAAATTAATTATAAATTATATGCTTTTCTTATCCAGCCCACCCCATTTTCATGTATCGGCTCACCCTCCTGGCTCAACGCATATTATTTATTATAACTAATATTTTCAGAAATCATTTCACACACACACAAAAAAAAAAGACATATATATATATATATATATATATATTATAATAATGGAGATTAAAATAAAAACTGAATTACCATTCTGATATGTTGGGAAAACAGGGGCAGCATGTAGAAAACGATTGAAATAAGCAAAATTCTCCTGCTTCTGCTTCTGCCTTTGTCTAGCTTTATGATTCTGAAACCAATAAAAGACATTTTTGCCCTCAATGTGACCAAAATCCCTGAGCCTAATAGTAATCTGCTGTATCTGTTCAGCAGTTGGAGTCCTTAAACCCTGTTTGTACAAGCTCTCAAGCATGTTTATTTGTTCCTTCGTTGGGTTCCATCTTGACCCTCCAGGCCCATTCCCAATATTTTGATCACCACCCTCCATTTCTTTTTCTTTTTTCAAATATCTGTAATCTGCATGGTTTTTTTGGGTGTGCCCATTTTATAGGGATATGAAAGAAAAAACAGAGTATTTTTCTTTTTTTTTTTTTTGTTTTTGCCATAGGAATCAACCAATGATATGGTTGCATGAATATGCGTGCATATATGTTTGCAAGTAATATAAATATACAACAAAGAAAGAGATAAACAAAGAGTCAAACAAGAAAGGTTAACACAGAACACACAGAGAACACACAGTGAGAGTGAGAGAAATGTTTTGCATGCGTATAGTTTTTTGGTGCTGAAACATCTCTGAAAACATGGAGGGTAGCGGCTGAGGTTATTAGGCCTGTCATGCATGAAAAGACGGAAATGCCCCTACTAGGGGCTTGCCTTGGGAATGAAAGATTGTTGAGTAAGTAAGTGGAAAATGGAATGGGATAGGTGGAAGGGGATAGGGGCAAATTAGGGGAATGTGAGAAAAAAGACAGGCGGTTGGGTTGTAAGGAGTATAGGGTCTATATAGGCTTTGGAAATTGCAGTAAATAGAGTACACAGAGAGAGTGTTATTTGGATGATGATGAGTTTGAGATGATTAAGAGGTGAGATAGTGAGAAGACCCATTTTGGTGATGGTGAAAAAAGAGAAAAAAGGAATTAAAAAGAGGACAAAAGTTTTTATGCTTTGAGATTTGTGACTTGGTTTTGCTTTCCATATCTATAGACTATATAGTTTACTACTACTACCACTCGTTGACATATGACATATCCTATGTAAATCTAACCAAATCCTATAAAACAATTATGCATTATTTACATAGGCCGTAGTCTTGATTCTTTCTTGGGTATCTTTTATTTTGATAGAAATATAGTTTTTTTTTTTTTTTTTTTTCTTAAATAGGTCCAATAGTACATATACAAAATGAAATAGTACATATACAAAATGAAAAGGAGCGATGTTCAGCCAGCGCAAAAACAAACAATAGATGCAAAAGAAAGCAGAAGAGGAAAAAGAAACGAAAATTAAGATCCAAATAAAACCACATGGCAGCATGGGTGTAGCTAGGATTTTGGCTAGTGTGGTCATAACCCTTTTTTTTTTAATGACGGGGCAACTGTTGCGGCAAATTTTTTAAAGATAGAAAATAAAAAAAGCAAATCTAAAGATTGTATCATGGAACAATTTTCTGGGGAGTTTTATACTCTCAAATTTTGGCTTCGTCCGAATGAACTTTTGGAGAAATGACTTATTCAAAAGTTCATTCTAAATTGACCATCAAGTAACTATTATTATTATGGAACATGAACATTTAGATACAATTCATTTGAATAGTACTCCAAATAAACTATTCATTATCAAGTTTGGATGTCTAGTCTCTCCGCATAACAAACAAGACAATCATTATTCCCTCATATGCTTTAATTGGGTCAAGTGATTTAATTATTTTTTATGGACTAGACCTTCAACTGAATTTCCAGTGCGGTCTGGCCCAAATTAATAGGGCTACTCTGAGACATAGCGGTCCTAAGGTGGCTAACCACTGTATGGCAGTTACTCAGTGGTATTATGGATTAAATATTTCATATAATCATATTCATGATTTAGACGTGTAAATTTCGATAACAGAACTTGCTGAGCGGACGCCTGGTCCTTGTAGACTTTCGAATGGTGTTTTGTTTCATCTCATCGTCTAGATCATTAGTAATGTCAGCCCCAGATTATGAGATTCAAATGACTTTAGAGTATGACCAACATCAGTGGTATTAAATTGGGTTTCAATATATGTAACCACCGAAACTAAGACAGTGAGAATGATCCTTGAAAGTAACACGGTGTGTTATGAACATTCAAACCATTATAAAGAACCAATGCTCACTGATCAGGAGCACCTTAAGGATTGTTTCCAAACAAAGAATCAATGATGATAATCTCCTCTTTGATTTGTTAGACCCACCGCTTTGTAGCAGCAACGGGTGGCTGGAAAATCACCAAAACATATTCATGATCCTGATCTTTATTTTAGACTTTTGAAGGTATTTTGATAGTAATAGTTGATGCATGTATTTATTTATTTCTTAATATATAATGTTATTTATGCATCCACAGTTATATGAATCAAACATTTATTTTTTAATATGCATAAATAAAATATATACTAAATATCGTACGTAGATATACATGGATCAAATATCTATATTTTATCAGTATACATAAATAAAACATATAGTTCATTTAATAATGCTAATTAACATTTTATTTCAACTGTCAGGTTCATAAATATATGGCAGTGTTATCTTTGTGTAAAAAATGTAGAGGTTAGGCCGTAAAGTTGTTGCGCAAATTAATGCATATATGATGATCAAGGTATAGTTATTAATGCAAAAATTTAAATTTTGAGAAGGAGCATAATTAATTCATTTCTTGGCAAGTGAATTCTGTAGCTGTATTTTGTTGGATAAATTTTCAAGTAAATGCTTCGTGCTTTTCGAAATTTCGAGTATTTTTAACTTGTAAAGAAAGAGTAACTTTCTTGATTGGAAAGAGGATTACGCTTCATTTACTCATGAAGTTTAATTAGCATGGGATTTTTAATTTATAGTATCTCTTTCTCATTACATCATGGATATTTAGATTACCTAATTATTGGTTGTGCCTAATTAAGTTTTATGAATGATATACCAAGGTTATTTTGCATTAAAATAAACAAAATTACCCTCCTCTTTTTCAATCTTAAAAACCAAAAATAATGATAAAACATGGTTATTCATATTGATAAATTATTAATGAGAACAGTACTCAAAGTCTGCATGTACTCTTAGGCCCTTGTTGAACTATTATTAATCATTTGTACTCAAAAAAAAAAAAAACTATTATTAATCATTTATAACAGGATATAACAATAAATTAATGGCTAACGAATTGATAGTGTATGATTTCTCCTGATAGTTCAAATGTCAAACAATACATTAGTGTTGGTGTTGGCCAAGTTTTAGAGTTTTACCAAAAAAATAATCATCAAATATTAGCACATGGTAACCTCACTATTTACAGACTATAAATTTACCTTACATTTAATTGCAAACATACCATTTGCTAATCATAATTTTTATTTTTAAAATAAATCATTACGAATAACGTAATTTATACTGCATTTTTTAATTTTATCAATTTGACACGATGAAGAGCTTCGTGACACTTGTTTAACTATATAACAATGTTATCATTGCTTACAATGATGCAATGTTATCGACTACTTGATATGAAGGTATGAGTGAACTCTTACAGAATTTGCTCTTACAAAAGTTAAAAATTAAAAAATTGGGTTATACAAAAAATACCACTAGATTTAGCATAATTACAAAAATATATATAGTTATCTTTCAAAATTATAAATACCCCTTCGCATTTGTTTCTTGTTTAAGAAGAGAGTATTTATTTATTTTTTTTTTTTTTTTTTTTTGATGACGGGGGAACCCGCAGCCGCTACTCTTCGAGTGCGCACTGGATAAACCCTCGGGCTGGACGTACTAGCCTGCAAACTACGCCAACCAGGTAAACCACACTAGGCAAGCCCTGTGTGACAGGCTCAACCAAGAAAGTATTGGTAGGGGGAATCGAACTCTTGACCTTTCAGTCCCGCGCTCACCTACTCCACCAACTTGGCTACCCTTGCGGGCGAGAAGAGAGTATTTATTAGTTAAACACAAACCACAAGGGGGAATGTTTGTAACACTTTACAGGAGTATTTGTATTTCTAAAAGATAACTGGAATTTTTTGTATTTAGGCGAAACTTCAAGGGTAATTTTTGTAATTATCCCTAAAACTATAGCCAGAAACACGCATGTCTTTAACACAAAAGCAACTGCAATTAATCTCAATAAGATTGGAAATTAGGCATTAACATACCTAAAGATTTTATTCAGATTGAAGAATTATACTTCTTTCCCAATCATGTACATGCAAGTTGTCCACATCTTGTAGCGGAAAAAAATGCGAAAATCCGGATTTCCTTAAAAGAACATTAGAAGCCACTATCATTAGTCTTTCACAAGCATGAATTTCATCCAGTTTCTCAACATCACTGAGTTCCAAGGATCGGTCTCTCCAAGGCTGGTAATATGACCTGTACAAAATGCAGATTACCATTTCAGTCACCCAACCTTAGTGATATAAATAACTACTTACAGATGCAAAGCAAGAGAATTTATATGGGTTTGATTTAGTTTTCATTACTTATTGCTAATTCGTTCGGATCTGATTGATGGTTTTCACATGCCCGTAGGCCCTTACAAGGGCTAGATCAATTTATAGGAATAATTACAAGTACTACCCTTGAGGTTTAGCCTAATTACAAAATAATCCAGTTATCTTTCAAAATTACAACTGCCCCCTTGATATATGTGTCAGCTTCTAGACCAGTATATGTACCAGGATTTAATATAATTTAGGGTAATTACAAAAACTACGCCCGAGGTTTGAGCTAATAACAAGAAAACCAGGAGATTTTTCTAAACTACAAAAATGCCCTCGAGGTTTGATTTTGTATTATACTTTGCACTCTTCATAAAAAACATTTCAAACACCCCATTTACATTTGTAAAAATATTACAGTTACTCCCTTATTTAAGATGGAATCAAATCTCAGGGGAATTTTTGTAATTTTGAAATTTCTCTAGTTTTTTTTTTGTAATTACTGCAAACCTCAGGGGTAGTTTTTGTAATTATCCCTATATTTTATTCATTCCATTTCTCCAACATTTCTTATAATCTTTCTGTATATTTTTGGAGGAGTTTCAAAAGCAAAAATCAATAGAAATCTTACCATCTCCAGGCAGGATTTGCTTCGACAGGACAGTGTATCTTTGAACAAAGCAAAGGCAAAGAAATCTCAGGACCAACAAAAACTCCAACTCTATATAATAAAAAGAACACAGTTAAAAAAGTCATCAACTAGTGATAAGCAGCTGCAAAGAAGTGCAGGTATTAAATGATGCAAAGGTAGAGAAAAGTGAAATCATCAGTTAGGGAAACAAAATATAAATAACTAATCATTATTTAAGACGCTGAGTGCATGGTGCAACATCATCTCCTCATAACCTTTTTTTTTAAGAAAGTTATTCTCACAAATCACAATATTTTGTTATCAAAGTTGATAATAGAAAAATATTATTGCTCATTTAGCATATGAGATTAACACAAAATTCCTACTAAGAATTTGTGACCAAAATTCCTGAAATGAATTTTCGATTTCCAGAAAAATATGAAACAAATTAAAGTTGTCTAGATTCCAGAAGATGGTATCTTCTGATAACACAAAATAAAACTATACAAATATTTGTAGTGGAACATCTTTCAAAGACATGACTCACTAATAGACCTAGGACAAGTAATTCACCTCATTAGATCAAGGATGTTTGGAACCAAGAAGGCAATATACTACAACAAATGAAACAATTAATTAAAGAGATAATTACAAAAACAGGTTTAGCCTAATTACAAAAAACTTAGTTATCTTTCAAAATACAAATACCCCCCTTGACATTTGCTTCTTTCTACAAATTGCACCCTCAAGAGGGGGGTATTTGTTAGGTAAATACAAACCTTAAGGGAGTATTTGTGATTTTGAAAGATAACTGGAGTTTTTTGTAGGTAGGCTAAACCTCAGGGGTGGTTTTTGTAATTATCCCTTAATTAAAATAAGTACTAAGACGAAAAGGTCAACCTGAGGAGGAATCAGAAAGAAGTAGGAGAGAGAGTGCAGAAACAGCTGATGGAAGCAGTTTATGGCTAAAGCCCACGAGCTGTAGCAGGTAAAATATTGAGGCAGCTAATACATATTCACAGCCATATCCCGCACTTTCTCCAAACCCTTTCTCATCGCATCCTAACCAAGACCGCAAAGTGTGGAGGCTCGGTCTTTCCGAAAAACTATTATTGTTAAGTTTGCTTAACCTACAAGAAATGTTTCCAAGGATAACTGAGGCAGTCAGCCAGCGCAAAAGCTTTGATACAAGGGACTCTTTAGGTGGTTGTTTCCCTGAGACTGCTATCAAGTGATAATCGGAATCTTCAGCCTTAAGCACCCTTTTTGACTTCGACTGGATAGCGGTTGTAACTGCCCACTTCAAAAACTTCAAAAGCTTTTCCTGATCCTGCACAATACATATGAAAAATCTCATGTCAAGTAAAGCAATACAGGAGAATTTTTTTAATAAGCCCAAGGTTCATATTTGCAGGTTGAAAAATTGATTGGGAAAAAACTTGTTTATTAAAATAGTCAAGAAAAAAAATGGAAAGACAATATACCCTTATTTCTCTTGTTACTCAAATCTCCTTGTGACCGGAGGAGAATCTAATCTAACATAAGCCCAAAAAAACAAGCACCTAAGAACACCTAATTGTGCATAAAGCAAAAGAAGAAACTTTTCCATGCAATTCTTCAATGAGAAATGAAGGTTTTAGGAACATCATTTTTTGTCTCAGATAAACCTAACTGAGCCTGTGAACTAATCATCATGATAGTAGGGGATCGCTCCACAAAGTATTTAATGTATGATTAAAGTCATGGGAAGTGCGACATTATGAGGAAAAACCTCAAAAGTAAAACCATTAATGTTGCTAGGCTCATCAGAGGAGGAATATAATATTAATGATAATAATCAACAGGTTACATGTTACTTTTATAGTATAATAACCCTGAATATTGCTTACACAGAATGTTACATTTCCACTTAAATGTGCACTCACAGCTTCCCTATATGTTGCTATTGCACGATTTGCTATATCCATCGGGACCATCACAATAGAGATATGCAATAGTATTTCAAAAAAGGACACATGCTTAAAGTATAGCCGAAAAATGATGAAAAAACGAAAACAGAAAGCAATCAACAACAGAATGCATCTAATGTTTATGTGAAAAACAGTCGGTATGATGTGTTAGGCAAAATAGGAGGCGAAACAAGATATGATATATGGGGCAGCGTGTAGGATCTTATACATTCAATTAACAACATAGAGCTATCGCAGAAAGATTCTATAAAGGGGCATGCCGATCGTCATGCTTTTTGCCTGCTCAAACAGGAGTTTTGGAACCTATATAATAGGCAAAAGGATATAAAAAAAAAAAAAACTGAGGTTTGGGCTAATTACAAAACACCAAGTGTATTTTTTAAATTGCAAAAATCCCCTTAAGGTTTGATTCCATCTTACATTTTCCCCTTCGTAGGCAAAAAACATTTCAAAAACCCACGACATTTATAATAATAATTACAGTTACCCCCTTAAATTTACGACAAAACCAAACCTGGTTTTTTTTTCTAATTTTAAATATCTCTGGTTTTTTTTGGTAATTAACCCAAACCTAGGAGATGTTTTGTAATTATCCCTAAGCAAATAGACAAAACAAATAAGAATGGAGATATACCATCCGGAGAATGGTGACTGCAGGAGTACTCATTAGAACAGCTTTGAGTCCCAAACGCATACTTGGGCTGCACTTTGTTTTGGAGCATACTGCAACAGCTTCATACAGCTGAAATAAACCCTCCTCTGCCAATGTAAAATGTGGCTGATATATCTTCCTCTTCTGTGATATCTTCAGCACTAACGTCAATATTTTCAGAATTGAGTCACACACGGTGCTTTGTTGTTTAATGAGTTCAAAACCACCAACTAGAAGTTTGTACAGATGCGATGAGAGTTCTGAAAGCTGCTCCATAGCATGCTTTTGCAACCACTCAATAATATTTCTGGGTGATGTAATATAATTTACAACCTAGTTTTGAAAATTGAGAAAGGAAAAGATCACAGTTAAACAAACAATGCATCCACTGCTGGTACTCATGCTTATACCAATAGTAAAGAATGGATAAAAAAACACAAGCACAACAAACATCAAAAAAATGTAGGCAATGTTTGGTTTTCCGAAATGGGTACAGGTTTTCGTCCCAAGGTATGGAAACGAGTTTGGTAAAGCTCCTTTGGAAAATGACATTTTTATCCCCCAAAAGGTATCCCTCTTCCCCAAAATAGCTTGAGAAAGCTTCCTTACAAATGTAAATAAACAGAGATTATATCTTCCAATCTTTTCCTTAATACAAATAGATATTTTCCAATATATCCCACAATTGCCTAGCAAAAAATATACAATCTAATATCTCCAAAAGTTATCTTAATATAAATATATATCATCGGCTTATATATAATAGGGATAATTACAAAAACACCCCTGAGGTTTGGGCTAATTACAAAAAATTCCAGAGATGTTTCAAAATTACAAAAAACCCCATCAAGTTTGATTATGTGTTAAATATAAGGGGATGACTGTAGTATTTTTATAAATATCAGGGGATTTTTGATATGTTTTTTGCTTATGAAGGGGGAAAATGCAAGACGGAATCAAACCTCATGGTTTTTTTTTTTTTTAATTTTCAAACATCTCTGGTTTTTTTTGTAATTAGCCCAAACCTCAGGGGTGTTTTTGTAATTATCCCTATATAATAACATATCACAATACAAAAGATTGATCAGACACCATCCACCAAAGAAAAATCTTGCATGAAGATATATGTATACTAGAAAATATTCTCTCTAAATATGAAATGAAATGCATTTTCCTCTGAAACCACATCACATTGACCTTATTCTCGTTAACCATACATCCCCTGATGAAAACCCCCCAAATAGATTTTTCTCACGATATTTCCACCAAAAGAACTCAAAATGATCCTAAATGATTCCAAACAGAGCCATATCCTCCCCTTAAACAAAAAAAAAACAAAAAAAAAAAATGCCACTAAATTACTAATCAATTGCTGACAAATTTCACTTTCCAAATATTTTCTTGTCGTTTAATAAGTTCAGCACCTTCATTCAGTTCTCCACAAGGTATTTCTTTCATCATGACCCCTCTCTTAAATTCCATTACCAGAACTTTTCGAGTTCCTCAATAGCACCATCAATAACTACAAAAATTCCCAACTATTTTCTACTCTCTTCACTGTTCCTCCAATCAACTATTTTGAATTACTTAGGTCCATAACATCCATAAATTTGAAGAAATGGCCTTTGGACTCAATTATTCCACCTGAAGACCGTCCCAAATAATCCAACCTCTTCTTGAAAATATGGTCCTGCACCTATTGTCAATATTATTTTGAATGGCTCATAAGCAGTGGGGTGCTATCACTGCTCAAGTATTTGAAGCCAGTTAATTCCAACTATTTAAAGCATTTTTGGAAATAGGGCTAATGACCATCAACATTGACAAGGCCAGGAGGGTGCCCTGAGTCCTTATTAAACACTGGAAAAGAGGACTTCAACTTCCGAAACTTGAATGTCATATCATCTTCTTAAAACCTAATATTCAGCTGCGGATATGTGCCCTGGGAGGCCATGTCAAGATTTCCTTGACTTTCACACTCCCAAGTCCCACGTGGAGAGGCAGAGAGATCCATTAAACTCTTCTCATGAAGAAGAACCATTTTACTAGTTTACAAGTCAGTGCATCACTACATCATCATCTAAGAAACCGAACGAGATCTAATTGTGGCCATCAACTAATTTGGCAATATAGTATCAGCAAAAGTTGTAAGGAGAAAATGAACAGAACATATTCTTCTACCTAAGAACATACAAGACCATGAGAAAAGGGAATCAATACCTCCAACACTATAGGCAACTGTGTGAGGATAAATTTATTCTGGTCATGGCGTTCACCCCCGTGGAGAGATGAAATAATAGATGACAACCATAAAACCAGACCACAGTGTTCAACTAAAAACCAGACCGCTTTATGTAATTGAACAGCCTTCTTCACTATCTGCAGCAGACATCATTCATTTAGATTTAGCTCTCCACTGAGTAGCTAGTCAGAGAAAATAACAAAACCAGAAAAGGCATCTAAACGTTCCAACTTCATGAGACAGATGACAGAGAAACTAGTCAGCTGTATTTCAATGAGGAAGAACTATATAGAGAATGTAGTTGCTAATTAAAGCATAAAAAATTCATGAATACTTTATTAGGAAATAACCGAGTGTATGCATGAGGGCATAAAAAGGTAAACCAAAGTTGCACCCATGTTTACACAAAAATTCCTCGGGAATGCATGTGCATTCAAGTGTTTAACAAATGTGAAGCTTTACCCAGTCCAATGTCATTCAGTGATCATTGCTTATATTCCTTAGCGAAAAGGGAAATTCCAACCAGTATTCTACACATACCATTACATTTGCAATTTGAGAATCAAAGCATTTAGTTTTCTAAGAAAGTCCCTAAACCCAAGCAATGAGTTAAGTACATACATGACTAGCCTCCAAAACAATTGTTGTGCTGGCTATAATAATGAACAAGCATCGCAATGGAGCTGCTATTTCTTTTTCTTAGACGAACATGTAAATTCATGGACACAGAAGATATGCAGGATGGAATGAGAATCAGAAGGCTTATATTTGCACATTTCAATGCATTTACATTAGCATAAGCATGATGTAGATAGAATGAAGATTCAAAACTCCAGAGCTTATAGTAGCACAGACAGTACATTTCAGACGACCTATGTGGATAATTAAAATTACAATGACATATATGTTCACATCCAAACGAAGAGAAACAACAGGCTTATGTGTCAACATAATGAAGCAGACCTGAATAACAAGTTCCTTTGATTCATTATCTGAAAGAGGGGAAGAACAAAAACTCATGAGGGTCTCAAAAATGGAATTTCTGATGTATGTTTGAGCATCATCCTCCGTATTCAGGCCCACATACAACAATCGAAGCATCCACAGCCTGTCTGCTCTAAAGCTAATGGAGCTACTCCAGAAAAGATTCTGGAATAATGGTATAGCCTGTTATTATTTAACAGAACGACATTAGAATATCAAAGTTTATATATCTAGAAGAAAATAACCACAGAAAGATGTATTCAAGCAACATACCTTCGTGTTCACACTAGGGGAGTTACTAAGGTACTTGCTTATGGTTGAATAATTGTCATGTGATGGGTCCAATAGTACCAAAGAAGCCTCTGCTAAGAATATAGCAATAATGGACGGAATCCTTTGCCATGGTTCTTCTATTCCATTTTGCAAATATGACATTAAGAGGCGAAGTCGTATGACATCCTTCTTCTTTTGACATTTCTGTTCATGAGGATTGGAATAATTCAAATTGGTAAAAGTTGATGCACACACATCCAAAAGGCATACAAAAAAGAATTTTCAAGATAAAACAAGAAAAGCATGAACTACGTCCATGGCTAGCAGAATAGGATCATTAGCACTTCAAAAAGTTTATTCATCTTTCTTCGGACAAGTCCCTAGCAAGTGTATTCACCCACTGATTCATAACAATATGAAATGAAAATTAAGTCTAGAATGCAGATTCCTTAGAATAGAATGAACAGAATTTGACATGACTGATGACTAATCAGTAAAATATTGTATTTGTACCATATCTATAACAATCTTAAAACAAAATAAACAGACGTTTGGCAATGACAATAAAAATTTAAGAAAGTTTTTAATAAATAATATCCGCACAGAATAATATGCAAATCATAAATAGGTCTAGTGACTACAGATTAATGGATTTTACAGCTAACACTATCCAAAATAACATTGCGCACAACAAATCTTGGCAATAGAGGCCCCTGCAACCACATGGAGTTATAAGGCTGTTTTTGAGGTGCCTTATCTTTAGAAGGACGAAGATTTGGAAAAACTCCCTTTTAAAAAAAGATAAACAGTCGTTCATTTCTTGATTTGTAGAAATTTTAGAGAGTTCGTAGAGGCTTCAAAAGGTTTACAATCCCAGATGGGACCTAGGTTCAGTCCTGAGCTACAAAGTATATCTTACTCTCAAATTCTGTATATGACAAAAGGCAAAAATTACAAGAATCACAATGCACGGGATCATTTTCTGAGAAATCTTGGATAATGCTATTAAGTATGCATGCCCGAAAATCCAATTTTAGGGCAGCACCCCTCGTCTTCCGAATTCCTTCTTACTAATGAGTAATGACATTCTGCTTTAACAAAATGGGGAGAAAAATGAAAATTTTGCACCCAGACATATCGTGGTTAAACCAAACAAGCCTCGCGTTAACATAGACATATATACACATCCACATAAATGGAACAAAAAACCAAAGGTAAAACCTTATCCTCCAATATAGCTAATTGGAGGAGACAATGAGCTGTCAAAGAAGAAGATGCCAAGTCTTTGCCAGAAAATATGACGATTTAAACTACATAGAAAATATTACATTCAGCTCAATCCTTTTAGTAAAAGATTATAAGGGGAAAACATATCAACATTTACTTTTCCGCAAATAAAATCAGAGAGACAACATATGTAGCATCATAACTATTAAGTGCAATAACTGAAGAAAGTAACGCTACCCCGAGTGCACTCTTGAAGTTTGCAAGTGCTTCATATCCCAACTTTCTCATATCATCATCGGGTGAAGATATACTGGCAAACGTAATGGCAAGCAAGCCCAAACTAGCAAACTCTATGGGTTCTATATACCTCACTGAAAGACAGTGAATTGAGAAGCGGAGGATGAAGACAGGATCGTAAATTTGCAGCTTATGAGTTGTAGAACTGGCCTGCACAAAGAATTACCAGTGCAGTTATGGGGAAGGTAGGAATAAATTATTTCCCCATCAGAAAGATATAGAAAGATGTTGAAATGGTGAAATGGCATATATGTCAAATCAAAGTGTAATAGCTAGTGCAGTGAGCTAGCTGGAAAAGTACCTTGTGCATAACTGTAAAACCATCTTTTTGAAGCTTGCGCAAAGTTCCTCCATTAACAAATCTTTTGCAAGGAAAATAGAGCACAGTTTGAGCACACAACTTAGGGTCAACTGGAAGGTTCTCTCTAAATTTAATCTTTCGACGTTCTTCAAAGGGTTCCATGTTTTTAGGGTCAAACTGCATGTCTTTGTCATGTTCCCATTCTTTTCTCACCTTCAAAGCAGCAAAGCCCCATAGGTAATCCATTTGAGCAACAGTCCCAGCACTAGACTTATCAGTGGACTCAACTTGTAACATTAAGTTATATATTTCCATATCAACTTCAGTACATGCTGCCCCATATGAAGACAAAAGCAGATAGACCAATTCTCTGGAATTTATGTCAATGTCTTCTTCAATGTTTAGTTCTTTTTGCTGCGCATAGATATGAAAAAGTACTCTGACCAACTTAACAAGTTCCAGTAAATTTAGATGTTGTTGAGATGTTAATTTATTGTTTTTGCAATCCAAGGCGTCATGATCACTATGAGGAATAGCTAATGATCTTAAAATGCTCTGCATAGGAGTAAAAACCAAGCCAAACTGAGTAGAAACATGTGATTGGCAGGCCAAATGAATGGACTGTGCAAATTGCGAATGAGCAAGCAACAACTGGATTACTGAAGCACATGAAAAGTTCCCATGAGATAAAGACGTGAGAACAGTCCGTAGCATCTTCAGAGTCGCAGGATCACCAAACCTATAACGAAGAAACGATTTCACAAGCTGTTCTAGGAAGGGAAGAGAATCCAACTTGATAAGACAATTATGCATCTCTGTTGTCAATTCCAATATATTATTCATTACAAAGACTTCCAAAAATCTAAACAATGAAATCTCCTGCCCATCAATGTCCCCAGAGTAATCATTATTATACTGGAATTTCTTGACAATCAGCTTCCAGGAATTGATCAACATGCTTAAAAACTGTATCCTTAACTTTTCTATATCAGAGGTTACTTGTGGAGGAATCATTTTTTTGTCTCCATTACCCAGCTGAGAATGACTGTGATTATGGTCCGGAAATAAGAGTATCCTACAAAGGTTTATCTTTGCAACAACTCTGTTCACAAATTCTAACGGTTGTTTAAGTGAATGAAGTCCACTCTCGCCACAACAGTACTCAAAAATATCATCTGCACTAGATGGACACACAGAATTAAATAGGCTCAACCTCCTATCAAGCTTCATTAAATCTTCACTTAATGCCAGATGGTCTTTGACCATAAGAAATGCCTTTCCAAGAAGACTCTCTGAGAAAAGATATGAAAATTCTTCTGCGGAAGCAGTCAAAGGTCCATCAAGTCCAATCTCAAAAATATTCCCCGAGGCAAAGATCTTCCACTTAGAAACACCACCCAAAAGCACACGAGCATACGCCGAAATTATTAATTGAAAGGGCTTGCTCAGCTGATTCCCAAATTTGGAAACAACAGAATTTAAGTACAAGAAAACAGCGGGCAGAAGCATCAGTAGTTCTTCATCAGAAAACGAGTAAGTTTCTTGCATGCCGTTGGCATTAGGAAGCAACGATTTATCCAATATCTCAGAAATCATAAATCCAAAGACAGATATATACAAAGGGTTCATTTCAGCAATAAGATACAACAAGTCAGCTTTTGTTCTGTTCATCCTGTGCAAGCAATAAGAGATTATATTTACAGGAGTGCTTGCCATAGCTCTTGATAAAACCATAATAGAACGAAGATGTGGATGTTGAATGGCTTTATGCAATTTTACAATGCTGACAGCTTTAAGCAGACATGTATCAGCAATATCTAGTCTAAAATGACAGCCAATCTCCAATACTTGAAAAAATATCCGTTCTAACAGCATAACATCGAAATGTGTCCCAGTGCCACCCAAAAACAACTATATAGTTCACTTTCTGGGTATGGCTGCCTCATACACGCCGAGAGAAAATCAAAAATGCTACTGGCTAAGTGCAAACCAACAAAGAGAGCATTTCCTTTGGATGATAGACGAAAGGTTGTATTGTCGAAATCAATCCGAGAGAACAACCAGTTCACCAAGTCAAGCAGCTCAAAGGGAGATATGAACCGAATCAGACTGTGTAAAGCATAAAATGTTGGGATAAAAGGCTTAAAGTCCATGGATTGGATGCATGAATCAAACTTATTCTTGAATATCAGTAACAGTTTCTGTTCCAGTGATTTAAATGCTCTTGATATTCGCTTTCTGACATTCATAACTTGTTCAGATATTTGATCATCGCACATCGGAAACAAAAGCTCAGATACTGTTCTCATCAAATTCAGGACATGGTGATCCATTGGATGAACTACCTGTTTAGATAATACAAGAAGTTTTTCCAAAGTTTCCCCAAAGACAGAATCTGAAAACTCTATATCACCAGACAGAGGACAACTCAGTGATGCTGTGACAGCAGGATGATTAAATATGATTTCTGCCACCTCTACAGCATAAGGTAGTTGTACAGGAGCCTTAACATGATCTGCATTCACAGTGTCTATATTTCCAACCAATAATTGTTTCAACAAGTGCTCTGCAAGTATAAAGCATATCTTAGAAAGCATCTCGAGTTCATTCAAAGATCTTTCTCTGTAGCATGACCTTGCGTGATTTATCCAGAAGAGTACATTGCATAATGAAGAAACCAAATGATCAGATGGAATCCCAGTCACTTTGTCCAAAAGCAACTTTTGAAGCCCTGACTGCTCTAGTAAATGCAAGCTGTTACTTTGTACAATAGATGAAAAGAGTACACAAAATGGAGCATCTTTTAAGAAACGAGCAAATGCTACAGAAGCAGCTTCTGTTGAATCAAGATCAACTTTATAAGAGACCTCTTCCTTTTCTTTGCAATGAATAACAATATCCAGAGCAGCAGAGAACACTTCGGCCATAATTTAGAAACATCAGAGAGATAACCTGGTTCGAGGAAAAGGATAGATGATAAAACTGAGAAAGGGGCCTCGAGTAGGTTACTTGAGATAGATAAGACTAATGGAAAATTCTGCAATAGCTCACTGTGTCTTGTGCACATCAATGAGAAGGAAAAGCTCACTGTCAATCCAACAAGTCCACTATCATACTCACTTCTCAAAACTCCTTTAATGTCCCTAAGAGTATTGATAAAAGAATTATTTGAACGCATAACATCAACAGTGGAATAAATGCTATAACACCCCCGATGCAAAATATCACGCGCAAAACGCAATAGAGTCTTCAGTGGCCTCCACTCACATGGACATTCGACAAGTTCCAAGATATCAACTCTGCTGCTACAATTCTCAAGTTTCTCAGATAATACACGATCAATTAGAAATGATAATGTTCCAGCATTAACCTAGAAAAGTTTATAGCATTGTCCCTAATTATCAAAGATCAATGATGTTGAGAAAGAAGACAAAACAAAAATTATAAGCATGCCATTCTACCTGTGTATCCAATAGATATTTGATTGTGTTACAAACATAATGTGATATCAATGACTTCTGAGGTATCGTGAAGGATCCAGACTCAGAGCTGAGCAACCTTTGACATTTCTCCAAGACACATATAGTAAAAGGGCTTACTTCAGGTGATAGATCTGCCAGAAGTATCAGAAACAATTAAGATGCAAATATTACTGTAGAAAGGGGCATCAATGCAAGTGAACTTTTAGAGCAACAAAAGGTTGTTTCTATGATTTTTAACACAATAAGCTTTCTTCCAGAATAACTGCAACTGATATATAACTGTGTTAAGCATCAGTAGAGCGAGGGAAATTGATCTATGCAGCAACTAAAAATTGGCTGCAATAAAGTTTCAGACAGGTAGATTTTATAGCAGATATAGTGGAAAAGGCTGTGCTTGCACTTGTCAAAAAACATGTCACCAGTAAGTTAAATTTAAAACCCTTGCAAATAGCACACTGAATGGCAATCCAAAAATAAAGAACGAAAAAGTGAGATGTTAGTCTTAACTCTTCAACAACACAAAATGAGGCATATTAGCACCCACAACTTATTATGGAAGAGAACAACTTCCCATCTGAAGACTATGCATCTTTGAGATAAGGATGATACTAGCATGGTGGGAGAAAATGGCATTACTTGGTTGGCATGCTCAACAACTACAGAATTTTGATCATATATTTTACGAGTTAGCAGAAAACTAAGTCAAACTAAGTGAAACACAGAGCAATTCCGGATAACAGCTAGCAATACATGTGCATACAGGTGTGGCTGAAGACAAGGTGGAAATGTTTGTAAATACACATGCACATATTATTGCAGGTACAATTACCTTTGTTGTTTAGAAGCAAACAATAATAACAAACTGTTAATCATGGTACTTTGTTAAACAAATTTATGAGGCAACACTGCGTGGTGAAAACTAACAAAATGCAAAATGATATCTGTAACAGTAACTGGTATTTAGACACCATTATCTATGAACACTGTAAAAACCATTCACATGCAGAAAATTGAACAAGAACAATTGGTGAAAAAATATGTAAATGGAATAGAGAGATTGGGCATTTTATCAATTACCTCTGCCACCTTCTGAATCATAGATGTAATGCTTCAAGTATTGCATATACTTGTATAAGTTATTTCCAGTCGTGGAAACCGCATCACATAGAAAAGAAACAATAACTGACGACAACTTCTGGAATATTTCTTCTCCCACGTCTTCAACATAAACACGATTGTCATTAGGGCCAGGAATGAATAAGAACCATGCACAAATCTCCCTCGTGTTATTGTCAAATGCACCAGTGCTTAACATGGCTGCCTTTGCTAAGGCATAAGCTTGTTCCTTAATATGTCTGACTGGTGAGCCCAATAATAAGATGATAAATGGATGCAGGTGCTTGTACATTTGTGGTGGGGTTCTGATAGGGGTCGCATCTCTAGAAAACTGACTGACATGTTCAGCAAACAGTTGTAATAGAGACTGCTGCAGAATTGTTGGTAATGCTAGTGGACTATTTGGTAGAAATTTAAACAAATCGAATAATCCTTCCATGGCCATAGGCATGGTCCGCTGCAAGACAGTATAGAACTCTCCAGTGAGTTATAAGCATGGCCAATAATTTGATTAGGAAATCAAACTTTACGGAGAACTATGTGTAGGGAGGGGAAGGACATCGAATAAATAAGAATTGAAGTTTTCCTCTTCATCTATCAAAAACAAATACGCACACCAACCAAAAAAAAAAATTATAAGAGAAGTAGAAAACAGAGAGATAGAGGTTTGAAGAAACTATTTGCACTACTGCAAATAGCTCACTAGACATATGTTCTCTTTATTTGTCATAGAATCTACCATTAACTTTCACCAAATTTCTAAAGATATCATGCATAAAATCCTCCTCGGAAAATCTATTCTACAAGCAATTATCAACAGCCGGTCTCACAGAAGACCCCCATTGGAAAACCAATGTAAAACAAAAACTTAAGAAAGAATGACAATCGCTAAGATGCAACAACTTACATAATAGATTCTAAGAGAGTCCAATATCTTGGAGTAAAAATACGTATCTCCATCTTTTAGATCCATATCCGTCATGGAGCATTGATGTAAACCCCACAGATCACTAATACATTTCACAATTTCAGCTCCATTCTCTGATTGTTGCTCGCCACCTGAATCTGCAGCTCCATCATCTGCAGACAAATCTACCTCAGAGGAATTAACCCCACTTATAAGAATATCCAACTCTTCACTTACAGCAGAACTTTTCAACCTTTTACTAACATTTACATAATTTTCTGAAGCAGTTTCTGTATCAGCCTTCCTTTTCATAGTAGACTCAAGACTCTTGAAGTGGCTATTTAGAGGAGAAAGTAAAGACAACAAAACTTGGGGATCAGGAAGCGACATACGGACTCCATCCTGAATCTCTGCTTTTAAACTTTTCCAGCTATGCATCATTTGAATGTTTGAATGAGAAGAAGTGTCTAAAGTTTCCACCAAAGAATCGAATAACTTTAACACCTCCACTACAAGCTTCAATGTTCCATGTTTCACAAGAGAATCGGCGTGAAGTAACCCTTTATTAATAACTAATCTGGTGAAAGGGCGCGGTGCTATGCATTTTAAAATACTTTGCACATTTGGACTGTCATATGCAGGTGGTTTATCAAGAAAGCCAAATGAAAGCCCATCATTAACTGAGGAAACTACATCTGCAGCCAAAGAAATAGCAGCAAACCTGCAAGCAACTCAGTCACTCCTCATGAATGTATACTAAGACAAGCAGACTAAGGATCAGGAATATATTATATAAATACACATATATGTGTGAGTGTGTACGCATGTTCAATTGTGTCGCGTGGATTTTAGCATAATGGCACAATGAATCTCATAAATATAACCAAATATTGCTAAACAAACTCTAACCAGTTATCTGATGCAAGGTCTTCAAGGCTGTAAGGGAACTCATCCAAATATGCAGAACCAAATGAAGGAAGTCCTTTCACAATTGCCAGAAGCAGGGCCCTATGGTACTCAACTTCCGTTGCCTTTAATTTCTTCATTAAATCCAAAAGACGCCTCAAATTCCCACGGAGAGGACTTGGCCGCCTATTCAAATCTGGCATCAACCCATTCACAGGGTTAGTACACACCATAACCAACACATTGTGTGCCAACTCTGCTGCATCCCCAAAGTCATCCCTCCCTGAAATGCTAGCCAACTGCTCCAAAGTAACGCTTCCAAACAACACACTCCTAAGCCCCGGAGGCACGAGGGACTCTTGAACAAGCACCCTATCACGTAAAATTGACAGAACATAGACCACAGTCTCCTCATCATCATTCCCCAGTCCCCTCAACACCCCTGAATACATCTCTTTCTGTTGCAAAACACCCCTCAACAATCTCGGATTTCCCACCTCCAAAAACGACATAGCAAAACCCACAAATGCTTTCCTCGTAGAGTAACTCTTCCTTTTTCCCTCTGCAAATTTCTTTGCCCTCAATCTCACTTCAGCCAGCTTAGGAAAACCCGCAAGCTTGAAGTCAAAAACCTTTGCTACTTCCCAGGCCAACTGAGAATTAAGTCTGACAATAGAAGCCAGCAACAAAAGCACAACATTTTGCCGCTTGGCCTCCTTACTATTCAACTCCTTATACAAATCCCCCATCTTCTCCTTAATTAAAGCCGACGCAAACTTATCCAACACCCGACCGATATGTATACCACCATTACCAACCACACTATCCTTCCCATGCTTCAGAATCGCAGCAACTAAATTCAAAATATATAAAAACCCGGGTTTACCTTTGCGAATTTCCCAGGCTTGGGAAATCTCAATCAATTTGGAAGACGTCTGAACATATGCATGTAGAAATTCAGGGCCCAAATCGGATTTGAGGATTTTTATAAACTCTTTTGAGGCTTCGGAACAAAGCTGCGATTCAACAGAGGTCAAGTTACGGAGAAGCTCCTTGAGCTTGGCTTCGTGGTTCATTTTCACAGTGAAATTTGGGAGTACTTCCTCTTCCTTTTCTTCCATTACCACAGAAGTCTTAAACTCATAAACCCTACAGGCTACAACCTTAAACCCTAAATTGCCAATTGTTCATCTAATTGGTTATTTATTTAAAATTGGTTAAATCTGTAAAAAGGGGGTGACCCATTAAACAATTGAAGGAAAATATGGATTATTATTTATTAGGAGTTATAATACTCAAAAAAAAAGGGCCAATAAAAGATGCATTCTATATTAATTTTATTATAAATAAATAAAATTATTTCTTCCCTGTTCCACATATAGAAAACCCTAATCCACTATTAAATTACATTTCAAATTTAAAACAATAATTTATTTTATGACAATTGATCCAAAATAAGCTAAATTAATTTGATGTATTATAACTCAATAAGTATATATTACTATAAAAATTAACCTATCAAAATAAGCGACCAATCTAAATCTAATAATAATTTTAAAGCATATTATAGCTTAAGCAAACACACAAACACAGGGTGTATAAGATATACTATACTGATTTTTTATGTAAAATAAATATATATAAACAAACATTTATATATGTATTTATGTATATATATAAAACATAATTTGTACACAAATAATAACTTGTTTAAAAATAAGTTATACAAAAATAAATAAATATTATATATAATTTGTATTGTTTAAAAGGTATATACATATATATAGGTAAACACTCTCAGGGAGGTTCCTCCCACGCTCAAGTCAACACGGTGATTGAGAGAATAAGACAGTAAACGAGTATTGAATTAAATGCGTAGGAGAGTTATTATGAGAATATAATAATATACTTACAAATAAATAGGAGGGACTTTTTTATACCTGGGAGATGGGTCATGTAGGAAAAATCGGCCTATAGGTCAGTCTCGGACTCCTTTAGATTTGGACATTGGGTTATTCCATTGAGAACTCATAGAGCAATTAATATTAAATCAATATATAACCGAATTATATATTTATTAATTAAATATCGTTTTTGCCTCAACACCAAGTTTAGCAAAACACACTCTTGATCAAGTTTTTTAATCGAGCTAACAAACCAATAACTCAATTTGTCAACAAACAAAATCCCACATAAATATTAGAACACCCCCAAATGAAAAAGACAACTAAATACCTCCAAACCCCACCACTACGACCACTTCAAAACAACTCTCTCAAGTCTCACCCCTCCAAACAAGTTTCATTGAATTTTCGTTCAACAATTATCATCCATGGATTTTGAAAAATCTACTCTGAAATTTAGCAAATTACAAACGATTTAAACTACAAATATAAATCACAATAACTTTGGAAGAAAACGTCATTTAGAATTGTTCATTGGGGAAATTCCGGTCAAGCCATCACTACAAAATCTAATTTGCTTTCGACCATTGTTTTGGAAAACGGATATA
This sequence comes from Rehmannia glutinosa, assembly GCA_016081115.2. Lineage (NCBI taxonomy): Eukaryota > Viridiplantae > Streptophyta > Magnoliopsida > Lamiales > Orobanchaceae > Rehmannia > Rehmannia glutinosa. The sequence goes on along the minus strand of CM071929.1, from coordinate 33,398,230 downwards.
CCTAGTTGATTAAATTGAAAATATAGCCACAAAACCAGTTTGATTTAATCTTATAAAGTGGGCTAACAAAAAATGGCAATATGAATGAATGGAATATAAATAAATCGAACAGCTTGGAACATGTTATCTTTTGAAATTTATTTGAAATCTTATTGAACGAGCTTTGTTTGCGTGGAACATGAATGAATTGAGCGAATAATATTATAGTTATATATATATATATATATATATTGTTTGCCTAAGCTTTGTATATATATATATATATATATATATTGTTTGCCTAATCCAAAGCTTTTTAAAATGTCTTATAGGATGTTTGATAACTTGTAAGATGTACAAAAATGTTTGATTTTTTTTAAGATCTTAAAAGATTTAAATATAAATCATTAAGAACTTATAAACTGTTTAAGAAATGAAAAGGTAAGGATGTTCCAAATCTTTTTTCTTATACAAAATAGATCTCATTTTAATAACTTCTTTAATTTTAATTATTTTATTACATAATTATCTCCGATACCACCCCTTAAGCACTATCCTCTTATTTTTAAAAATTTAAATAACCTATTTTTAAGGTATGGTCATCTTGTAAGTTTTGAAAATATTCATAAGGTTTAACTGCAAAACTGGTCATGTAACTACAAGGGACTAACAATTTTGGTAGAGGTGTTAAACGGGCCGAGTTAATATCGATCCGACGGGGCAAAAGAAGAAATCAGGCCAGGCCAAACAGTAATTGGGCCTCTAATTTCAGATCCCAACCCGGCCCAGTGCATGAAAAATACACTGAAAACCTCGGGTCGATCGAACCGGCCCGATTGTTTGGGCCTATCGGGCTGGACTTTTGAGATCCGATATTTTTCGGACCTGGGATATTACAACCCAACCTGGTAAAAATACCAAGCTGGTCGGGCCATCCCATTGGGGCGGGCCAAAGGTGTGTATATTGTATGTAGTAATTTTAGTAATGTGTATATTTTATGTGGTAATTTTGATCTCGCAATATTTTGATTTTGTGCAATGTTGATACCATGAGTCCTAAATTGGGCAAGTGTGGTCCTCGAAGTTTTTATTTTAGCCAATTTGATCCTAATTGAGTGTTTCAATTTCATTTATTTCCACAAAACATCATTGTCCATTAACTAAAATACGCAAAATATAACTGTTAAAAGTTACATGACTAGAATTATTATTTTAACTAAATGCTAACATTGTTAAGGTCATCTCCAACCCGACTTCAAATCGCACCCTATTATGCCAAATATGCTAAAATCACTCTCCAACTCAACTCTACACTACACGTTAAATTTGGTATAGTGAATAGTATTACACTAAATTTGGTGTAATACTATTCATTTAAACCAAATTTGGTGCAATGCAATATCTCATATTTGCCCTCAAATTTTCAAATTTAAATTCTAATTGTATCCTTATTTTTATATATCATTAATTTATATAATATGATTTTAATAATTAATTAATATTTTCTATAAATTTTGATAAATAACAAATAATTATAATGTAACCTAAAAGAAATTTTAATATTTATTTATGCAATATAATTAATTAATTTAATATTAATTAAATAAAAGTTTATAATTAATTACATTAACAATAATAAAATACAAGTAAATGAAATAATTGTATAAATAAATAATTTTTATTATTGTAAAATGAAGAAAAAAGAATAAAATATTCATTTGGTGTAAGATTTGGAGATGGTTTTGATAAAATTACACCAGAACACCAAATTTGGTGTAATTTGATGTAATGAGTTGGAGATAACCTAATGACCAAATATGTCACATCGCTAAGATTGACAATCCCATAACTTACACGATTAAAATTGCAATTAAGCCTTATTATAATACTTTCTTAACCAAGTTCAGCAAAACACACTCTTATCAATATTTTTTAATCGACCTAACCCATAACAAATTACCAATAACTCAATTTGTCAACAAACAAAAATCCCACATAAATATTAGAACACCCCCAAATGAAAAAGACACAACTAAATACCTCCAAAACCCCACCACGGCACCACCACGAGTCACGACCCCACCGCCTGGAAACAAATCTCTCCTGTAATTCATCCCCGTCCAAGGGGCGGGCTTCATGTGCTCCGCCGCCCCCACATGCTCTTCTTCTCTTTCCCATATGCAAAACTGTCCCAGGTTCTACTTTCCCTTTTCTATATTGAATGGTTTTCTCCATGTGCAAATCCAAGAAGAAAATGACTAATCAAGTGATTGAGCCCACCAAGCCACCCTCTTCAGCCACCCCAATATCATCTTCATCATCCAGAAAATCCAAAAAATCCCTAAATAATTCTTCGTCCAACCCTTCGTACTCAACCGGCTCCGACAATTTCGTAATCCCTAGCACAGCTTCAACCTCAAGCTTCTATAGGGATTCTTACAGACCCTCCATTTCAGACCGCGCATCTCTTTCCGGCCTCCGCGAGTCCATTCTCAACGAACAGCCCCACATATACGATTTTCAAGAAATTTGCGCCGCAACTCGCAATTTCGCGCTCAAGCCTCATTCTAATTCCTCCTCTTCCACCGCCTGGCGCTGCACCATACGCGATCAACTCTCGATAATCTTCCAGCGCAAGTTCCGACGCCAGATGGACACATCGCAGCTCGTCGATTGTCTTTCGGTAATTTGCAGGAGCCATCATTCTAGTTTGGTAAAGTTGAAAGGCGCTTCTATTTCTGGTAGTTACATTTATTTGGTTTATGAGTATATTTCTGGTGCTAGTCTTGCTGATTGTTTGAGAAATGCTAATAATCCGAGCTTTACGGTGTTGTCTAACTGGATGTCGCGCGTACAGATCGCGTCCGATATAGCTCATGGCTTGGATTACGTTCATAATTCGACCGGATTAGGGTTTGAGTTTGTGCACAATCATATAAAGAGTAGTAGCGTAATTGTTGTCGAACCGACATTGAATGCGAAGATTTGCCATTTCGGTACATCTGAGCTATGTGGTGAGATTACGAGAGATAATATGAATTTTAAAGAGTTAAAAAGATCGAGTAGTAAGATTAACAAGTTTGAGGGGACTAGAGGGTACATGGCCCCCGAGTTTCAAAGAAGTGGGATCGCAACACAAAAATGTGATGTTTATGCATTTGGGGTTGTAATTCTTGAATTATTATCCGGAATGGAGGCGTTAAGTTATAGAATCGACGAAGAAAGTGGAAGTTATTTGAGGATATCGGTGGTGGAGGCGGCGAGGGCGGCGGTGGAGGGCGGTGGAGGAGGGGTTAGAAAGTGGGTGGACAAGAGACTGAGGGATTCTTATCCGGTGGAGGTGGTGGAGAAATTGGCTCGGTTGGCGTTGGATTGTGTGGCGGATGATCCTGAAAACCGGCCAGATATGGGTAAGGTGGTGGTTCGGATTTCGCAGATGTTCTTGGAATCACAGGATTGGGCAGAGAAGATGGGTGTGATAACTGACTTTACGGTTTCTTTGGCACCACGGTGACACCTCCTAACCTGATGATCTTGATATTGTCAGTTTCTGTAAATCAATATTTTCGACAACATGTAAGTATCAAAATCTTACAACAATTACGTCTTTTTTCTCCAAATATAGAATCTAGGAGTTGCTTCTTTATTTGAAGCAGCAGTTCATTATAAATTTTTTGTTAGTTGTATGAAATGAATGGACATGTAGATGGGAATTAATATTCTTTGTACTATTGGTATGCCATATATTGGTGTCTACTTTTTTACAGAATTGATTGTGATTGTGTGTTTTTTTGCCTGTTATTTTGAATTGGTGGTACTGGAGATAATAATGTTGAGTAAAACATGTATGTAGGCACCTTAAAGGATTTAAGTAAAGCTGATTTTGTTGAGCTAGGATTAGGAACAAACCTAGAGAATCCAATTCAAACACGAACGCCTGACCAGTTCATGGTAGAATCTTCCTACTGGTGAATGATGTTGCAATCAGCTTGTTTTCGTTTCTTTGAGCATCACCATGTCTATGAGATTGAGGATTGAAGAAATTTCACTTGAAAATCAGTACATTTGAATAGAGGCACGTAAACTTACATACTTGGTTTAGCCCTAATATCTCCAGTTCTGGGAGAATGATCATCAAGTATCTCTCTGTTTCCTTATTTGTTTTTGTCCCATTTGTATCCTTTTTCGTACAAATGTGTATGTAGATATTCATATATTCCAGTGCATATCTCTCTTCAATTTTAGTACATTCCATTAACACATTTACTTAATCATAGTCTGGATCTTCTATTCCCTACGGCGTTTATCTGGTATGTCATTACACAATGTGAATGCCACATGTTTTTAACTCTGTTATGTTCGAATTGGCAATGTTTGTTTGGCATTTTCCTGCCTTCCATTGCTCAAATTTATCTTAAGGATAATTACAAAAACTACCATGAGGTTTAGCCTAATAAAAAAAAAAAAAAACTCAGTTATCTTCACAATTACAAGTGCGCCATTGACATTTATTTCTATTTTACAAATTGCACCCTTGATGGGGTATTTGTTAGGTATTAATACAAATGCAATGAGGTGTTTGTAACACTTTAAGGGTGTATTTCTAAATTTTGAAAGGTAAATGGAGTTTTTTGTAATTAGCTAAACCTCAAGGGTAGTATTTGTAATTATCCCTTTTTATCTTACTATAATTCCATGTTGTATTGCGTAATCTGATGTATTATGAAGATGACTTGTTCAAAAGTCAATGGAGTTTTGGGAAGCCATGATGATACTGAGCATGTAAGAAGAGGACCCTATCGAAGATTTTCAGGGATGTTCTACTATTAATTATCTATTGCTATCAAATCTTGCACATCTGAACTTAGATAAATTTAAAAAACCTGATGCCCACCAGATTCTGGTACCTTTATTCTTTACTTCCTGAACCAATAAAACTACTACATTTTTGAAAGAGTCTTGGCAACAATGTATGTATTTATGGATACATATTCGCTATTATTTTTATTTTTTTAATGTATGTTCGATAATTTTCTTTTTAATTTTTAACGTATTCATTTCGAAATGTTAGTCTTATTGAAATTTGACGAATTCCAGAAAGCGTATTGATATGTGCGGCAATAGTAATGATGGTCACAATTGAAGTATGTGGAAAATTACAAGAATGACTTGTAAATATGACATTCTATTGTAACTCTTAATCTTAACACGAAAAAAAGGGTTGTTATGGCTTGCAATTTGTTTTTAAATGAAATTAAAGTCCCCTTGCCAATGAGTCAGAGGAAATCTAGTCATTTTTTAAAAAAATAAAATTTGCGACATTTGAAAGGTTATTTTTACGGCTCTTCAAGGGGTTATTTGCTAGATGCACAATATAAAGTGTAATATATTATAGTAGCAGCTGAATTTAATTTTACGTTTATACGGGAATCTCCAGGATTTGTACTATTTTTTTTTTTTTTTTACATTTATGCGATTGTTTTGGATAATAGTAATCCTATTTGCTATCCTCCAAATATAGTTTTAGTTTCTTCAGGTGCAGATTCTTAGGGAGTGCTTGTTTATGAAATATTTTTCATCCCTTCCACTTTTTGAAACAAAATTTTGAATGGACATGTGATTGTTTGTGAAAATTTTTTTTTTTTTTTGAAAGGATTGTTTGTGAAAATTTTCGAAAAATACACTATTCATTTTTCTCTTTTTTCAAATCATCAATCACATCCAATTATAATTTGAAACAAAAATATATCACATCAATTATCATTATTATACAATCATATCACAAATAAACAATTCACTCTCTCTTATTTTCAAATCACCAATCAAATCTAATCACTATTATACTAAAAAAATTGTTGAGATATGTCACTTGTGAGTTGTCCCACATAGATTGATTAAGGGAAGAGAGTCCACTTTATAAGCCAAGTGAGCTACTCCTCCTATCACTAATTGGTTTTAGGATGGAACCTCACTTGGTGGGTTTGAACTCTCTTCCCATATCGAGACGCTTCATGTGTGGGACCGCACCAAGTCCCCCCCGAATTTAACATGGTATCGAGCAGGGCCATGCTCGCCCGAGATGGGTCGTATCACATGATGCGATTGAGCATGGTGATTCCTGTGATGATAATTAAATGATTAATGGATTGACGAATGACTCACAAGTGAGGGGCGCGTGTTGAGATATGTCACTTGTGAGTTGTCCCACATAGATTGATTAAGGGAAGAGAGTCCACTTTATAAGCCAAGTGAGCTACTCCTCCTATCACCAATTGGTTTAGGATGGATGGAACCTCACTTGGTGGGTTTGGACTCTCTTCCCATATTGGTGACGCTTCATGTGTGTGGACCGCACCAAGTCCCCCCGAATTTAACAAAAATCATCACATCAACTATCATCATCTCATTGTCATCTTATATCCAATGACAATTTCAAAATTCATTCTGATTTTTTAAAATAATTTTTTCAACACTGTTCTTTCTAAAAGTAAAAATGAGCAGAATGAAAGGTCAAGCAATCACTCTCTTACAATTTACCGAGTTTCCAAGAATATGCTATGATAATATGATATCATATTAAAAGTCATATTTTGATCCATATAAATGTTAATCATTAAAAGATTTTGAATTTTCATAATTTGTTTTAATTTTCTAAAAACATTCCCAGAAATAAAGATTTTCACCATAAATGAATTTTTCATGCAATTTTGAGGTTCCATTCTCACGCAAAAATATAACTAATGACAATTTTGCCTAGACCTCTAGAATAGAAATCTTTATATCTAATGACAATACCTATGTATTTGTAGCAATTTCATTTTTATCTTTAACCAATCATTCTCCAAACAATGGCATTGGAGGTATAATCTATCACACGCAACAAAATACATTTCCAAATTGTACAAGAAAAAAGGGTGATAAATTAAATTCAAATTTCTTCGGAATAAGTTAGATAAATATAATTCACCAAAGTTCAATGATATCCGAGAAAAGAATATTCTACAAAAGTAAAGATTTAATGATACAACATTTAAAAATATTTTAAGCGGTTAAATATACAGTTTCAGATATTGTGGGGCAAAGCTCATCACGCCCCAAATAGTCTGCCGAAAAATTAATAGATGATGTAATAAGGTTGAGAAATTGTTTTCACAAATTGAAAAGTTAGGAGGAAAATGCAACCGACCTTATAGGTTAAATATTTCTACCTGTTCGTAAACACAATTTGTATTCTTTACTTATATCAATAATACAGTACTGTTTTACGTAATACTTGAGGTAAAGGCCATCTTGTGCTTCAAATTTAGTTTAGTTCACATAATTTAATTTCATTATTTGAAGATTCTTGCAATCTCATATTTCAAATAATATTTGACTCATATAATCACTTGTACAATGTTTTTTCAAATGACCACAATCTGTTTGAAATCACATATACTTTATTGACCAAGTGTAAAGATGCAAACTGCTTCACCTATAAATTTAATATCAAAGTCTAAGACTAAGATCTCATTATTAAGAAATTTAGTTGTATAGTATTAGACACTCACCATGATGAAATACTTATTACAAATTGTCGTACTTTCAAGTATTTTTCTTCAAACAATGGCATCAGAGAAACGTAATTGCCTTATCACAGAAGCGTTCGATGTTTATGTTGCCAACAGTCTCCCTCCGAATTCTCCATCATTATTGGTGCATTGTGCATCTAAAGATGATGACCTAGGAAATCATACACTTACCAATAACCAGGAATTTCACTTTGGCTTTTGCGACAATTCTTTTAATACCTTATTCTTCTGCACTCTTTGGTGGGGTAAGAAGCAGAGAGGTTTTGAAGTTTTTCATGAAAAATTTCCTAAGGCGAGTTGTAGAAAAAATCATGTTTGTTATTGGGCAGCAAAGAGTGATGGTATCTATTACTCGGATTATCATCCTCCACAAGAACTGACGAAAAAATATGATTGGTCATAGGCTATGCATGCATTATGCTTTGATAAAAAAATAAATTTCAAATGAACCTTTAATTCTATTCCATGTAACGTTTATTATTTTACATTTTCATATGATTTATAGATCATTATAGTTGTGCACTGTGCACACCCTTAATTATAGTCCAGATTCCGTGTAATAAATAAACCCACATTGAGTCTATATATCCCAATATTGCATATAGGATATCCCAATATATATGTGTTAAAGACCTTCATGTAATAAAAATTGCATATTGACGACAACCAATATTATATATTGATAAAATATGCTGTTCAATTTTAATCTTTACGTTTAAGTTAATTACTTAATATTGAATAAAATGTTGCAACATCAATTTCATTGATGTTGATAGCCAATATTGTAATATTAAAGTGAAGTGACGCCTAAAGAAAGAACAACTAACTAATTAGTATAAATTTTACGAAATATAGTATAGGGACTTAAAGCAATTTATAGATTTTATCCCAAATTGATGCTATTCTACCGTGTATCGCACCAATTAGCTGTTTTTGTGAGATCATACACTTAGGGAGTGTCTGCAAACTCTCAATAAAGTCATTATCAGCTTCTAAATGGAAACAATAGTCGTTTTTTTTTTGCCTAAAAACTAAGAATCACAATATTCCATTTTGTAAGGTATGGGGTAGGAATTAGAAGAAAAAAAATCATGTAATGCACACTAAAGGTTCAGTTTGATACGGTTTCACTTTTCCCTTTTCTTTCTTTCTTTTTAAAAAAACCAATATTATATATATGCGCCAATTAGTGACTGTAATTTCAAAGCGACCCCAAAAGAAGATAAGTATCGAACCACAAATAATCTAATTGAGTCCCAAAACTTCTATTATTATCCGTATATAACATGACCGTGTTTAAGTAGTTTATGTAATTTTATGACTTTGCCTCAAGAGCATGTTAAGTGAAACATTAAGCTCCGAATTCGTACGGGGAGCAAAAGTAGTGTTTTTTTTTTTTTAAAAAATGGTCATGAGTGTGTTAATTGCCTACATCGGTAGAATTTTATATTTTTATTAATTAGATATATATCAACAACAAAGTTAATTTTCTTCTGTACAAGATTTGGAATATTAGAGTAATACACAGTGGCGGATCCAGGAATTAGTAGTAGGGTGGGCTAGAAAGTAAAAATTTCACTAGGAAAATTATCTATATATACAGGGGCAGAGCCAAGAGGGTGCCTCCCGGCCCCACAAGACCTCGAATTTTTTTTTCGTCTATTTTTTCTATGGAAAAAATAAAAAAATTATATATATGTTTTAAGGAGGAAAAATATTTGAGCTAGGGGAAAAATATTTGACTTGGGGTTACGGTGATCACTCATGTATATATAGAACAAAGATTATGTATATATAACAAATTATTATAAGACTACACTATTTCTCAATTTATAGAAGAAAAATATAATGGTATTTTTATATTAGCAATAAAAATGACATATTCTATTTTTAATATTATTTATTTTCTTGCCACAAAATAACAAAAAGCCAATAACTAAATGTACAAAAGCTAAGAAAATAGATAATGTTTTGATTTCATATTTGATGATGGCATTTAGGGCGGCAAATCTCCAATAAATAACAACTCAACACGATAAGCTCAAGCCCGAACATAATATAATAACTTTATTGGGCCTAAAATTTAAACTAATCGACAAGCTAAAAATACGAGAAATATGATACGACACGATTGACACAATAAGCAAAATTGTTAAATTATTTTAGTTAGGACCGTTAATCCATTGAACTAATAATAAAACATGTGATTTCTTTAATATATTTGATTCGTAAATACATATTATAATTACCAATACAAATAGTAATACAATTTAAAAGTAATGAATTGATACATATACAAATGATAAATAAGGATAAGTCTAGAAATCACAAATATATTAAATATAGCATCAATCTTAGGATACCACAAAAGTTTTACATCCTTCATTCTTGATTTTTAAATTGAATTTAGATTTTGGGGTGGGACTTGAGTTTTGCATTAAATTTTGGGGTGAGCTAATTTTAAATATTGTAAAAATTATAATACTAAAAATATAATTTTTGAGATTTTGCATATGCTTGAGCCCAGTGCTACATACACACAGATCCGCCTCTGGTAATACATCTTAGGTAGAAGATGAATTGAAACTTTCTCATTGGGAATTAATTTATATATCAGTTAGAAGATAGTTTTACAAGAAATGATAATACTGGGGATACGACTCTATATCACAAAAAGTCAACAAATTTTGCAAAAGCTAATTGGACATATTTTGCCATAGTTAATTTGAATTAACATGGAAATGTAGAAGAAACTTTACTAAAACAGATTCCAAAATGATATCTTTTATTTAAAGGGTAACTGAATCTACGATCCAATCCACGGCATCAGACCTTGTAATTAAGGATATATTTCTAATTTCATTGGAATTTATATATTGGTTTTCGAATGAAAATTAAGGATATGTGTGGATGAATGAATCAAATAAAATCTTATATATGTTTAAAAATAAAAATATGTTTGGTCGAGAGAGTTTTGAATACGAAAGTACGTGTAAATTTGAAATTATATATATTTGTTTGTGTTTGTTGGACGTGTATTTTCAAAATTTAATGTATATAATAATTTAAGTAGTTGTTCATGGCGGGGTTTACTTTCATTTTCTGTATGATATGTAAGTGTTGGGACTTATTAGATTGATTTAATTTAAAAATATTAATATATTAAGTAAATATAAATGACAATGGCGGATCCCACTAGGTTGATTTGAATGAAAAGATAAAAATAATGAATGATAAATAATATATTAGGTGTGTAGGGTTGAAAATAGAAATATATGTTTGGAAGGAGTGACAATCTCTTACACGCTATGAAAACATGACTCGAATTCAACCTAACATGTAATAAGTGCGTTAGGGTACATCACATTTTGGGTTTGGGCTAGAATCAAGTTCGACCTAAATAACACTAATAATAAATGGGCCAATTTTGTGTTGACTCAAATGATCGACCCCCCATTCACCCGTTTTGTTTTGTAATTTCGGTTTAAATTAACCACAATACCCCCACATAATGCATACAACTCAATAAAGAGATGAGTTATTCAAGTCTAATTAAAAACTATACATGTTTATGACCCAAAAAATTAAACGGGTCATGTTCAGGTTGAGGGGATTGACGTAAATACTATATCTCACTGACCCATGAACTCGAACACAACCCGAATTGCCATCCATAGTTTGGAATGTTATTTTATATGAAAATGAGAAGAGGAATATGTGGTTTAATTTCCAATGATTGTTGATAAAAACAAATATTTCTATTTCTATGAATAGTTAAAAAATAAATAGAAATATGTATTTTGAAACACAACCAACATCTCCTTAGTCTTTGAAGATTCGACGTGTTACAAAAATTCAATAATAGTGGGAACTAACGAACTATGTAATTCTTAAAGGGATTGTTTGGTAGTAGGTTGCAATGTATATTGTCTTATCTAAAGTACTCTAATTTTTTGTAGATAAAACTTAATATAGATTTGGATGATTTTTTGTTATTTTTTGATTCGCACGATCGTTTATATAATATAATAGTAATTCTATTTGTGATGCTTGAAACAATATCACATACTTTAGTGTTTCGACTGTAATATTTGACAATTTAACTAAGGAACTTCTGATGTTATCTTATTTTCAGTCAAATCACGATCCATGTAATTTTATTAATTCCCATGCAAATTTCAATAATGTGTTCAATTTCTAAAATAATATTTATAATTTTGTGAGTATGCAAATTATTTCACTATAAATTCAACTGTAGTCTGTAAAGTCAAAGACTACTAACATCTCAATCATCACAAATAATTTTCTAGTAACAAATTCTCACCATTATGGCAAATTAATCTTATTTGTGACACTCCAAATCTAGTTTAGTTTCTTTAGGTGTAGATTTTTGCAATCCAGGGAGTTTCCAAGAATATATTATATAAATATGACTTTATATATATTTCAAGTCATATTATTTACTTATACTAATTTATTTCAAATTGCCACAATTTGTTCAATCTCCAAAACCAGATTTACAAATTTTGCAAGAAGTAATATGCAAACAGATTACCTTAGTCCTTATAAGACAAACTGCAAATGCCAAAATTAAGATATCAAAACTAAAAATTTTATTTCTCTACCATTGTACACTCACAATGACAAAGTACTTGTTATTACAATGTTTCATCGTTTCATGTATACTTTTGAGTACAATGTCATCAGGGAAAAAGCAATGTAATTTCACACATCTATACACAGTTTATATCGTCAACAACCTTCCGCCGAATTCTCCACCATTGGTGGTGCGTTGTCAGTCTAAAGACGATGATTTGGGAAATCATACAGTTGCTCATAATCAGAATTATAACTTTGACTTTTGCGATAATTTTTTTACTACTACCTTGTTCTTTTGTCATGTTTGGTGGGAAAATAAGAATATTGCATTTGATGCTTTTCGTGAAAGTTGGCGTGGGGCTAGCTGTGATGTAGATGTATGCTATTGGGCAGTAAAGAGTGATGGTATCTATTTCTCGAACTATAATCCTCCAAGAGGCCTAACGAAAAAGCATAGTTGGTGATATAACATGGCATTATATCGAGATTCAGATATTATAAAGTGTACAATAAATGGGTCGTGATCTTTTATAGACTCAATAAAATAAAGTTATCTGAATAAATCTCAAATAAGACGTATTTTTTTTTTATCTTTGTCTCTCTTTCACAGATATTCTAATAAACATTACAGTTACCAATCAATACAACGAATATTAATTGTTTTATTTTCAATAAGATTAAATTCCATTGACTCAACAAAAATAACATCGGCGGCGGTATAATCTATGTATTATGTGTAACAAAACATATTTCTAAAATTTTATAGGAAAAGGGCGATACATACAATTCTTGACATTGAATTTTTTCTAAGATTAATTATAATTTATAGATAAAATGGGTTTTATAATAAAGCTAGTGGCAAAATATGGGACATGACACAAAATAAATAAGTTTAACCTGGTTCATTGTGTGATATGGGCTGCCACTCAATTTTTCTTCTTCTTCTTTTTTTCTTTTTCTCTCTCTTTTTTTTTTAAATCAAGCAACTTACATGAACTGTTCTTAAGTGCACCATACTAATTTAAATGGAAAAACGAAGAACTTTTGTTTGGTGAAATTGTTGCAAACTAGCTCGCTCATATCAAGAGCGTCTTAACAACAATTTATTCATGTTTCATCTAGGTTCTTCAACCGGTAAAGAAAATGGTGAATACAATCATATATTCATATGGGAATTGGATATCTTGGAAAACTTTCTCTCATACATGAGGTGTAACCGAATCAGGTCATGGAGCAAAAACTTTAAAAGAACTTTTTTTTGCCCTCCGAACTATTCGGTTTTTTTTATTTTGCTACCTAAACTTTTTTTGTATACTTTACCTATTCAAGTTCAATGATTTTGTGCATAGCCTTCTGGGACTCACTGCCGTTGAAATATTCCACTGGAATCTTGTCACGCGCCATGCACGCGGGGGCAAAATTGTAATTTGACTCAAATTATCTGATGTTAGTCACTTTGCCATCTAAATTTTGCACAATTGTCACTTTTCCTTATGAACTTTGAGCGATTTACACTTTGACACCTCATTCTAAAAAAATAGAAAATTTATGTGTATATACATTTATTTTATATTTTTTCAAATTTCTTGATAAAAAATAAATATATTTAACTAGTATTCATTTTAGTAAAATATATTATCAATAAGACTATTTTATAATATTTTCTTTTTTGACTTTCTTGTAGAATTGTAGAATTACAGTGTTCAACTAGAATAATTAAAAATCTCTGAGTTCCTTGAATACCATATTCCTCATAAAATAACAACAAAAAGATCTTCCAAGGTTAGTGAGTGAGATGCTTCCACAAAAAAATTGGGCATAGCCAGGAATTTAACTGAGACATTTATCTATCAAGCACTCCTCTTTCACATATATATGATATTTGCACATGATTTATACATATATCTCTGATTTTATGAGAGGGACAGACATTCTAAGAAACAATATTACTATTATCTGTCAGTACAAAAAACTCAAATTATCACTTAATTATTTTATTTTCATTAAGATTAAATTCCATTGACTCAACAAAAATAACCTCGTTGTTGGATATGATATGGTATATTGAATTACTTTTATCTTCAAAAATCTTATTCTTTTCCCCTAAACAAATTCTTATTCTTTAAGATTCTATTTTGAGAAATGATGATCTATGGGAAAGTACGAGTTACAATATATTATATAAAATTGACACAATACTTTTGAAACAATTAATTGGACATATTATATCCCAACTCAAGAAGATAATATAATGCAGGAATTTAGTTAGAAATGTACAACATAAATAGGCAATAACCAGTTTCATACTATGTTCCAGTTAAAAGCTTCGGAATAATTTGAAACAATTGAAGTTTGAGATGTGAAAATGATTTCAATTACCCAAGTAAGAAAGATGTTAATGTCTTGGACTTAAATTTATTTTCACATCAGACAACATGTGATGCCTCCAATCCAAAACATTCATCTTTAATTACGTATCACCAAAATTCAATAAATAACGAATTATTCTTAAATGGACTCCGAAGTATTCTAATTTGTTGTAGCTAATCTAGTTTGCATGATTTTTTAAATTTGCTATTTTTTGATTTGCATAGTTGTTTATATAATACTAATTCTATTTCTTTGATGCTTGAAACCGTATCACCAAATTTTGGAGGAGCGAGTCTCTTGTAAGACCGTCTTACGGATAAAGAAAGATCCGTAAGATAGATCATCACATTCTCTGTCCTCCATCCTCTCACCAGTCACCGACTCATCGCCAACAAACACTCTATCTCCTCCCTCCTCTCACCGCCAACAACATTCTCTCTTCTCCCTCCTCTCACCGCCAACAACATTCTCTCTCCTCCTTCTTTTTTATTTTTTATTTTTTTCTTATTTTCTCGCTCTCCTTAATTTTTTCTTTCCTCATGTTTTCTCTCACTTTTTTTTTCTTCATTCTCCAATTTATTTCAAAAAACCCGATACTTTATTTCAAAAAATAGATATTTTAACTCATAAAAGTGTTACATTAACTCTGTTATATTTTTCTTCTTTCTTCAGTGTAATATATTCTTAATATGTGTTGTATTAAAAAACATGATACTTTATCTCAATAAATGAATACTTTTACTTATAAAAGTGTTACTTTACCTACATCATATTTATTTTTTATTTTTCCTCTTTCTTTTGTTCATAGTTTGTAACTGTATTAAGAAATCTGATATTTTATCTAAAAAAACAGATACTTTAACTCATAAAAGTGTTACTTTAACTCTGTTATATAATATGTGGCTATATTAAAAAAGTGATTCTTTATTTCAAAAAACAGATACTTTTACTCTTAAAATATGATACTTTGTCTCAAAAAATATATATTTTTACTCATAAAGATGTTACTTTAACTCTGATATATTTTTCCTTCACTGTAATCATAATCTGTGACTATATTAAAAATATGATACTTTATCTTAAAAAACAGATACTTTTACTCATAAAACTATTACTTTAACTGAGGAAGAAAAAGATGAAAAAAAGAAGCGAATGGCTTTGACCCGCATACCTGGTCAACAAGATATATCCGCGGGCCAATAGGACTCGTCTTATGGATTTAGACCTGTAAGACGGTCTCATATGAGTTTTTGCCATTTTGGATTGAGATTTTATGTTCTACATTCGCGTTCCATCTTAATTTATTATTGTATTTATTGTACGCTTGACATTTATACAATACAAAGACGGGAATAGAAAGTGAAATTGGAATGTGGAACGTGAGATATAGACTCACCTACTTTAGTATTTTGATTGTAATATTTGAGATCTTAGGGAACTTCTGATGTTATCTTATTAATTTCAAGTCAAATCGGATTTTTGTAATTTTGTTGTACTAATTCCTTGCAAATATCAATAATTTTGTTCCATTTCTAAAATAATATTATTATTTCACTTATAAAATCAACAGTAACTAGAGTAAGAAACTAACATCTCAATTATCAACAAACAATTTTCTAGTAAGAAACTCTTACCATGACAAAGTACTTTTTACGAGTTCTCATCATATCAACTATCCTTTTCCAAATAATACACTTGGCAACATGCAGTTGTTCTTTAGGAATTCCAATAGATGTGTATATTATCAATAACCTTCCTGAAAAATCTCCACTATTGAAGTTGCATTGTGCATCAAAAGATGACAATTTAGGAAATCATACACTTTCTAGAAATCAACAATACACATTTAACTTTTGCTCAAATATTTTTAATACCTTGTTCTACTGTGATCTTTGGTGGGGTCCAAAATATTTACATTTTATTGCTTACAAAACTAATTTCTTTAAGGCTACTTGTCTAGGAATACATGCTATTAGGCGAAAAGGTGCCGACGGTCTCTATTTCTCAAAATATATACCTCCAAGAGGCTTGACAAAAAAGTTCGATTGGTAATTTATTAGACATGACTTTATGCTCTTATCAATTATGTATTTTAAGATATGATATATGTAACAAGAGTTATTGCGATCTTTTTCTCACATTAATGTACTTAATAGAATGATATCAATAAATCTCATGTTATCAATTAGTTTCTAATCCTAATATGTCTCTAGCATAATGTTTTTGTATGACTTATAAATGTCTATATGTGTATATGAATTATCGAAATCTCCAGAACTTTAAATATTTTGAGTAATATGACAATAGATCAATACAAATAACTCTATATTTCAAGCTTTTGACAATTTACAAAAGATTAAATTTCATTGTCGAGCAAGTAATATTGTCATTGGGACATGAATATGATGTTCATATAAACAACAAAATATGTTTCCCAAGGCAAAGGGTCATAGATAAAACCTTACTAATGATCTTCACAAATTTACTGTAGCTACTATGGCTAAATCTACATCACTCACCAAACCGATGTAGAAAGGCCCGCACAACTGATGTCAAAAGGGCCTAATTATAGTAACAACGTTCTTTTCTTTTAAATTTATTTCGGTTGTCTGCAAATATAAGAAAATTTAAATTGTTTTTAGGGTTAAAAAAATAAATATGCCAATTTGTGAATATTTAAGCTTTCCCCCACCCTATGAAACTTGTTTTGACAATTGATCGCAGTAGAACACAATATTTACATTAGAAGAGAGCTCTTAACCTATTTTAGATAATTAAGTTACATTAGTGTACTAAAATTCTCTCTCTAGAAGAGAGCTCTCAGTTCCCGCTTGGGGATTTTACCTTTTTTCTATCTTTTGTCCTGTTACATTGGATCTTAACCTAGTTTCCAGTTGGTTTTGTGTTTCCTCATTTGTTCCGTTCGAGTGCTTTCCTTCAGCTTTCTTCCCTTTTGAGCCGACGGCCATAACGTGGGGGCTTGGAGCTTATTTGGGTTGAATGTCTCTGTTTACAATCATTTTTGTTTCCTTATTTTTTGCAGGTCAGTGAGCTTTGAAGTGTGAGGGGTTGTCTGTGTGGTTCATTACTCAAGATGGCTAGTGATTTGGCGGAGAGTTTGCAGAAATTTTCTTTGTCAAAGCAAGAGAAAATGGGGATAGATCTGGAAAAAAAAGGATGTTGCAGGAGGTATAGGTGAAAGTTGTATGAGCCTTTTCGGAAAAATTCACGGATGTAAGAAGGCAAGTTTTCAGGGGTTGAAAAATACGTTACAAAGTATTTGGGTCACTAAAGCTCCTTTTGTCATTAGGGAACTAGGGCTCAATCGACATCAGTTTGTTTTCAAATTCCAGACAAGCAGCTGAATGAGAATTCTTTTGAAGAAAGGGCAGTGGAAACTAAGCAAAAAGGGGGGTTCAGTGAGAACCATTATTGAGAAAGTGGGTTGCCCTATGGTGGAGGAGCTAACTCTCATTCCGGAACCTCAAGCCTTAGGTCAAGATTCTCTAAATCTCATCACTATACCCCTCAAGGAGAGTAGAAATAGAAGCCCCTTAGCGGAAATTTCTATGAACATTATGCCTAGCAGAGGTCTTATTAATAACAGGGGAGGAAGAAACAGAGGACGTGGCAGCAAAACAAGAGTCAAGTCCTCCGACGAGATGATTATTGAAGGTAGCAATAATAGTGGGGTGAAGAGGAATAGAGTTCTGATTGATGAGGAGGCAAGTGAGGAGGACTGTTCTCTGAAGAATGTTGATCCGAAAAAACAAAAAATGTGCAACGAAGACTTGTCCCTAAATCCAAAGGTGGAGGTAGCCAGCCCTGATTGGCCCCAAATTCATCAATGAGAGCTGTGGTGTGGAATTGTAGAGGTTTAGGGGAACCCTCTACGATTTCCCAAATCAAGGAGATTATTAGACTCCACCTTCCTAATTTTGTTTTCTTGTGTGAGACAAAGAAAAAGAGACCTTTTGTTGCTACGATGTGTAAAAATTTGAAAATGCGGGATAAATGGGTTAGTGTTAACCCGGAAGGTAAAAGTGGTGGCTTATTATTATGTTGGAGCGAGAAAATTAGTATTATCCAAGTGTTCAATCTTGAGTTCTGTATTGCGGTGGAGTTTCAATGTGGGGGTAATAAGGAAAAGGTCTGGGCAATATTTATTTATGCTAACACTTGCCCTACAATTCGAAAGACCCAGTGGAGCTCATTGATAGGAGAAAAGGGTAGATGGGGAGCTAAGTGGCTTATTATTGGTGACTTCAATGATATTGCTAGTACGGAGGATAAAAGAGGCGGGAGAGTTCGCTCGGATAGTAGTTTCACAGATTTTCGAGATTTTATCTATAACATGGGAATGAGAGAGCTTTCTTTTTCTGGGCATAGATACACCTGGTCAAACTTAAGGATGGGAGATGAGTTTATTGAGGAAAGATTGGATCGTGGATCCGTCTCTACGGTGATTTGAGTATGATTTGGCCTCACGCGGTGGTGTACCACATTTTTCGATCAGCTTCGGACCACTACTTGCTGCTCTTGGAGGCAGCCCCTACGACCAAACAATCTAAAAGAAGGTTTTATTTTGATAGGAGATGGGTAGATATGGCTGGGATTGAGGAGGTTGTTGATAAGGCGTGGAAATTTAATCAAGAGGGTACTCCATTGTTCCAGCTCCATAATCGCATCAGAGGTTGTAGGCTGGGTATCCTTACTTGGAGTAAACAAGCCAAAACGAATTCTGCTAAGGTTATAAAAGAAAACTCTGAAAAAATGGAAGCCCCTTACAGTTTTGGGTGGGAATAGGGATTGGCAGGAGTGGGCGAACTTAAAATCTGAATTACACAAAGCCTATGAAAATGAAGAAGTGTTATGGAAACAGAAATCAAGAAATAGTTGGCTTAAGGAAGGGGATAGGAACACGAAATTATTTCATGCTTGTGCTAATCAAAGATACAAATCTAATTCGTTGGATAGGATTGTGGGAGTCAGGGGTATTATGTGTGAGTCGGTTGAGGAAATTGCTGAAGAGATTACAGATTTTTATGGGAAGCTATTTACTTCATCAAATCCGTGCAATGATCTATCCATTTTGAATGGCATCCCAAACTCAGTCAACCCCTCTGATCTTCAAAGTCTCACCAGGCCTGTTTGTGATGAGGAAATTATAAAGGCATTGTTTGAGCTTCACCCTTTCAAAGCTCCGGGCCCCGATGGTATGACACCGTTTTTCTTTCATCATTTTTGGCATCTTATTCAGTCTGATGTTTGTAGAGCTGTTAAGAATTTTTTCTGTTGTTCCAAAATGCTTAAAAGCCTTAATATGACTCTTGTTTCCCTCATCCCTAAAATTAAGAACCCCACTTCTATCTCGCATTATAGACCAATCAGTCTATGTAATACTGTGTATAAAATCATTTCCAAGATTTTGGCCAATAGGATTAAGCCCTGTCTTCATAAGTGCATCAATGAATGTCAAACTGCTTTTGTTCCAGGTAGACAAATTGTGGATAATGTCATCTTGGCACATGAGCATTTCCATTTTTTGAATAAACTGAGAAGCTCTAAAAATAATTTCATGGCTATTAAATTGGATATGGCTAAGGCCTATGACCGAGTTGAATGGGAGTTCTTGAGAATGGTTATGATCAGGATGGGGTTTCCTCACAGATTTGTCCAATGGATTTTGACCTGTATTAGTTCCTCTTTTTTTTCATTTATGATTAATGGTGAGGCTCATGGTTTGGTCATTCCATCTCGAGGGATTAGACAAGGAGATCCTCTTTTGCCATACCTTTTTCTTATCATCTCGGAAGCTTTTTCTAACCTCTTAAATCAGTCCAGTGCTCAAAATCTTCTTAAAGGGGTTAAAATTTGTAGAAAAACACCCATTTTGACCCACTTATTTTTTGCAGATGATGCTCTTTTATTTTTTCAAGCTAATAATATGCAGGCCATCATCATTAAAGAAATCCTTCAAAAATTCTACAATGCCTCGGGTCAACTTGTGAATATGGAGAAGTCTTCAATTTTCTTTAGTCGAAACACTTCAAGCAGTAAAAGGGCAGAAATTTGTAGGATACTCAGTGGCATCCAAGAACAATATCAGTTGAAGCATCTTGGTCTTCCTCTTCTTATTGGTAGATCCAAGAGGGAAATTTTCAAGTGTGTCACTGATGCATCTACTAGAAGAATTGGAAATTGGAAAAATAATTTTCTTAGCTTGGCAGGAAAGGAGGTTCTTATTAAGTCTGTTCTAAGTGCGCTTCCAACATA
This sequence comes from Rehmannia glutinosa, assembly GCA_016081115.2. Lineage (NCBI taxonomy): Eukaryota > Viridiplantae > Streptophyta > Magnoliopsida > Lamiales > Orobanchaceae > Rehmannia > Rehmannia glutinosa. The sequence goes on along the minus strand of CM071929.1, from coordinate 33,377,435 downwards.
TATCATGGCTTGTTTCAAACTCCCTAAAGGCACTTATTCCGATTTTAATAAAATCTTGGCGAACTTTTGGTGGGGGCACTTGGACAATGGTCATTTTAAGATGCATTGGATCAAATGGAGTAATATGGCTTTGCCTAAAGACAAGGGGGGCATGGGATTTCAAGATGTGAGTCAGTTCAATGATGCCTTATTGGCTAAACAGCTTTGGATAGTGCTGGTCCATCCTAATAGACTTCTTAGCAAAGTTCTTAGAGTGAAATATTGTCCCAAGGGTGGTGTTCTTAATACTATTGCAAAACCCTCGGATTCTTTCATTTGGAAGAGTATTATTAATGCGAAGTTTGTGCTCAAACATGGCCTTTGCTATGCCATTGGTGATGGTAAATCAACACACATTTGGGAGCATCCGTGGATCAGAAAAGGGTGTACGTCCATTCCTTTGGGTCAGCCAAATTCAGCCCAATTTGCGACTTGGGTCAGTGAATTGCTAATGGATGAAGGTAATAGTTGGAATCTTGAGCTCATTGGTAAGTTGTTTTTACCTCATGAAGTCCAAGCTATTCTTGATACTCCTGTTCAGTCCAATTGGAATAGAGATAAAGTGGTTTGGACTCTTACTAAAGATCAAGTTTACTCGGTCAAATCAGCCTATAAGGCTCTTTGTGAAGAAAAGCTCCAAGATCAGCCAGAAGGTAGCAACAACAGGAATAATTCAAATTTTTGGAAAAAGGCTTGGAAGCTCCAGATTAAGGGTAAGGTAAAGATGTTTCTTTGGAAATGCCTACATGGGATTGTCTCGGTGCAAGGTCAGCTTGTTCGTGGAGGGATTGAAGTTGACACCATCTGTAAATGGTATGGCGAAGGTGAAGAGTCATTGGAACATCTTCTTTTTACCTGTGAGAGGGCTGTCAAGGTGTGGAAGATGGCCCCGGTCTGGTGGTCGGAAATGAGCAATCCTAACTGCTCTGTTCGTCAGTGGTGGGGGAACGTGTGTCAGGGCACCTGGGATCAAGTATTCCAAGATCGAGTCCAATTATCTACATACATCCTGTGGTGGCTTTGGAAGACGAGGAATACGTGGATGTTCGAGGGGAAGGTTACTTCGGCGATGGATACAGTTTCATTGGCATGGAAGGAATGGAACGAGTATGATTCTCGGTCCTAAAACATAATGAGTGGAAGGGGTACCTTTAGGGATGTTATCATTCAGTTAAGGCATATACTCTTTTTCTCTTTTTTTGGCACTTTTCTTGCGTGGGTTTATGTTCATTGGGTTGTTTGGTAGTTGTTCTCTTAAGGTTGTATTTGAGATATTGTAAATTCCCACCCAGAAGTTTGTTTGTTCTTCATTTGATCCAGTTTGTGGATTTTTCCTGTCAAGGTGCTGATTTCCTTGACTGGACATTTGGCAAATGTGCCACGTCTGTAAAGCACTTATTATTGAGTTATTAATACAAAGTATCTTTCGTTTGTTAAAAAAAAAAAAAAAAAGAACACAATATTTACAATTGTAGTGATCAACATGGAACTTTACAATTCCTTAGGCCCAAGTTGTGCCACAATAATAACTGAAATTGAAATAAAACTCCTCCTACAAAGTTAAGAACATAATGTCTACGGGAATAATCGGGATAAGTTAAATTCATAGTATATAATATATACTGTATTTTGTGTTTCGAAAGAAAAAAATATATACTATATTTTATATAAATTTATGGGCTAAACGAGTCGGATCTCCTGAAAGCGGGACCTTTTCAATGTTTTTAGAGAGAGCACAACACATATAACTAGAGCTAGAGCTGTCAAAATTAGTTCGATCCCTCAGTTCGATTGGCTTATACCATAAAAGCTCAATTATTTTTGGGCCGAAAAACAATTGGAAATAGATCATGTTTCTTTGATCATCATGTGATCAAACAATGCACCATGTTTCTTTAATTCATGTGATAATATTCTTTACCGTACGAATATCGCCTATATTTTATTTATTTTTGATCATGCCTAATTTTTATTTTAAATAAACTTCATAATGTAATTTTTTTTAATAAATTGAAATTAGGACCAATTCGGTCCGATGGGCCGTGGTGGCTAGCCCGGCTGAGCCGATTTCATCTATTGGCCCGCTGGGCCGGCGTTATTTTGACAGCTACGTAATTTTGATAGCTCTACATAGCTAATTGCCTAATCATCTTAGACATTTTTCTTTCTTCTGTGAACTCTTCTGCAAATTTATTAACAGCAATGGCTTCTTGTTCTTCTTCTGCTACAAATTTGACATCTTTCAAACCCATGGCAATTTTGGGTAATAATAATCGTTATGCTAACTCACTCGCATCACACGTCGCCCCTTTCTTGAAAATCAAGCCAAGTTTCAGCTCCAGTTTTCTGTCTCTCTCTGTCACTAGAAAAACTCCCAGAAAATTTCAAGGTAAATACCTGAATTTTCGAAGCTAGCTTTATTTTTTTTCCTAATTTTCGGAAGGATTAATCGGCAATTTTTTTTTGTTATTCATTACTGCATACTGAGTTTAGAATAAAGTTCGTTTTTGATTGGCTCTATGTGCTGGTCTATTACTTCAAAACGGTAGGAGAGTTAATTTATGCTGTTATTTTGGCCTGAAGGCGTTCAGTTTGGAGATTATTAAACTAAAACAAGTGATGATTTGCATGAGTTTACTGTTTAGGTAGTTTAAACAAAAATCCATTAGTTTCTCGAATTGATGGTTGCTATAATTGTATATGTGAATGATTGTCCACTGTTAACGAATTTTTCCTATCCTCAGTATGGGATTGCTTGAGCTAGTTGCTTCTTGAGTATGATAAGTCTCTTAACTATGGATTGGACTACTCTGGTTTCTAGGAAGAGATTCTTTTTAGTCTTGAAGATGAGAAATGTTATCTGCTTAAGAGGTCCGACAAATGTTGTTTCGATATTATATGGATGTTGTGTTTCAGAGTGTGCTGCAAGACTTCTTGCTATTGAATATAGATTCAAATAACAGTTTCGTAAATGAAAAACAAAAATTTTCATGACTTAGGGTTTTTGGGTGGGGTGGGGTGGGGTGGGGTGTTGGCCATCTGCCAAAACTGTGATGGCGTTGCTCATACAAGCCAGAGAGACAACAGTTGGCCAGATAAGCAGGTTGGATTTAAACCCATAAGGCGTGACTTAGTATAACAATAGTTGTCATGCTACAAAAATGCTTTAAGCAATTTCGCGCCAGTGTTCAATAATATTCTGAATAATCTCTGTACTGGAAGCTCTCAGTGGTTCCTATTAGTTTGGCATTCTTGCTTAGTTATATGTAGATGTATTTAAACAGTCAAAAGTTTGGAGCTTCATGCTGATAACTAACTTCCTAATATCACTTTAATGGTATAACTTAGACTTACCTATGCTAAATTCTTTTCTGACTCATTACGAGCCTACTAAAAAACATCAACTTATTTGTTAAAAGATAAAATGCTTGAGTCCACTTTACTGCAGGAGCACCATGAAGTTCATAACTGTCTCTAACTAATAACTATATATCTGGACAAGTTTCCACTTCAGCTAGCTGAACATCTTTTTTTTTTTTTAATTGCAGTGAGATCAGTTGCTGCTCCAACAGAATCAGTTGCTGGTTTTGATGAAATGGTCGCTGGAACTCAACGCAAATATTACATGCTCGGTGGAAAGGGGGGTGTTGGAAAAACTAGCTGCGCTGCATCACTTGCTGTTAAGTTTGCAAATAATGGCCATCCTACCCTTGTGGTTTCAACTGATCCTGCACATTCTTTGAGCGATTCTTTTGCTCAGGTTGAAATAGTGTTTGTTCCTTTTACATTTGATATTTTCATCAAATTTTCCAGAATTTATCCTTTTTTCCTTTCTGGGAATCAGTATAAATGTGCTTACATTCAATTCGTTTTATGAAGGATTTAACTGGGGGAACGATAGTACCTGTTGAGGGTCCCTTTTCTCCACTTTTTGCCCTTGAGGTGAGTGGACAAGTGTTTCTCTAGAAATGATAGTCTTACTCTCTTAACCATATCAAAAAGACCATCTCTTGTGCCTTAAGTAACCAAATTGATGTTGTTTTTGGGACAGATAAACCCTGAAAAAGCAAGAGAAGAATTTCGAAGTGCCAGCCAGACAAATGGTGGAACTGGAGTCAAAGATTTCATGGATGGAATGGGTCTAGGGTTGATTGCCGACCAGGTAAACCTTGTCCGGCGGCCAAAATGTCTTTTTATTTATATTTTTTACCAAAGATTTAAATATGAGTGTATTGAGCTGAAGATTGTTAATAGTATTTTTTTGCTAAAAGTGATGTTCATTAGATTGAGGGGAAATTCGAACCTCCAAATGAATTAGTGGATAGGAAATTCTGAATTGACTTTCACATATCTCTTTCATACCTTTAGTCACAAGCAAGATTGCAAACATCTTTCTATTTTCTATAGATGAGCTGGTGAGTATTGACTTGTTGTTCTGTAGTTTAAGCAGACAGTCCCAGAATATAGCGCAATCTACAGAATGTGAAAGCATTTCTTTACCTTTTAACATCTGTAGTAGCAAGATCTTGTATGAAAATATTTGGTATGCCTCAGTATCAAGACGGGCACCAAAAATCAATTTTGCGTTGCTAACACCTAGTTTAGCTATTAATGATGCTCTGCAGTTTGTGTATCCATCCATATATCTGTCTAGTAGGCATGTGTTGCTTCTTCTTCCATACTGTGAGTGATTGGTAAAGAGGCATGCGGAATTATGGCCGACTTGTAGTAAAATAAAGATGTCTATTTCTTAGAATCATAACAAGACATAGTCTAAATCTAAATTTGTGCAAAAAATAAAGAAATATGCCACTTTCCTCCTAGCGGTAAATAATTCGCTTATTCTGTCCAAATATATCATGTGTATCCTAAGGAAAACATCAGACTGCAAGTGCTTACATGATCAAAAGGTTCTGCTGCATTATTTAGGAAACTTTCAGTTGGAACCACAGTATTTCTGGATTTTTGGTGATTGCGTATGTGGGAGAAATTGCCCGTAGTGGAACATTCTTCCAGCCTTTACAACTGATACAATGAGATAATGAAAAGAGACCTTTGTGTACTTAAGTTTGGATGTTTACAACCTACATATTTCAGTAAATTTCAGTGATTGAGGCCCTTGGAATAATTAGTTTATTGTCATAGGGTGACTGCCGAACTATTAAACAGTTTTCCACTGCTGGTCTCTTGCATCCAAAAATTTGTTATTCATATCCATTTTTTAGGAACTCAACGTAATTGATATTACTCATTATTATTATTATTATTATTATTATTATTATTATTATTATTATTATTATTATTATTATTATTTTATTTTTTGGTATTGCCATAGCTTGGGGAACTAAAGCTTGGAGAGTTGCTGGACACACCTCCTCCTGGTCTAGATGAAGCAATTGCAATTTCAAAGGCATGTCTGATGTTGAAATTAGAAAGTGTTGATGAAATTTCATAGGTAAGAAATTTTTTTTCTTTCTATTTCCATTACTGACTTGGAAAACATTTTGTCAGGTTATTCAATTCCTTGAATCACAAGAATACAACATGTTCACTCGGATAGTGTTTGATACTGCCCCCACGGTGAGGAGAACGATATTTCTTTTGATTTAACTGTATTGTTCAAGGTCCTTTTGCTGATGGACTGTTCTGCAGGGTCACACATTACGACTTTTGTCATTGCCAGACTTCTTGGATGCATCCATTGGGAAGATATTGAAGGTAACAATATTGAGATTGAATAATTGCAGGATGTTCAATCATATTCACTTTGAATATTTGGCCCTGGGTTAGCTTTATGCAATAAATATAAGTTTTTTTCCCTAGGTTTGAAAAGTATGTATACCTGACACACTTGGGTGAGCAGAAGCATTTCTATTGACCCTATCGAGACTCTTTACCATCATGATTATTTCTCAATTGAGGAAAAGTATTTCTTGCTGCCTACTGAATGGGATCCGATTTTATTGCCTTCTTTTCTTCTGATTGCTAAATCCTGTGAATGTTTGTTTTTGAGTGGTGCTTTATTTCTTTCATAAATTTAATTGAGTGGTGCTATTGCTGTTAATTATGGGCAAATGCTGGCCTATTTACAATTCCCTTAAGCTATGAATTTTCTTTGGGAAAAAAAAAAAAGTTTAATTGTTATAGGGTTTTGGGTACTTGAATGGTGTTAATTTTTAAAAAGTTGCTGCTGGATTTTAAGGGATATAAACATTGTGCTTATGATGCTGTTTAGGAAATGGATATGTTGATATGCATGAAGGTATGTATGTGTAGTATTATGACCAGGATCAATTTCGGAGCTAGGGGGGCCATATCCCCCCCCCAATTTTTTTCTTCTAATTTCATTAAGAAATTTAAAAAAATTAAGTTATAGTTTATATGATTTTTTTTTCATCCGGCTCAACTAGGGATGGCAATTCGACCCGCCATGCCCCGCCCCGTCCCATCACGGACGGCCCGTGACCCGTGGCGGGGCGGGACGGAACATGTCTGGGTATCACCTCTGCCCCGTGCAGTTTTTTTATTTTTTTAAAATATATTTAATATATATTTTACATGTATATTATATTATATAAGATAATATAATTTTATGTACTTAATATTATATTTAACATATATAATGACAAATTTTATAAATAATATGCATTTATAATACAAAATATAAAATTAAAAAATTATTAATAATATAAATTTTTGGTCGACTTGATTCTTGACATAAGCCTAGAATTTCATATACTTCTTTTGGGTCTGTTTGTTACACAGAGACTAGGGGGTTGTCCTGAAAAGTAAAATCAAATAAATTAGATATCTCTTCCACACAAAGTATTGAAGCCGAACACAAAATCAAATGGCTAGATTTGTCGTACAGAAGACTCCAACAAATTTATGCTTTTCCTGTCTTTGCCTCTTTCTTTCATTTCTTTACTTTTGTTTATCCTCACCTTTTCTCTGGCAATGCATGTTGCAGTTAAAGCAGAAGATTTCTTCGGCTACTTCAGCCATAAAATCTGTCTTTGGCCAGGAAGATAATCGACAAGATGCTGTAAGCTTCATATTCATGGGTATCAACCTGCCTTTTACCCGACTGGATCTGTGACATCAGTAGTTTTGTCATGTAGGCTGACAAATTGGAGAGGCTAAGAGAGAGAATGATAAAAGTGAGAGAGCTTTTTCGCGACACAACCTCTACAGAGTTTGTAATTGTAACAATTCCCACGGTAATGGCATATTTATGCTGTAGCGCCCTGCTGATATTTAGACATTTTACTGTAACAATTCACTTTATACTGTTGTTTAATCTGAACTGATTTCAAAAGTAGCGCATTGCATCTAACTCCGCCACAATGGTTTTATGCACGCATCCTCTCTTTTGACTATGTGAGAGTATGTTTGAAGCTTTATACTACTGTTGGTGTAAAATATAAAAGGCTAATTACAAAAATTACCCTTGAGATTTAGTCTAATTGAAAAAAAACCCAGATATCTTTCAAAATTACAAATACCCGCTGGATAATTGTTTCTATTTTACAAATTACACCCTCAGTAGGAGGGTATTTGTTAAGAAAATGCAAACTTAAAGGGGATGTTTGTAATACCTTAAGGGGATATTTGTAATTTTGAAAGATAATTATGGTTTTATGTTTTAGGTCAACCTCAAGGGTAGTTTTTGTAATTATCACAAAAATAAAAGCAGATATTATTTGTCATTAGAAACTATTATAATTCAGAGAGTTTAAAATCGTGGTTGGTAGAATTTTATGGAGGAATTATACTTTGATGTGTGAAATTCTAAATCTTATTTTTCAGGTTATGGCAATTAGTGAATCATCAAGATTATGTGCTTCCTTAAAGAAAGAAAGTGTTCCTGTGAAGAGGCTAGTTGTTAACCAAATCCTTCCCCAATCTGCCTCTGACTGCAAGTTCTGTGCAATGAAGAGGAAGGTACAAAGCGATCTACTCATCTTTTTGAACCACAAGCTATTTCACACATTCCTGTATCAAATCTAATTTTTTTTTTTCGGTATTGGGCATTATATGATTCCCGTTGGATTCGTGTACTTCTCTATGCCTTTGATAACATTGCATGTCAATGGAGTGTTTGCAATCACTAAAAAAAAGTGCTTCTCAGTTTTTTGGCTGAAAAAAAAATCATTTTTAGTGTTTGTAAGTGCCAACTTCTACTTCTGATTCTGCTTCATTTAATCAGAATCTAAAAGCACGGAGAGAGGGGTGCTTTAAATTTCTGTTTCTGCTTCTGGTTTGACTTTTACAAACAAATAAGCAGTTTTACAACTTTTTCACCAAACACTTTCAACTTCTGATTGTCAACTTTTGATTCTATTTTCAAATATTACCAACTTCTGATTCTCAACTACTTCTACTTCTACTTCTGCTACAATAAATCACTTCTTTTAAAAGCAAAAGTTTTTGCAAACACTCCTGAAATAACGGCAGATTCAGTTGCTTTTATAGACCTTCAAATCCTTGACTTAACAAAACGGAACTTGCCACACATACGAATTTTGACAAGGGTGTGGTTTAATAGATTACTCGTACATGCTACATTTGTTAAATAAATTATAAATTTGCTGAAAGAAAAGGTCTTGTCATCATTTGTCAGGTAACTAAGAGCATACAAAGGGAACTAGGATATGCTTCAATAATAATATAGATTATGCCATCCTTGTGTAAATTTTCTAAGCAGTCTCCGAAGAGTTATGAATGGCTAAGCACAAAGAGAGGCCAAGAAAATGTATTATTCTCATAAATCATGTAACCTTTACCTGATAGATTTCTGCCCCTATAAAAATTAAAAAGTGAGCTAACAGATCATTTATCCATCTTCAATTTTTTTGATACCTGGAGTTGTACGGGCGTAATGTTTTTCTGTGGATAAGATAATTGATACTGCTCTTATAGGACCATTATAACTTTTGAACTGCCAAGTTCACCTCAGGTCCATAGCACCAGATGCCAAATATGAGGGCAATTCGTGTGCACTAATGAAAGATACATGTTTCATTTTCTTAAAAAAATAGTTTTATCTTTTTAGTTGTTGCGCTTCATTGGCATATATTTTGAAATTACGAAAAAGGCGAGAGCACGTTGGAAGTGTCTATGTTGTCATGTGAACTGAAAAAAAAAAATTATATTTCAGGATCAAACACGAGCTATCGGCATGATCCAGGATGATCCAGAGCTCTCCAGCTTGACGATGATCCAGGCTCCTCTTGTCGATGTAGAAATCAGGGGTGTACCTGCTCTTCAGTTTCTCGGGGACATTGTTTGGAAATGAACCTACTCATGGTATCAGCTTTCAGTAAGTTTCTTTTACTTAATACTTATTTTCATTTTCCTCTCATCCCAGTTGTTATTTGAGGGTTAAATCACTTTCAGAAAGTCTCGGACGATAATATCCTTATCCTACTTAAATTGAAGTGTATTTGGCATGTCATATAGTATAGTGAATAAGAAAAAACCTGGAAAGCCACATGGAAATGAATGATGTCTGGTGATGGGTTTGCTGTATTCCTCATTGAAATCCAGAATAATGGTATAGTCCACCAAATCAATTTGTATCTTCCCAAGATGTAAAAGTCATAAACAAATGGTGTTCAAAATTTTCAAGCTGTCAAAATTTACATTCTACAAATGCAGGTCTCTGCAGTCCCAAATGTTGCAATATCCCTGTTTTCATTGTCTTGACGACCTCGAATAGTCTCATGCCATAAGGGTGCCAGTTTTCGCCTTCTTATGATCTTTACACAGAGTGCAGCATTGATACAAGCCTTCCCAAGTGGAAGTCCCTTAAAATAATAAATCTAAATATAGATTGGTGTTGACAACATGATCCTCAGTTGTTGACACAAGATGTCCGAAGACAAACAAGGGAAATAGAACGACGATTAAACTTTATCTTTCTTGAACATATATTTTTCTTTTTTTCTTGTAACCAACTGATTATATGTCTATATGTCACACCTTTGAAGTCAGTTAGCACTTACAGTAACCTTTATTTGAATGGGTTTAAGTATCAATGTTCTTTTGAGATGAAATTATGATATCGGTGTGTATATACTGGACGAGGATTTTAGAGAAATATTTTTATTTTATATTGAATGTGATGAATGTTTATCTCTGGAGAAAAGAGTAAATTCCAAAGCAGAAAATGTGCAATCAGGGGGGAAAAATGGTGCAAATGAGCTGCTGATCAGAGTTGTATTTTCATGTACTTAATTTTTCCATTTTTTTTTCTTTTTTTTGGCCCCTCTTAAGTCCACATAACAATGTGGAACTGAGTGATTCCAATTTCGGTTGTGATTTATGGCACCTTTGAGACTCACAGACCATTGAAGTGAAATTGATTGAACTTACATTCCAGTCTGAACTTACACAAGAGTTTTCTTTTCCTGTGTCTCTTTGATAAATAAAATAATTTAGGGATAATTACAAAAGAAAAACTCAAAGGTTTTTGAAAATTACAAAACCTAAGGTTTAATTTTGTCTTCAATTGAATATTTCTATAAATGTTAGGGCTTTATTTGAAATGTTTTTTGAATATGAAAGGGGGGAATGTAAGACAAAATCACTCCATTTTCAAAAACTTATGGATTTTTTTTGTAATTAACCCAATCTCAAGGGTGGTTTTTGTAATTATTCCAATATTTTATTGAGAAAATCTATATAAATGACAGGTCAAAAATTGATATATACAAATCATAATAATTTGCCTGAGGCTCCTTATCAGATCCTACAAAATCAATTGCTTGTATGATGTTTTCCTCTACCATATTTACATTACAACTTGTTAACCGGGATTTGATCAACCTCTCAAAGCATCCCAAATCTAACTAATTTTTACAAGCTTAATCTTTAGCATACTCAAAATAGACTACTAAAAAATGAAGGATTTTCTATCTCACTTTTTTTGTAAAGTCAACATACCAATGAAAGCTAAAGCACGACAAGCTGCGCCTGCTGCCATGAGAAGGGATATACAAAGATTCCATTGGTGGAGATTATATCCGGTTTTCAGAAGTGCACCACACCGTTGTATCAGCCATACACCATGATATCTGCAAGTGGAAAGTACTCAGATACGAAAAAGAACATTTGTGGATGATGCATGTTTTTTAAGCTCACAAGGTTGGCCGATCAAGCGAGGCCCGAGCCCAGCAGACCAAGTCATAAAATCGGGCCGAGCCCTGCCCAAAATTTCATCAGACCCCAATTCTTGTGACCCCGTCCAACCCAACACGTGTATTTTTTGGTCGGATCAATGGGGCCTTTCAGGCTTCCGACCGTTCAGACTGGCCCAAAGTAGGCCCAGTCCGTTTAGGGTCTCTAAAAATGAAGCCTACCCCTATATGCAGGCCGGTTGGACTGGCCCATCGGGCCAGATCAATTTTGCCAGCTCTAGTGTTTTTCTTGCCTTTAGCCGTCATACTCTCTTTGGAGGAGGTTCTTCTTACTAAGTGTAACGATCTAATAAAAGAGAGTGTTTATTCAAACTTGTACATATACCATTTATACACTCAAGAATAAAGTCACTAGACTGCTCTGCATGACTTCTGTAAGGGTTAATTACAAAACTATCCTTGGTGTTTAGTCTGATTACATTGAAACCTAGTTATCATTCAAAATTACCAATTCCTCTGGATAATTTGTTTCTATTTTACAAATTGCATCTACATGGGTTGTAATGCCTCAAGGGGGTATTTTTAATTTTGAAAGATAGTTTAGCTGGGTCGTTTATAGACAAAACGTCAGGGGTAGTTTTTGTAATTTACCCTTTCTGATGGTTTAAGTACAATTATTTAATATAATGTATCAGTGATGAGAAATATGTTGCAAAAGGTCGATGAACAAGAGAATTTCTACACACCTCTTTGCATTTGAGATTATAAATGCTTCCAAAGCCCAGCTTGGAAAGCACAAACTTGACAAATTCTTTATAAGTTTACTGTCTTTGGGCTGAGTCGAAAGAAGAGTCAAAACCACTGGTAGAAGCACAGAACACTGCACAATGCGAAAGCATCCCGTCAGCAAAAAACCATGTCTTACATAGTTACATGGATAACTATAAAAACTACCCCTGTACCCCAGAGGTTTAGCTTAATTACCCAAAAAAAAAACTAGTTATCTTTTACGAAAATTTGTATTAGATTTACAAATTACCCCCTACTGAGGGGGTAATTTGTAAAATAAAAGCATATGTCATGGGGATATTTGTAATTTTGAAAGATAACTTGGTTTTTTGCAAGTATGCTGAACCTTAAGTAGTATCTGTAACTATCCCGATATAAGTCAGCCAAAAATAAATAAATAAATAAATAGCATTGTTTGAGCGGGGAGTATTTAATTACCAGCTGAGATGGACCAGGCTCAAGGAAGATTGCCAATGCATAAGCTATACCCGTCACGCAATAAACAAGGCAAAGCAAGACAAAGTAATTGTCTAAAAAGGAAGATCTTGGATTGCTGAAGAAATAAAACATTGAGAGGTAGACCAATGGCTTAATCACTGTATTGAAATGGTCTATTGTGTCTTTAGCAACAAAATGAGCAAAACTGCTAATGCCAGAAGCACGTTCCCTCCGGTATTGCAACTTGTCCAGAGAAAATGTTCTCAGAGCCGCAATTTTGCATAGCAAAGCTGACCAGATGTGAAAGAAATTATAAGTGATTTAATGTGGGGAGAAACATATAAAACTATGATCATACTAAGTTTATTCAAGTGTAAAGTATCAGAAACATACAATAATGGATAATTACAAAAACTATCCCCCAGGTTTGAGCTAATGACAAAAAAACCAGAGCTTTTTGAAAATTACAAAAATCACCTTGAGGTTTGATTTTGTATTACACTTTGCCCCTCTTCATAAGCAAAAACATTTCACACACCCCCTTTACATTTGTAAAAATATTACAATTACTACTATACATTTAAGACAGAATCAAACCTTAGCCTTTTTTTTTCTTTTTTGGTAATTTTGAAACTTTTCTGGGCCTTTTTGTGATTACTTCAGACCTCAGGGGTGGTTTTTATAATTATCCCAATATATTAATGAATACTAAGGCCATGGTTAGAGCAACATGAAGCAACTGGAAAATAAACTGGATAACTGATTTTTTTTTTTTGAACTCACAAGTAGCTATGACGGTGTATGTATAACCAGGTGCGCCAAACGTCTCGTCGCTTGCTTTGGCGATCAGACCCAAACAAGCTCCAGCAAGCAATAATATAAGATAGTCTATTGCTTGGATTCTAGCTTCTCGAAGTCGCTGTTTAGCCATCCTGAGACACATTATGAAAATAGAGAAGATTAGAAATTACACGGAGCTAGAACCTAACACTAACAGTGACAGCATGGAAAAGCTAGAAAAAAAAAAAAAAAAACTCAAGATTCGAGCTAAGTACAAAAAAACACAGAGATGTTTGAAAATTGCAAATATTTCCTTGAGGCCTAATTCCATCTTACATTTTCCCCTTCATAAGAAAAAAAAAACATTTCAAAAATCCCTAATATTACAGATTACCTCCTTAAATTTAAGACATAATCAAACTTGAGGGTTTTTTTTTTTTGTAATTTTGAAACTATCTCTGGTTTTTTTGGTAACTAGCCCAAACCTCAGGGGTGTTTTTGTAATTATCCCAATTAATGATTTTGAACCAAAGGATATTGTTCAGTAATTACCTTCCAAGGAAGTGTTTATACTGTAGCAGAACATAGGGAGTTCTCCGTCCGGACAAGTCTTTCGACTTCATGATATTATTCCGTATCACATCACACTGCGCTTCGATTTTATATTTCAGATTTTGCCAGAATTCTGCACAAAAGGATAGTTCCTCGGGACCATTTTCTTGATCCCCTAAATTTCCATACATTACAGGCACATCAAACCGAGAAATATTCTTCTGCATATCTGGAGGTACAGGATAACCTTTATGGAGCATCCATCTGAGAGGAAGCTCTTCATAAGTCAAACCCGAGCTCGTTCTTGGTTTGACCATTCCCTCCAAAACATCTATAAAATAGTCTGGTGGATTAATACGTTCGGGGACGTTAATATCAAGATGAGCAAAGTAATCTTCGACATCTCCAACTGCCCCATGGTAGACAGTAAGACCTCCCTTCGCTAGAAGTATCAAATCATCAAACATCTTGAACAAGGAATAGCTGCAAAAACAAAAAGGATAATTCAGCTCTTAAATTTCATTTTTTTTTTTGGATTGTGACTAAGTCTGCTTTTATACTACTGTTGGTGTAAAATATAAAACGCTAATTACAAAAATTACCCTTGAGATTTAGTCTAATTGAAAAAAATTCAGCTATCTTTCAAAATTACAAATACCTGCTTGATAATTGTTTCAATTTTACAAATTACACCCTCAGTAGGGCGGTATTTGTTAAGAAAATGCAAACTTACAAGAGGGTGTTTGTAATATCTTAAGGGGATATTTGTAATTTTGAAAGATAATTATGGTTTTATGTAGTTAGGTCAAACCTCAAGGGTAGTTTTTGTAATTATCCCAAAAATAAAAGCAGATATTATTTGTCATTATAAACTATTATAATTCAGAGAGTTTAAAATCATGGTTGGTAGAATTTTATGGAGGAATTATACTTTGACGTGTGAAATTCTAAATCTTATTTTTCAGGTTATGGCAATTAGTGAATCATCAAGATTATGTGCTTCCTTAAAGAAAGAAAGTGTTCCTGTGAAGAGGCTAGTTGTTAACCAAATCCTTCCCCAATCTGCCTCTGACTGCAAGTTCTGTGCAATGAAGAGGAAGGTACAAAGCGATCTACTCATCTTTTTGAACCACAAGCTATTTCACACATTTCTGTATCAAATCTAATTTTTTTTTTTTCTGGTATTGGGCATTATATGATTCCCGTTGGATTCGTGTACTTCTCTATGCCTTTGATAACATTGCATGTCAATGAAGTGTTTGCAATCACTAAAAAAAGTGCTTCTCAGTTTTTTGGCTGAAAAAAAATCATTTTTAGTGTTTGTAAGTGCCAACTTCTACTTCTGATTCTGCTTTATTTAATCAGAATCTAAAAGCAAAGCACGGAGAGAGTGGTGCTTTAAATTTCTATTTCTGCTTCTAGTTTGACTTTTACAAACAAATAAACATTTTTCAACTTTTTCACCAAACACTCTCAACTTCTGATTGTCAACTTTTGATTCTATTTTCAAACTTTTCCAACTTCTGATTCTCAACTACTTCTACTTCTGCTACAATAAATCACTTCTTTTAAAAGCAAAAGTTTTTGCAAACACTCCTGAAATAACGGCAGATTCAGTTGCTTTTATAGACCTTCAGATCCTTGACTTAACAAAACAGAACTTACCACACATACGAATTTTGACAAGGGTGTGGTTTAATAGATTACTCGTACATGCTGCATTTGTTAAATAAATTATAAATTTACTGAAAGAAAAGGTCTTGTCATCATTTGTCAGGTAACTAAGAGCATGCAAAGGGAACTAAGATATGCTTCAATAATAAAATAGATTATGCCATCCTTGTGTTAATTTTCTAAGCAGTCTCCGAAGAGTTATGAATGGCTAAGCACGAAGAGAGGCAAAGAAAATGTATTATTCTCATTAATCATGTAACCTTTGCCCCTATAAAAATTTAAAAGTGAGCTAACAGATCATTTATCCATCTACAATTTTTTTGATACCTGGAGTTGTACGGCCGTAATGTTTTTCTGTGGATAAGATAATTGATACTGCTCTTATAGGACCATTATAACTCTTGAACTGCCAACTTTACCTCAGGTCCATAGCACCAGATGCCAAATATGAGGGCAATTCGTGTGCACTAATGAAAAAATACATGTTTCATTTTCTTAAAAAAATAGTTTTATCTTTTTAGTTGTCGCGCTTCATTGGCATATATTTTGAAATTACGAAAAAGGTGAGAGCACATTGGAAGTGTCTATGTTGTCATGTGAACTGAAAAAAAAATTATTATATTTCAGGATCAAACACGAGCTATCGGCATGATCCAGGATGATCCAGAGCTCTCCAGCTTGACGATGATCCAAGCTCCTCTTGTCGATGTAGAAATCAGGGGTGTACCTGCTCTTCAGTTTCTCGGGGACATTGTTTGGAAATGAACCTACTCATGGTATCAGCTTTCAGTAAGTTTCTCTTACTTAATATTTATTTTCATTTTTCCTCTCATCCCAGTTGTTATTTGAGGATTAAATCACCTTCAAAAAGTCCCGGACGATGATATCCTTATCCTACTTAAATTGAAGTGTATTTGGCATGTCATATAATATAGTGAATAAGAAAAAACCTGGAAAGCCACATGGAAATGAATGATGTCTGGTGATGGGTTTGCTGTATTCCTCATTGAAATCCAGAATAATGGTATAGTTCACCAAATCAATTTGTATCTTCCCAAGATGTTAAAGTCATAAATAAATGGTTTTCAAAATTTTCAAGCTGTCAAAATTTACATTCTACTAATGCAGGTCTTTGCAGTCCCAAATGTTGCAATATCCCTGTTTTCATTGGCTTGACGACCTCGAATAGTCTCATGCCATAAGGGTACCAGTTTTTACCTTCTTATGATCTTTACACAGAGTGCAGCATTGATACAAGCCTTCCCCAGTGGAAGTCCTTTAAAATAATAAATCTAAATATAGATTGGTGTTGACAACATGATCCTCAGTTTTTGACACAAGATGTCCGAAGACAAACAAGGGAAATAGAACGACGATTAAACTTTATCTTTCTTGAACATATATTTTTCTTTTTTTCTTGTAACCAACTGATTATATGTCTATATGTCACACCTTTGAAGTCAGTTAGCACTTACAGTAACCTTTATTTGAATGGGTTTAAGTATCAATGTTCTTTTGAGATGAAATTATGATATCGGTGTGTATATACTGGACGAGGATTTTAGAGAAATATTTTTATTTTATATTGAATGTAATGAATGTTTATCTTTGGAGAAAAGAGTATATTCCAAAACAGAAAATGTGCAATCAGGGAAAAAAATGGTGCAAATGAGCTCATAATTTCATCTTTCTTTATGAGGCTGATCAGAGTTGTATTTTCATGTACTTAAGTTTTCCATTTTTTTTTTCTTTTTTTGCACCCTCTTAAGTCCACATAACAATGTGGAACTGAGTGATTCCAATTTCAGTTGTGATTTATGGCACCTTTGAGACACACAGACCATTGAAGTGAAATTGATTGAACTTACATTCCAGTCTGAACTGTTAAGGTAAACAAGAGTTTTCTTTTCCTGTGTCTCTTTGATAAATAAAATAATTTAAGGATGATTACAAAAGAAAAACCCAAAGATTTTTGAAAATTACAAAACCTAAGGTTTAATTTTGCCTTGTATTGAATATATCTACAAATGTTAGGGCTTTATTTGAAATGTTTTTTGTTTATGAAAGGGGGAATGTAAGACAAAATCACACATCGGGGGAGTTTTTTTAATTTTCAAAAACTTCTGGATTTTTTTTGTAATTAACCCAAATCTCAAGGGTGGTTTTTGTAATTATTCCAATATTTTATTGAGAAAATCTATATAAATGACAGGTCAAAAATTGATATATACAAATCATAATAATTTGCCTGAGGCTCCTTATCAGATCCTACAAAATCAATTGCTTGTATGATGTTTTCCTCTACCATATTTACATTACAACTTGTTAACCGGGATTTGATCAACCTCTCAAAGCATCCCAAATCTAACTAATTTTTACAAGCTTAATCTTTAGCATACTCAAAATAGACTACTAAAAAATGAAGGATTTTCTATCTCACTTTTTTTGTAAAGTCAACATACCAATGAAAGCTAAAGCACGACAAGCTGCGCCTGCTGCCATGAGAAGGGATATACAAAGATTCCATTGGTGGAGATTATATCCGGTTTTCAGAAGTGCACCGCACCGTTGTATCAGCCATACACCATGATATCTGCAAGTGGAAATTACTCAGATACGAAAAAAGAACATTTGTGGATGATGCATGTTTTTTAAGCTCACAAGGTTGACATATCAAGCGCGGCCTGAGCCCAGCAGACCAAGTCATAAAATCGGGCCGAGCCCTGCCCAAAATTTCATCAGACCCCAATTCTTGTGACCCCGTCCAACCCAACACGTGTATTTTTTGGTCGGATCAATGGGGCCTTTCAGGCTTCCGACCGTTCAGACTGGACCAAAGTAGGCCCAGTCCGTTTAGGGTCTCTGAAAATGAAGCCTACCCCTATATGCAGGCCGGTTGGACTGGCCCATCGGGCCAAATCAATTTTGCCAGCTCTAGTTTTTTTCTTGCCTTTAGCCGTCATACTCTCTCTTTGGAGGAGGTTCTTCTTACTAAGTGTAACGATCTAATAAAAGAGAGTGTTTATTCAAACTTGTACATATACCATTTATACACTCAAGAATAAAGTCACTAGACTGCTCTGCATGACTTCTGTAAGGGTTAATTACAAAACTATCCTTGATGTTTAGTCTGATTACATTGAAACCTAGTTATCATTCAAAATTACCAATTCCTCTGGATAATTTGTTTCTATTTTACAAATTGCATCTACATGGGTTGTAATGCCTCAAGGGGGTATTTTTAATTTTGAAAGATAGTTTAGCTGGGTCGTTTATAGACAAAACGTCAGGGGTAGTTTTTGTAATTTACCCTTTCTGATGGTTTAAGTACAATATTTTAATATAATGTATCAGTGATGAGAAATATGTTGCAAAAGGTCGATGAACAAGAGAATTTCTACACACCTCTTTGCATTTGAGATTATAAATGCTTCCAAAGCCCAGCTTGGAAAGCACAAACTTGACAAATTCTTTATAAGTTTACTGTCTTTGGGCTGAGTCGAAAGAAGAGTCAAAACCACTGGTAGAAGCACAGAACACTGCACAATGCGAAAGCATCCCGTCAGCAAAAAACCATGTCTTACATAGTTACATGGATAATTATAAAAACTACCCCTGTACCCCAGAGGTTTAGCTTAATTACCCAAAAAAAAAAAAACTAGTTATCTTTTATGAAAATTTGTATTAGATTTACAAATTACCCCCTACTGAGGGGGTAATTTGTAAAATAAAAGCCTATGTCATGGGGATATTTGTAATTTTGAAAGATAACTTGGTTTTTTGTAAGTATGCTGAACCTTAAGTAGTATCTGTAACTATCCCGATATAAATCAGCCAAAAATAAATAAATAAATAAATAGCATTGTTTGAGCGGGGAGTATTTAATTACCAGCTGAGATGGACCAGGCTCAAGGAAGATTGCCAATGCATAAGCTATACCCGTCACGCAATAAACAAGGCAAAGCAAGACAAAGTAATTGTCTAAAAAGGAAGATCTTGGATTGCTGAAGAAATAAAACATTGAGAGGTAGACCAATGGCTTAATCACTGTATTGAAATGGTCTATTGTGTCTTTAGCAACAAAATGAGCAAAACTGCTAATGCCAGAAGCACGTTCCCTCCGGTATTGTAACTTGTCCAGAGAAAATGTTCTCAGAGCCGCAATTTTGCATAGCAAAGCTGACCAGATGTGAAAGAAATTATAAGTGATTTAATGTGGGGAGAAACATATAAAACTATGATCATACTAAGTTTATTCAAGTGTAAAGTATCAGAAACATACAATAATGGATAATTACAAAAACTATCCCCCAGGTTTGAGCTAATGACAAAAAAACCAGAGCTTTTTGAAAATTACAAAAATCACCTTGAGGTTTGATTTTGTATTACACTTTGCCCCTCTTCATAAGCAAAAACATTTCACACACCCCTTTACATTTGTAAAAATATTACAATTACTACTATACATTTAAGACAGAATCAAACCTTAGCCTTTTTTTTTTTTTTTTTCTTTTTTGGTAATTTTGAAACTTTTCTGGGCCTTTTTGTGATTACTTCAGACCTCAGGGTGGTTTTTATAATTATCCCAATATATTAATGAATACTAAGGCCATGGTTAGAGCAACATGAAGCAACTGGAAAATAAACTGGATAACTGATTTTTTTTTTTTTTTTGAACTCACAAGTAGCTATGACGGTGTATGTATAACCAGGTGCGCAAACGCGTCTCGTCGCTTGCTTTGGCGATCAGACCCAAACAAGCTCCAGCAAGCAATAATATAAGATAGTCTATTGCTTGGATTCTAGCTTCTCGAAGTCGCTGTTTAGCCATCCTGAGACACATTATGAAAATAGAGAAGATTAGAAATTACACGGAGCTAGAACCTAACACTAACAGTGACAGCATGGAAAAGCTAGAAAAAAAAAAAAAAAAAAACTCAAGATTCGAGCTAAGTACAAAAAAACACAGAGATGTTTGAAAATTGCAAATATTTCCTTGAGGCCTAATTCCATCTTACATTTTCCCCTTCATAAGAAAAAAAAAACATTTCAAAAATCCCTAATATTACAGTTACCTCCTTAAATTTAAGACATAATCAAACTTGAGGGTTTTTTTTTTTTGTAATTTTGAAACTATCTCTGGTTTTTTTGGTAACTAGCCCAAACCTCAGGGGTGTTTTTGTAATTATCCCAATTAATGATTTTGAACCAAAGGATATTGTTCAGTAATTACCTTCCAAGGAAGTGTTTATACTGTAGCAGAACATAGGGAGTTCTCCGTCCGGACAAGTCTTTCGACTTCATGATATTATTCCGTATCACATCACACTGCGCTTCGATTTTATATTTCAGATTTTGCCAGAATTCTGCACAAAAGGATAGTTCCTCGGGACCATTTTCTTGATCCCCTAAATTTCCATACATTACAGGCACATCAAACCGAGAAATATTCTTCTGCATATCTGGAGGTACAGGATAACCTTTATGGAGCATCCATCTGAGAGGAAGCTCTTCATAAGTCAAACCCGAGCTCGTTCTTGGTTTGACCATTCCTCCAAAACATCTATAAAATAGTCTGGTGGATTAATACGTTCGGGACGTTAATATCAAGATGAGCAAAGTAATCTTCGACATCTCCAACTGCCCCATGGTAGACAGTAAGACCTCCCTTCGCTAGAAGTATCAAATCATCAAACATCTTGAACAAGGAATAGCTGCAAAAACAAAAAGGATAATTCAGATCTTAAATTTCATTTTTTTTTTGGATTGTGACTAAATTTCTTACACACTGCTTGGCATTAACTCCTGATACTAACATATGTCCAGTGGTTTCATTATGTATCCATATCAAATTTCTATGTAGCATGATTGCTAAAGATTACCTTGGTTGATGAACAACCATGCAAATATTTACACCCTCAAGAGCTTCACGTTTGAGCGCTCTAAGAAGGAGCTGAGAAGACGAGCTGTCCAATCCAGAGGTAGGTTCATCTAAGAATAGAAGTGAAGGTTCCATTACTAGCTCCAGACCCACATTTACACGCTTCCTCTGTCCTCCAGAGATACCTCGTTTCTCGACAGTACCAACCAAGGAGTCCCTCACTGGCTGCAAACCGAGGGACTGGATGACTCTTTCGACAACAAGTACCTTGTCTGCTTTGGGTAAATCTGCCGACAGTCTTCAAACAATTTGGACATAACTATTTATTAGCAAAAGTAAAAAAAAGAATTGAAAGTCAACTGCTGTGATGGTGTTAGATGCCTATGCATTCTCATTTGAGAACTTTTCTACAAAATTATGCAAGATGGTCAGGAAATTGTATTTAACAACTACATGAAGCATTAATTACAAAAAAGAAACAACTATTTTTCAAATTACAAATATCTCCTTAATATTTGTATATATTTTTACAAATTACACCTACGATAGGGGGTATTTGTCAAGAAAATACAAACCTCAAGGGGGTGTTTGTGACGCCTTAAGGGAGTATATGTAATTCTGAAAGATAATTTAGTTTCTTTATAATTAGGCCAAAGCCCAAAAGTAGTTTTTATAATTGGGATAATTACTAAAAAAAAAAACAGAAATTTTTGAAAATTGCAAAAAAAAAACCTCGAGGTTTGATTCCGTATTACATTTTTCCCTTCATAAGCAAAAAAACATTTCAAAAACGCCCCTGACATTTATAAAAATATTATAGTTACCCCCTTAAGTTTAACACAGAATCAAACCTGAGTTTTTTTTTTTTAATTAACCCAAACTCAGGGGTGTTTTGTAATTATCCCTTTTTATAATTATCCAACTAGATGAAGGCTACCATGCTGCAGGTTGTGAAGTCATATTACAAGCTACCAAGTCTAAGTACCGCGTTTATGGATGAAGTATATGTTACATTTAGACATGAGGCAATATTGCTTACCTGCAATTGGCACTGAACCAAATATTCTCTTCCACAGTCAAGTTTCCATGCACAACATCATCCTGTGGCACAAATCCAACAATCTTTTTATACGAGCTGATCGACTCCGCCTTTCCATTTATAAGAACCAAACCAGTTATCGAGCATCCAATTGTTTTTCCAGCCAGCGCCGAAAGTAGAGTTGTTTTGCCTGCCCCTGATGGACCCATGAGAGCAGTAATTCGACCAGGCCGGATTTCCCCAGTGACGGACCGCAATAGATGTTTCTTTTTTTGTTTCAACGTGACTGTAAGATCTCTGAAAGCAATCTCCATCATAGGTCGTCTCCTGGTCTCATTATCCATCGCCATTGAAATCACTCCCGAGAAGGTACGGTCTATGCTGTGCTGCTGTTGAGCTTTCTCCTTTTCAAGTTGAGAATACGCATACTTGAAAATTTGGGTATTAGTACGAATATGTTTCGCCTTTAAATTTTTCTTCTTGTCACTGTTTTCACTTTCTGGATTGGCACCTTCGATACTCTCACGATATTCTTCAATATCCTGCATCGGAGGATAACCAGCTTCTATTTCCTTTCGCCAGACCTAGCACTACGCTGCTGAGAAATATTATTGTAAGAAAACAGATAGTAACGCAAACTGTAATCTTTTTTCTACTTCTGTTGGGATAATTACAAGACCCCCCGAGGTTCGGGCTAATTACAAAAAACATTCATTGAGGTTTGATTTCGTCTTACATTTTCTCCCTTTATAAGCAAAACAACATTTCAAAAACCCCACTGATATTCATAGAAATATTACAATTACCCCAAGACATATCAAATCTGAGTTTTTTTTTTTTTTTGTAATTTTGAAACATCTGTGGATTTTTTTGTAATTAGCCCAAACCTCAGGGTTTTTTGGTAATTATCACACTTTTGTTTGATTTGAGTATTCTAACCTGCTCATTGGGTATGAAGACAGTTCTACGTGAAAATGAGCGCGACATGTCGATAGCTCTCTTTCTAATTGCATCCTTTGCGGCTAGCCATCTCGCATGTGCTTGGGCATTCTCTTTTACACTTTTCACTGCAACTTGCCTTGATCTAGCGTATCTCCTTTCCCTAATGGTGATGACTTGCTCAGAACAATTGTAGAAGATGAATAGAATGACACTAATACCAACCTGGAACAACAAGAGCGTTCAATCTATCAGCTATAGTTGCATCAGGGATAGAGAACAAGGACTTGGAAGATGGACCGAGAAAATAAGATTGCACAAACCAAACAATATTTATGGAGTTTTATGATTGATAATATCAAATACTCTTAATAAAACTGTTGCCTTAGTCCTTACAGTTCCGAAAGGTCAAGTACTGGAGATTTTCAAAAACTATTGAGGACTATAAATAATATTGATCTTATCAAAGAAGGGTAATTATCAGACTACTTTAGAACACCATTCAGTTGGAATGTGCGAACTTTCCTCATCAAACTGTCTACCGAAAAAAAAAATTCAGGCTTTCAGAGGATAGTTGATGTGCAGAAAATGATTCGAGTAGACCATAATGCATGCATGCCAATGTTAATCATTAGTTAATTTTTCATTTTTTTTTTTTCCTTTGCCAGACAATACAAACCAGAAGAAACACACCAATGTTCTAAACTCTTTAATAGCCAGGGGACAGTATTTTATGTAGAGAAACTTACAATCAGCATTAGCCCGTATTGAGTTATATTCTGCTTAGTTGAGTTGGCATCACATGAAGTCAACTTGAAGCATCCTGCAAGTTTGTCTTCAAGGATTAGAATGGTAACGGTACATGAGATATAGTAAACAGGTTTGCAGGCACTAATTGCACAGGAATTATTACGCAGGAATAAAATAGAGAAAACAGAGCAATATCAGTGCCATTGATGCACTCTTTCAAGAAAAAAAAGTTAATGCAATCGAACACAATTTAGCTAGGTACTTACGTGTCTCAGCAGTAGATCCCATGCGGCAGTAGTGACTGTAGTTCAAAGGAAAAAAAAAAATTGGCGTTATTTGCATTACTAACACCGATAACTTAAATGAAAGAAAAGAATTACAACTCAAGAAACACAAAGGGTTTCGTCAAATAAAAGCTGGACTGCTAAAATCAATAACTTCTCTCGTACAAAAGTTGAGAAGCGCTAAAACATGATTACTAAATAATGCCTTAAGAACAGGATAAAATTCCAATACCCGCTAGCACAAGGAATTTCTTCTGTGCTTGTTGGACAGTATGATCCTGCTGAACAGAACATTGAACTACCTCTGCTAACATCTGCCCAAACATTAGCCCCTCCACAAGTATGATTTGCTTTTCCAGGAGGTAATTGGTAAAGATACCTGCAAGACGAAAATCAATAAGTACGATGCATCAAACTACGTAACCATATTAGAATAAACAACAAAAAACAAGAAGAATATCAACTTACGGGTCGCACAAGCCAGTGCTCACATTGAACGTTGCTGAGGGACAGTAGGACCCCAATGGACAAGCTTCACAAAAATCAATGACCAATACTTCAGTTATCATCACACTCAAAGAACTTTCAAGTTTAAAATGTTCTTATCAAATGGTACTTATTTTATACAAATGTCTACAAGAATTAGTATCAACAAGAGCAGGTCCCATCCTTTTTATAGTTTAATATCTAATCCAAGTAGCTGCAAAACTCATCTTAGAGAAACCATATACATCCTAGTCACAAACAAAAATCTTATACTGTCAATGAAGGATTAAGGGAGCATTTGCAAACACTAAAAAAAAGTGATTCTCAGTTTTTAGCTAGAAAAAATCAGATTTAGTGTTTGTAAATGTCAACTTCTACTTCTGATCCTGATTCTGCTTCTGCTTCATTTAATAAGAATTGAAAAGCATGGGAAGGGTGCTTTAGATTTCTGATTCTACTTCTGTCTTGACTTTTACACACAAATAAAGCACTTGTACAACTTTTCTACAAAATACTCTCTCTTAACTTAATCAATTTTCAGCTTCTATATAGAAAATTACCAACAACTCCTGATTCTTAACCACTTGTCACCGCGTCAATAAATCACTTCCTAAAAAAGCATCAGCATATGCGAACACTCCTAAATAGGCTAGTTTTTATATCCTTTTCCTTCTCTTTGCAAATCATTAAAATTTTGATGCCCCCAGAAAAAAAAAGAAAATTAGGGTTCAAGGAAACGTAATTTTCATATTCAATCAATAGCCATAATCAAAATACCATTACAGAAATAGGAAATAGGGAAAAAGAAAAAAGGAAATTTTGGTTGCGAACTTACGTATCATGCATGTAAGACCCTGAGGGCAGAAGAAGCCTTCACAGCAAGGTTGACAATCAGAAGTTCGGGCTGGTATTTCTTGGGCGTCTCTGTAATTGACGGGCCGAGTCAAGCCCGCGCTACAAGCCCATCCAGGCTCGCAGCCCGAAACCCATGTCGTTAAATTACAATTCCTGTTGGGTTTTAGGAAAGTGGCTTTGGATTTTGTGTTTGCTATGAAATTAGTGAAATAGAATTTGAGCTCTGCTGCTGTGCACAATCTCTGGGGCAGGTCTCCTTTTTGTACACATTAAACACAAAATAAATTCAAAAATTGCTGCAACAAATTTTCACTAATTAAGAAGGCAATGCCAGTATTGTATGTGGTTCTTTTGCATTAGCCCACCCTGACTAAATTCATTTGTTAAATTTAATTTTTTATTAATTATCAAATGCTAATTTTACCTATAAAGTAACTTTAGTATCCAGCATATCGAAATATCACATTTGGCCTACAATGTCTTGTAGAGCCGAATTTGTCCTTGAATCAATTTACTTGCACCAAAAGATATTTTAGCGCGATTGTTTTAGATCCACATGTATTGTGGACACATTTGTAGCGTCGAATTAATGACTGACGATCATGAGCATGTCATCAGAAGCGTCGAGTTATCAGAACTTCGATATTGTAGCGCCGAGTTAGTTTAGCTCGACATCAAGTTACAGTGACTCGACATCAAATTCTCTCACTTATTATAACCCAATTATTTTGTTTTTCTCCAAAAAAACTTTGAATTCAAATAACTTTTTCGTTTTAATTCGTTTTGCATGTATAATATATCAAATTAATCCTCTTTCCGATATCTATAATTCAACACTCATATTGCATATTTAAAACGAAAAATACAGATTCGATTTTTTAAAAAACTTGAAAGAAAGAGTAAGAAGATACATAGAGATAAGTGAAAGAGAAAAATAATTCAAATGTAAAACAAACATGCTAGCAGGGTATGAATGTCATTTTACACCCCAAAATGGCTAAAAAATATGTGTTTACAAAAGATGACTATTCATCTTTACATTTTGGAAATGGCTATTTGACCTATTTCCACTTACAAGAAAGGTATGACCGTCAGTTTTTCGTCCACATGGCTAAAAAAACGTATATTTGAAAAATATGACTATTTTTCATTTTCACAAAATAATAATAATAATAATAATAATAATAATAATAATAATAATAATAATAATAATAATAATAATAATAATAATAATAATAATAATAATAATAATAATAATATGAGTTGGCTATATATATAGTGGCTTGGGCTTGGAGATTGTAAATAATTTAAAATTAAGCTCAAACTACAATTTCAACCAAGCAAGAAGGGATAAAGAGAGAAAAAAAAAAAAAAAAAAAAAAGGGAATAAGAAGATGATGGTCATGAAGAAGAACAAGTACTTTGTCAACCAGAAAGAATAAGCAACAAAGCAGAAAACATAGAAGAAATCAAACAATATTAATACCTTGAGTATTGAGAATGCAGTTAGACAAGAAATCCAAATTAGCTGAATAATTAAAGGATCTGTTCCAATCATCGTCCGGGTCAGTAACACAGAAACTGGCCTTGTCAGCAATCTCACTGTGTATAAGATCGGAGGTGGCGCCGGAGAGACGCTTGTATACTATCTTAGTGAACCGGTTCAGAACCGTTGGATCAGTTAGCTGAGTGGTGTTGATGCCGTACTCGTAATCATCATCATTCTCCAAAACTTGTTGGCACTGCACGAACTGCACCAACATCACTGATTGCATGAAGATGACCAAACATCCCAGCGTTTTTAGCCCCCTCATCATTTTAATTCTATGTTAATTGGCTGCTCATTAATTAATATCACCACCTTTCTAATTATTCTCTGATAAATTTAATTCTGCCTCTGTTGTCTGTTTTTATGTGTGAATTTTTGGAGGAAGAAATGAAGGTGGCAGATTAATTGGGGTTAAACAAAGAAAAGAGGAGATATATATGTAAGCATTGGCAGTTGACTATGGACGCATTTGCAGTTAGATTTATAGTTTTCTTTAAATATTTTGTGCTAATTTTTATTTAGTTATATCTATTTTAGATTCAGATATAGTTTTCTAAAGTTATTGACTAATTCAAGAGTCAATTCATAGATAAATGTCACACTAGTTTAAACTCTCTTTTTTTTTCTAAAGAAAATTACACATTGCCTCCTGAAGTATGTGAATTCTCGCACTTTGCCCCATAAACTTTCTTTTTACACGTTATCCTCTGAATTTAGTGCTTTTCTTACATCATACGCCCAGTGGAGGTGGTACAATGTACAAAATATGTTAAGTTTAGGGGATAAAGTGTCATAAAAAAAGTTAAGGATGCAAAGTGCAAAAACTCGCATAGTTTAGGGGTTTAGTGTAATTAACCTTTTTTCTTCCTTTCGTAACTTTTACTTTTTCTTTTCTACAAGTAAAAGATAGACGAGATTGAGGAGCAATCAGGACACCGAATACCTCATATTATTGTAATATGAACATTTGTTTTATAATTTGTCTCTTTCTTTTAAGTTGTACATTAATTACAATCTATGTTTAGTTCACTTGTATTGTTGTTTACATACACAACTTTGTCCGACCTAAAATTTTCAACCATGAAATGCAGCTCTAGGTTTTTTGGGTTATTCATCGTACGATAAAAACAATATAATTGGTGTGATAAAATAATTTAACGATATACTTGATCGTTTTATTAAAAGAACAAAACAATAATTATAAATTTCAGTATCCATTTGCTGAAATTTTATATAATTTAAAAGTTATATTGACTTAAACCAAACAGTACTGAAATTGTGTCACAATCAGATATAATATGTTGTAGCCACAAATTGTACAATAAACATAAAATAAGATTTGGATTAATGTACATGGATTTTACCCTGGCGTCCTGATGATGAAGTTAAAATATATTGACTTCATATTAGGTGTAGCTTGCTAAACCAATGTAGAATCAATAATCAAGAATCTGATGTTTCCAAGAAATTAAACCCAGCTTATCATGAGACATATTCAATATGTGGTTCATTTCATTGAATTTGTCGACGATTTTATTTTGACGTCTATGCAATAATATATTGTTTGAACCTTCAATTTGAAAAAAAAAATAAAATAAAAAATTTATACGGTCATTTCTGATATTTATTTTGAACAAATTAAATAATTTTGAGAGTCGGATGATCAATGACGCAAAAAGGATCAAATAGTATTTCAGAGTAGAAAACGTGTAGTTTGTTGAGTTGTTCTTTTCTTGTAGTGTAAGGTAAGGATATACAATTATAAGTTTATTTATCCAAGCTACATGTCAAGATTTTATTTTTTGTTATAGATACGACTTGTTCCATTTCTTTTGTTTTGACTAAAGCTTAAATATATAATTTAATGGTATTTAATTGTGTATGACTATGATTTCCTTTGTTTAATAGGCTGGTTGTTTACAAGGGTAATTTTCGTGTGGATTTGGCTCTTTCAACTAAAACTTAGTCCTTGTCCAACAACTTGTGTGTCAAATTGTGATGCTGAGTAAGTATTTTAAGGTAATAAATGTTGGAATTGGTTTTATTAAATTGGGTTTTGACCCGATTTTGACCAATTATTTAAGTGGGGTCATTTATTCAAAGTATGAAATAAATGAGATAAACATCATCTACACTGCGGGTAGATGAGTTTAACATTTTGAATTTCTCAAAACCAATATCGGGTGAATGAGAAATAAATGCATAAAATTGGCCACTTAAAATGCTTTTATATTTGGAATATAAAAGGGTGGGAATATGGAAAGTCATATCTCACATAGGAAACATAGTAAATGTTTTACTAGTTAATAAAGAGCTTCACCACTAATAAGGAGTAATCAAGTGGAAATCCTAATGACACCCTAGTGGACCAAGTCAATTTTGACTAGCCTTTGGCTAGCTCAAGGCAGCACCAGACGGTGCGAGAATCGTCCGAGCCGAGAAGGCCCGAGCATGTCGCATTGGGCGCTTTCGAAATCTTCGCATGTACGCATTGTCGCGAGGAGCTTTGAGGAGCCTTAAAGTTTTGGAAAATCGAACCGGGGTTGCACCTTTGGTTTGAAGAGGCACCAGAGCTCTATATAAACCAAGCCCCCATAATCATTTGCATCGAGAAAAATTTGAAAATCACATAAGCATTCAAAGATCAGAAAAAAAAGTCTTGAGAGTTCAAAACACTAAAAGTCGAAGTGTCTTGTGATTTGTAGTGTTGCTATCGCAAGACGTAAGTCGTTGTATCTTGGGAGGCGATTGCCAGTTTAGTTTTTGCTAACACCGTGA
Organism: Rehmannia glutinosa; assembly: GCA_016081115.2. NCBI lineage: Eukaryota > Viridiplantae > Streptophyta > Magnoliopsida > Lamiales > Orobanchaceae > Rehmannia > Rehmannia glutinosa. The sequence goes on along the minus strand of CM071929.1, from coordinate 33,347,461 downwards.
GCGGGGCAATTTCGTCTTAAAGACAAAGAGTCCAACTCTTGCCTCGACTTTACGTTACTCGTCGATTTTCTTTGGCCATTCGGTATACACCATCCAGATTTTCCAACAATAAAAATGCAATAATCTTGCCACTATGTTAGAAGAAATATTTTGAAATTCGTCGTCATATTGGATATAATGCATTTAGTACCCTTTTTCTATTTAAATTAATTTCTTGAAAATCATAATGATGAGGTTGTAACTCTCCGGATAGTTGTCATTCATGGGGTTGTAATACCTGGCTGTTACATGTACTAGAATTAATTCCCGCAGGTTGGATTTGTTGCTTCCATTGCAGAAGTTGCACTGAAAATTCATATACTTCTCTGCATATTTTAAAGTGTTGTTAAAAGTGTTGTTAACATCTCGAAGAACACTTCATTCTGCATTTGAGTCCAGCAATAAGTTCTCACATCCTTCAAGTTCAAAAATGTGCTTTTGTGTCAATGGTGCTACAGCACAAAAGAGGTTAAGCTGTTTTATCTTTGGGGACAATTACGTCTTACCGTAAACACTAGCCGGGGCATATTTGTCTTGCAGAAAGAGTTTCATCTCGACTCGGCTTCTGTCTGACAAGTTGTAATTGTCGTTTTATATTTGTTGTAATATTTTGTACTATTTTTTTGTAGAAGCCCTTGTTGAAGGCTTCTCGTAATAACATATTGTAAACAACATTAGATCTTACTTGAAATATAAGTGATTGAAAAGTTTAAATAAAAAAAGATGAAAGAACTTATAAATGTTAGTAATGAAAATTTTCTAATTAAAATGGCCAAATTAAAAAACTAGTTGTTAAAATAAGATCTTATTTTGAAAATAAAGTAGGATCCCTCACATTTTTAAAAATGAGCTTATAAACTCTTAACATCTTATTTAGAGAAAAGTCGCTATAAATAGTATTACAAAAAAATTCCCGCCTAAACTACATACTATATATAGTATTATAATTTATCTCTATTGTAAAAATCCCCGCCTAGCCCCGATTAATTCCCGCCTAGCCCCGATTAATTCCCGCCTAGGCGTTAGGCCTCCCTTGTCCGCCTACGATTTTTCCCGATTAGGCCCGCCTAACCCCGCCTAAGCTCCGCCTAGGCGCTAGGCCCCAGTCTTCCGCCTAGCAAGCGTCTAGCGCTTTTTACAACATTGTAATTTATAGTAAAAATTTTATTTCAGGTAATTAAGGTTTGTATTATATATAGACAAAATCTAGATGTAATAAATAACTGTGAAAATCTTGGTAAATATTGTGTCTGGTTTTATTTTTGGTAGGTTTTAATTTTCTTATCCATATGATGTGCATGTAATAGTGGTTTAATATTTTAATTGGTTGTCGATTTTATATTTTCTTAATTTAAAAAATAATAAATCTTATTATTTCAAAATTAGAATTTAATATTTACCAACTTAGAAATAATTAAATAATTAAAAATGAATCTAAAAATTATTTAAGAAATATGAAAATTAATAACAAATTTGATAATTATTTGGTTCTGAGCTAAATTTTCACTACAAAAAAACAAGGGAATTCCAACGAAAAAAAATCTGTTGGTATTTGGCCAATTTCCATTGGAATAATCGATTCCAACATAAATTCCATTGGAAAGCCACCATTGGTATAATGGCCGTTGGAATGACAAAATTCCAATGAAAATTCCTATGGAAAAAATATTCCAAGAGTACCAAATGGTTTTGCTTATCGTTGGACTTTCTGTTGGAATTTTCCAACGGTATGCTGTAGCATTGGAATTTTCATTGGAATTTTGAAAATTCCAACAGTTTTTTAATCCGTTGGAATTATTTCGTTGGAATTTGATTGTTTTCTTGTAGTGTTTGTAATTGCGTGAAATATTATTAAATTTAATTATATTATATTTTATTTATTAATATTTTATCTAAATGTAGTAGTTTAAATATATTATATAAATGAAAATATCACTATATAACAAAAGTACTTAAGAAATAAAATTTAGAGATTATCTAATGAATAAATTAATACAAAATATATATCTAAATATTATTTGATAAGACTCACCAAAGAAAAATATTAATATATAAAATAAAAATTAAAAAAAATAAAAGACAAGCATATATAATCCATAAAATATTTAATAAATCTAAAATTATCCAATAATGTACGGAATAATATAAATAAATAAAAAAATATGAAATAAAGTCTTAGAATAAAAAAATAAATCTAAATTTATTCGATAAGACGTAAATCATCGGATAAAATCTAAATAGAATTAAAACAAATCTAATAGTTATTATAATAAAACATAAAATATTGGATAAAAAATACTCAAAAAACATCTAAAATGTTTTAATATTGATTACATACATAAAAATGCTATTTATTTATTCTATTATTTGTGATATATTTATTTATTAATAATTATTGTTCATTCGTTTATGTTATAATATGTTTTGAGTAATAACGATATTATTACTGAGAAAGCAAATGACACTCCTATTCTATTTATTATATTAATGTATCTAGTTATTTTTGTTTGTATAAATTCTAACTATGTCTCAATTGATCTACTTTAAATTAGTTGTCAAAAATTATTAAGTGAACATATAATTATTAAAATTTTAGATAACTTAACAAGTATTGTTGATAGTTGTATTAACTTGCTTCAAACATGTAATCAACTTTTTTTCTTCTTCTCATGTTACTAAAATTTAAATTTGTTGTTGGATTTTTACATAATATTTTGTAAAAATGTGTTAAATAGTTACAATTTGTATTTAATAAATCAATATATTATTTTAATTTGTTCGGCTTAAGACGTGTGAACCTGCATACGTTTTCTTGTTCAAATGACAAGTCGGGTTTGGATCTTGTGATACCCCCACCTGTCTCATTAGCATTTCTACAATATATTAATTTCTTAATATCATATTTTACAATACTTCATTATATTACACTTCATGCATCGCACGAGCATTATACTAGTTTGATTTAATATGTTCTCAGAAGTTCGAAAATATTAATTTTAATTTGAAAAATAAACTTATTTTTGCCAAATATTTAATACCTCACTTTCTAATTTATTTCAAATCCTTCTTGGTTATCAATTTTTTTTTTATGCTGCCCACCTCTTATTTTATTTATTTGTTCATTTATTCATTTTATTCATTATTAATTTTTATTTGTTAGCTTTCGTCTCAGTTTTAAGGGTTGTCCTTTAATACTGGGATATTGGCATATGTGACTCTTATGAATGCATGATTTTGTCTCCGACTTTAATACCCTTCGTGTTGCGAAGACAATTTTACATATTTTTCAAAGGGGTGACATTTTGCATTTTAGCCTAACTATAAACGTTTACTTAGCTTTGAAAATTAAAAACATCCATTAATACAAATTACACCTTTTGAAGGAAATTTGTAAACAAAAAATAAAAATAAAAAATTCTTAAGGGTGAATCTATAATTTATAAAGATAATTGACTTTTTTTTAACTATGCTAAATTTCACATAGTTTTTGGTAATTTACCAAAAAACAATATCACAAACTAATAAATTGGTTAAAACAATTTGGCAGCTGGTTAAAATGTAAAATCAAGCATTGTTCAAAAATACCACAGTAGTTTGAGAGGGCTAAAGGCGTAATTTACTCAAGAAAATTTTACAACATACATTCAAAGAATACACACTCTGCATATATCTATCTAACAAAAAGTCAGGCTTATACAGGCTCATCTAATAACTTTTGCCTAATGTACCATCCACATTGCAGGAATATACACCTTATGCATACCTCACAAACTAGCAAAACATCTGCTTTGTGCAATACAAAATCAATGCATTTTCAGACATGTTTCTAAATTCTACTCACTCACTTCATTAAGTTTACATTGACAACAACATATATATGGTTATTGAGGTTTAAGTCACTTCTTTTGGAAAGTTACCATACCAATGAAAGCTACGACACGGAAAGCTGCACCAGTAAAAACTAGCAAACATAAACGAAGCGGCCAATGATGAACGTTGTAGCCGTACCTCATGAGTGCACCACAGCGTGTAAGGAGCCACACACCATAATACCTGTGATCAAAGTGCAGTCAGTTAATTGGTTGAGCCATATCGAACGATAAAATTGACGAAAATTGTCATCCCAAGTTGGAAACATTGTGTTCTTTTTCTTGTCTCCCCTTCACTAGAAGAATTTGGTAGCTTCATTAAGGAGGATAGGGTGTATTTATATATATATTACAAAAAAATCCAGTTATCTTTCAAAATTACAATTTCCCCCTAAACACTTGACACTTGTTTCCAATTTAAAAATTGTGCCTATTTTAGGGAGGTATTTGTCAAAAAGGGCATTTATAATTTTGAAAGATAATTAGATATTTCTGTAATTAGGCTAAACTTTTGGGTTAGTTTTGTTATTTAACTGTTAAGGATAAGACCACAAAACTGACATGCGACAATAAATTTCTCCTTACACTTAAAAGAGAAGATCTTAACACTGTAAGATGCTTGAAATATTGAGCATGTGATTTGGGATGCAAGTAAATGACAAGAGACTTGTTTGGAGAACTTCCATTAGTGAAGATAAGATTTAACTTCTGACAACAAAGTATTTTTGTTTGGGATAATTACAAAAAGGACCCTAAGGTTTGGGCTAATTACAAAAAGACCAAGAGGTTTTTGAAAATTACAAAAAAAAAGACCTTGAAGTTTGATTGTGTCTTAAATTTAAGGGGGTAACTGTAATATTATGATAAACGTAAAAGAGAGGTTTTGAAATGTTATTTCGCATATGAAGGGGGAAACGTAAGACGGATCAAACCTAAAGGCTTTTTCATTATAATCTCTAAGAATCTGTGTTTTTTTTTTGTAATTAGCCTGAACCTTAGGGTTATAAATTTTTTGTAATCATCCCTTTTCGTTTTGTAACCATTATAGTCCTCAACAATCGAAGAACCACTGACAGGAATATATTTTCAATGTTTAGTTGTATCTAAGGAATTGGAATGACTACAAGCTCTAAAAGAGTGCTGAGTAAGTGCACTTTAGTGTGTAAAAGTGCTCGCGTGAAAAATAGAAAAAATTGTAACATACCGTTCAGCATTCGCAATAACAAATGCTTCTAGAGCCCACTTCGGATAACAAAAGTTGGCTAAATCTTTCACGAATCTGCTTGCGTTCAACTGAGTCGAAATAAGGGTCAACACCACGGGAAGTAATACCGAACACTGCGGGAAGTGAAAGGTTAAATATTTCATGATCATCGAAGCTCAAACTAATATTAGCTATTAAGAGAAGAAATGTTACCAGCTGGGAAGGACCAGGTTCAAGAAAGATGGCCAATGCATAAGCTATACCGGTTACACAATAAACGAGGCAGAGCAAGACAATATAGTTAGACGCAAAGGACGATCTTGGATTGCTGAAGAAATAAAACATCGAGAGATAGACGACAGGCTTTATCAGCGTATTGAATAGGTCGACTGTGTCCTTGGAGACAAAATGAGCCAGGCTGCTAATGCCAGAAGCGCTTTCTCGCCAGTATTGTAACTTGTCCTGAGAAAAGGACCTCAGAGCCGCAATCTTGCATAGCAGGGCTGAAAAAATGGCAAGTTCGAAAGTAAGTTGTCGAATTCAACTATTAAAGTTCACAAACAACATTCTTCTACATTTTTAAAGATGAATAGTGTCAGCTTTAAGATCTGTTGCAAAGTGAAAAATGACTAATACTAAATAGGAACAATTACAAAAAAAAATTAAAAAAATTGAGGTTTGGGCTATTTACAAAAAACCCCATTTATATTTCAAAATTACAAAAAGCCTCATCAGATTTGGTTCTGTCTTAAATTTAAGGGGGTAACTGTAATATTACAATAAATATCAGAGGGTATTTCAATTTGAAATGCTTTTTGCTTATAAAAGGAAAAATATAAGACGGAATCAAACCTCAAGGGGTTTTTGTAATTTTCAGAAACCTATAAGTCTTTTTTGAAATTAGCCCAAACCTCAGCTTTTTTTCTGTAATATCTTTAATAAATATTTGCGAACTTACAAACAGCAATTATCGTGAATGTATAAGCAGAAAATCCGAAGGTCGCATCACTCGCTTTGGTAAGTGATCCCAAGCAGGCCCCAGCAATTAACAGGATCAGATAATCTACTGCTTGTGTTTTCGCTTCTCGCATTCGCTGCTTGCCAACCCTGAGATTGTCATTAGACAGAGAAAATTAGAGAGCAATTTTGTTGACATAAAACAGTTATCAACTAAACCAAGAATTTAGCATTTAATCCATAAAATACAAACAAATGTCAAGTGGGTATTTGCAAATTCTAAATGGTTTTTGTAATTAGGCTAAACCTCAAGGATAGTTTCTGTAAATTATTTATAATATCCGAGCACATTAAAAAACAGCTCTTGCAGAACTGAAGGAACCAACTTTTGTGGAATCGAATTGAGATCCGAAGAGATTTTTAATTAGAGATAATTACAACAAAACCCTTGAGACTTGGGCTGAAAATCCACAGATGTTTCCAAATCACAAAAAGCTCCCTCGGGTTTAATTATGTCTTAAATTTAAGGGGATAACTATAATATTTCTATAAATGGGGGGTTTGGAATGCTTTTTGCTTATGAATGGGGGAAATTCAAGATGGAATCAAACATCAAGGTCTTGTTTTTGTAAATTACAAAAAACCTCAGGTTTTTTTGTAATTAACCCGAACCATAGGATTTCTGTAAATTATTAATAATGTACCTTCCAAGGAAGTACTTGTACTGTAAGACAATACTTGGGGTTCTTCGGTAGGACAAGTCGGTTGACTTCAAGAAGTTGTGCCTTATCCTATCACGCTGTCGCTCCACATTGGCTTTAACATCTTGCCAAACTTCTCCAGCAAAGGATTGTTCCTCAATGTCCGAACCAGAAAACTCATGACTGTTATCAATATTCGTTGTCGGGACAGTATTTCCAGCAGTATTAATTCTCATATCCGGGGGAATAGGATAACCATTGTGTAGCATCCACCTAACAGGAAGTTCTGTGTAACTCACACCCGAGCTTGAGCTTGTTTTAACCATCCCCTCCAAAATGTCAATAAAGTAATCCGGGGGATTGACTCGCTCTGGGACAATGATACCAAGACCGGCAAAATATTCCTCAACTTTTCTTACAGGGCCGTGGTAGACAGTAAGTCCTCCTTTTGCTAAAAGTACCAAATCATCAAAATTTTGGAACAATGTATAGCTGCAAAGAGAAAACAAATAGTAAACTACGACAGAAAGTGTCGTTTGTTGCTCAAATTTCATATGGATTACTTCTTTTGGATAAAAAGGTGATGGGGATAATTACAAATACTACTCTTAAGGTTTAGTTTAATTACAAAACTCAGTTATATTTCAAAATAACAAATTCACTTGCTACACAAATTGGACTAATCACTTTCTATCCACTAAAGGCCGAAAAGACAATTCACGATGGTATTTATTACCTTGGTTGATGGACAACCATGCAGATATTAACCCCTCGAGAGCTTCTCGCCTAAGTGCTCTAAGAAGTAGCTGAGAAGATGAGCTGTCCAAACCAGAGGTAGGTTCGCCCAAGAACAATAATGATGGTTCCATTACCAACTCAACACCAACATTCACTCGTTTCCTCTGGCCTCCGGAGATACCTCGTTTCTCCACTGTTCCAACTAAGGAACCCGTATTGCCTGCAATCCCAAGGAGTCAATGACCCTTTCAACGATAAGAACCTTGTCCGCCTTTGGTAAATCTGCAGATAGTCTTCAAAATTTTAAAATATAAATGCAGTTAATATGGAACTTCGTGTTGCAACTGTTTTAATGGTAAAAGGTGGAATGCAAAAAAAAAAAAAAAATCGAGGACGTGAACATGATGAGGAACTGCATTTGAAGGTTATACTTCTACCACAACTACATGATCACATGAATAAAACAAATACACTTGATTGAGATAAATACTCACAATAGCAATAAATGCAAAAGCATCTATTGCGTAAACTTAATATATCTCTGGATGGTTGGATATTGATCTCATGAATATTACTTCACAGAAATGAGCCGATATAAACTCATGTATTAAATTTATATGTGTGAATATTACTTTCAATGGCTTCATGAAATCCAACCAACTATGCATGCAACTTCATCCGAGGTCTCACGACACGTTTGAGTTTCTAATCGAAAGGTGGACTACGTATACTGTAGACTTCCCTAATGAAGTTTCTCATTGTGGTGAGAGTACGCAATTATATTTAAATCCTAGAGTTATAAACACAATTTGTTCTGCACATAAACTGTAAGAAAGCAAACAACTCAGAAAGAATAGATCATACTATGATCAGTAGGACCCCTCGTCATCATCATACCATATTTTATCATGTATGCCAAAGTTTAGCTAATCTATATGCATCAATCAGACATGAGCTTGGAAAAGATGCTTGATATTGAGTTTTGATAATGGATCACATATCTGAGCAATGCATGCCGACTTTAATTAAAAGATGGGATAATCACAAAAAAAAAACGAAAAAAAAAACGAGATTCCGGCTAATTACAAGAAAATCCAAAGATTTTTGGAAATTACGAAAAACCCTTTAGGTTTGATCCATCTTACATTTTCCCCCTTCATATGCAAAAAATATTTCAAAAGCTCCCCTTACTTTTATCAAAATATTACAGTTACCCCCTAAAATTTAAGACACAATCAAACCTCAAGGGGTTTCTTGTAATTTTCAAAAACCTCCTTTTTTTTGTAATTGGCCCAAACCTTAGGGAGCTTTTTGTAATTGTACCTTAAAAGATTATTGCATCTACAAGCATTTGCGTACTGAACATGACATACCTGCACCTTGCACTAAACCATAGGTTTTCCTCCACGGTCAAATTCCCATGCACAATATCATCTTGTGGCACAAATCCAATGATTTTTCTGTATGAGTGGATAGAAACCGACTTCCCATTAATTAAAATCAAGCCATTAACCATGCATCCAACAGCTTTTCCAGCCAGAGCAGAAAGAAAAGTCGTTTTCCCAGCTCCCGATGGGCCCATGATAGCGGTAATGCGGCCCGGCTTTATCTTCCCGTGACACACCTCAAAAGATTTTTATGTTTGCCTTTCAGAGTGACAGTTAAGTCTCTGAAAGCAATCTCAATCAGAGGCCTTTTCCTGGTTTCTTCGTTTGTGGCCATCGAGATTACTCCCGAGAAGGTAAGATTCTTATTCTGCTGCTGCTGAGCTTTCTCTCTCTCGAGTTGTGAGTATGCGTACTTGAAAATCTGACTATGAGTATTGATTTCCTTTTCTTTTGGAATTTTCTTTTTGATGTTTTTATTTCTAGGCTCCGCATCAAAAACCTCAGAACTATTGTGGTCATCTTCCTTTTCGGTTGATAAGTGAGAGACGGTTGATGTAGATGGATATAAATCATATGCTGTATCATTTTCTGTGGGGTCCAAGATTTTAACTTCATCTGGATTTGTGAGGGTCTTTTTAGAAAATTTGCCGGAAAGTTGAGAATGTAACTCAGTGGCATGCTTTTTAGCAGCTTCTTTTGCAGCTTTCCACCTTGCGCGTGCTTGTGTTTTCTCTTTCACAGTTCTTGCGGCTGCTTCTCTGTATTTGGCATATCTCCTTTCTCGTGTAGTAAGAATTTGATCAGAACAGTTGTATATAATGAGCAGAATAGTACTTAATGCAGCCTGCAATAACAGTTGGTAAAAATCAGACACCCCAGCAGATGTAAATCCTCTTAATGCAGAATCAAACCTCAGGGTATTTTTTGTATTTTGAAACTTCTCTGGTCTTTTTTGTAATTACCCAAAACCTCAGGGGTAGTTTTTGTAATTATTCCTAAATTGTATGTTTGGAAAAGAAAAAGGCACTGGAAAATACAGTATATCCTAATATGAAAATGAAAGGTACAAACATTATTACCATCATGGCAAGTTTGTTAGTAACTTTTTTTTTTTTAGCGGTGGTGACAATTTCTTCAAAGAAAGTACTGATGATGTGACTGAAACACTGTCATATATGAACATATGCCAAAGGAATCCAACAAGTTCTTGTAATATACAATATAGAGAAAACAACTTACAATAAGCATAACTCCATATGCATGAATATTTTGACTTTCTGTTTTGGGATCGCATGTGGTCAACTTGAAGCATCCTGTAAATTTTAACATTTTAGAATTAAGACACAGAAAAGTGTTGGGATAAGTTTTACATAAGATATCCAAATGTTAATTATCTATAACATGACATGTTCTTAACACAATGAAGAGAAGAAAAAATTGATATCGAACAAGTTTGACTCATTTTATTGAGGAACTTACGTTTCTCATCCGTAGAACCCATTGGGCAGTAATTCCTGGGAATTTAAGAGAGACAATTAGCATTGGCATGATAAAGGACAACTTTGTGGGTCCAAAATTGAAAATTAAATGAGAGTTAAAACAGTTTTGGGGACAAAAATCACTACCCACTGCTACAAGGTATTCGCTCGGTAATTGTTGGACAATAGGAACCAGCAGAACAGAAAACCTCACTGTTTGTGCGAGCATCTGCCCACATATTTGCACCACCACAAGTGTGATTTGATTGTCCTGATGGAAGTTGGTAAGCATATCTGAGGAGTTTTATGGATTAATATGTTATGCACATCTTAGTATGGGAAAAGACAGATCAAAGAAGCATTATAACGAATAATCGAACTTACGGTTCACATCTGCTTGTATTTTCGTTGAGGGTAGCAAGTGGGCAGTAGGAACCCAATGGACAGGCTACAAAGTTCAAAGAAAATGATTAAAGATGGAGTTTGTGGCCAGTTGTCCATACCAAAAATGTTTTTAACCATGTTTTTAGCCATTTTTGAGTTTAATTGTCCACTTTGCCCTTTTTTTTTTAATTTCTGGGGACCAGAATATTTCTCGGGATCGAGACTCGTCTCGAGCACGGAGAAATGTTTCTCGTAACGAGTATCATAGCGAGAAACATTTCTCAGTACTAAGAAAAGTACCGCATCAATTTTTTGAAAAATAGCCAGGTATCTCACCGTAGAATACAAGAAGGGCATGACCATCAGTTTTTAGTCATAATGGCTAAAAAACATGTTTTTGAAAAACGTGACTATTTTTCATTTAAAAAAAAATGTAAATGGCCAATTTGGCCTATTCTTAAAGGTATCTTCATCTGTTATTGGATATCTTGACCCGAATAGTGTATCGATACGGATTTGAAACGGAAACATCAAAGATGCCTAGGATATCAAATATGGACATCAATTTTGTGATAAGTGGACTAATGAGTCATACCAAGTTGTAATAAGATGTTCATGCGGTTTCCATTGATTTAAAAGAAGCAAATGACGAAGTACCTATTCATGTTAATAGAGCGGTCAGAAAAGAAACGAGACAAAAGTGGTTATATTGCCATCATCAACGATTTTGGACTCATGAACTATTAGGATTTCAATTTAAGGTGTACTTGTACTCAAACTTTGTTGATTGATTACCAACCGATGGTATACATATGTTGTGGTTCTTCCACTAATCTCATATGTTTTTACGTTAATTAGTCTAGGTGTACAAATAGACAGCCACAAATAAGTCTTGGGAACCTTTAATTGATTGATATAGAAATTACATATTTCCTCATACTAGTTAATCTGATGAGTAATAATAGATCAGAAGTATGTGTGTGTAGTGAAATATGGAAAATGTTAAACAAATTGAAATGAAACGGTTCTCAATGACTCACGGATCATGCAAGTGATACCATACGGGCAGAAAAACCCCTCGCAACACGAACCGCAATCTAATCCCCTTGCCGGTATATCCCGAGAATTCTTTAGGTCAACTTGCTCCTCAGTATCATCAGTACTACATGCCCATCCGGGCTCACAACCGTTAACCCAACGGGAGGAATTACAGTTCCTGTTTGGCCTTAGGTAATTCCCCCATTCCTCAAGTTATCCAAATAAACTGCAACTTCTGCTGCTGTACATAATCGCGAGTAACATCTGCCATTCAACAAGCAAGATAAATATATAAATAATTAAACAGACTAATAAGCAAGCACAAGATACTCTTAGAAAGCTATGAAATTTGAAATTGAATCACTTTTCTGGAGGGGTTGACTAGAAAACTAATCATGGATGACTCCACTGGATTAAAATGATGGATTTAAATCTACAAGATCAGAATTGAATTCATTTCCAATTTCCCTTGTTTCCAATTTTCAATCGACAGAAAATAAAAATTCAAATTATTAATTACACAAGTTAAGCCCAAAACCTTTTTTTTGTTTTTTTAATCAACTTCCTTTTTTTTTCTTGAAACCAAACAGAGAATAGCAGATTACCTCCAGTTCTGGCCAGGCAAGCAGTCAAGAAACTCACATCCGAAGAGTAATTGAAAGCTGTATCCCATTCAGCTTCCTAAAAATAGAAAATCAGAAAAAACAAAAATGACAAACTAGCACCAAAATACACTTTGATCCCTTAAAATTAACAAGAAGCAAACAAAAACACGCTTTTTCATTCTTTTATTTTTCCCCAAAGTTTCTTAAAAAAACAAAGTAAAGATTCAGAAAACGGAAAAAAGAGATTACGGATTCTGAATGCAAAAGCTGTAATCTTGGACGAGTCTACTGGAGAGAATATCGGTGGTCAGATTTTCAAGCCTGCTGTAAGCTACTTCTGTGAGGAAATCAAAAGACGCGGGACTTGGCAACTGCGGTGGACTCAGCTCATCCAATTGGCACTGCACTAACCGCAGGAAGCTGGATTGGAGGAGGAAGATGAGTGTAATAATGTAAGCACAGAAAGCAAAGGTGGATTTGGATGAGCCCAGCTTCCATCTGCTCATTCTTTTGCAGAGTTGAAGCCAATATTCTGAAGATTTACAAGGCAAAGGCAATGTGAATGTTTGCCTGGCGGAGGAGGGGTGGAGGTAATGGTAGGTGGTGGGGACAGAAGGTCATTGGGAAGATTCAGTAATAAAGAGAGAGTTTCTGAAAGAAAAGTTGCCTGCAGTTGATGTTTCTGCAATTGAACTTTTGGTTTGTCAATTTAGGATATTTTGATGTATCCTTTTCCTTAGTTTGATCTTGCAATTCCAATAATATAATACCTTTTAGTCATTATATGAAATATTTTTTAAATATACATATCTAAAATTAGTCTTATACATAATTGATGATGTACGGACTTGGATTTTCGACCTATCAATCAAAGATATGAGCCTTGTGGGTTAACAATTGTTTAAAGTAGAAATAAACAAGTAGAATCAGTAAAATAAGCAGTTTTGTTGATTGATCTAGGTAAGTCGGACATATTGTTTCTTTTTATTTAGCTCGGAATATTGCTTTAGAATAAAAGTTGTTGGGAACCCTTTTTCAATTCTAAATATGGGTATTTATAGGAGAAAATTCTCCCATCTTTCTTGCATAGTTGACTTTGGTAGATTTAGGAGTGATAATTCCTCGTCTATAGATTTGTTGATAGCCTAGTTTTCAGGATGTCGGGATTAGGTACCGATGGGATTGTGGGGATGTGATTGATCCCATGATGCCCTTTTGTCTGGCTTTCATCGGGATAAGGGAAACTTATTCGTTAAGTTATATGAGTGGTTTAACAAACCTACAGACTAGTTCTGCATAGCCTTTTTAGCAGGTGGACAATTCTAGCATTCTCTTGGGTTGGATCAATTGGGTTGGACGCATAGCCTTGGCAAGGCCATGACTGTAGTTTTTCTTAGGCCTGACCAACCATGATTAGAGCTAGCAAATAAGCGCACAAGCCACACCTCGACATCGGCACCAGGCCAGAAAGCAAAATCGGGTTAGATCGTCCCGATCCAAAATTTTGTCGGACCAATATTTTCATGGTTCAACCTAGCTCGTGTAGTGTATTTTGCTTCGGTCATTAGGTCCATTAGTAGGGCTAAATAGGCCCAATCATTTTGGGTCTTCATGTTTGAGGCCCCCCCAGTCGGCCACCACACACCGAGCCGAGCTCAAATTGTCACTCTAACCGTAATGAGAGTTTCTACTCCTATGGCGGGCGGAGTTGGACATGCTTCGGGTCAAGATCCCGGTCTTTTCTTCTAGTGGGTCCTTCATCCCGACGTGGATCCTAATTGCTTTTTTCACGCTTCGGACTAAATAAGAACAATAAATAATATATATTTATATAAGATTTAAAATGTGATCAATTCAATATGTCTAATCGTGAACCATTCGTTGTTCTTTGTTCGGTCGATCTGTTTGGTGTAGAAAAACCACTAAGAGAAAACTATAAAAGGGAGAAAATTCTATGGAAAACATTTATTATTTAACTAATTTGGGTTATAAGCTTAAATTGAGCCCCCTTAAGTTCCTACATTTAAGAGGTGGATTTACCTACAAATTCTTTGAATCCTCATTGTTGAAAGATACGCCAATAAGTATCAGCTCCCAATTTTCTTTGATTTTTCTCTTTTGGAACTGATTTGATCACAAAACTCAGACACTCCTAACGCTTGTTTGTAAAACTGACAACGAAACAATAAGCAATTCTGATTCACACATTTTTCTATTAGGCATGCAATGGTCCGATGAGAATTCTACATCATATGTATGTACATAATTTTTATATATATTTCTCCGAGACGGGAAAATAATCCTTGTTCATGGTATCATAATTCATATAGACTGAAACGTCAATCTTATATATTTTTTTAAACATGATTCCATATTAGAAGGATAAAAACAAAAAGCATAAGACAAATGATAGTTGAATTGGTTATTGAATTACGTTTTTGACAATGGGCAACAGCGTAGAGAGAGAAAGTCGTGGTTGTAGGATGCCACGTCTTAGTTATTGCCGGCACGCGTACAAGACAACGGCTGCTTTTGCTGTCGGTTTATATAATCCCTCCTTTCGATAGTCACGCGCACATAAATTTACTTGGATAAAAACAACATATTTTTAGTTCTGAGTTTTTGGATAGCTGGATTATTGAAGCTTTGCAAACCATTTAATTCTATAATGAGTGCATAAATATTATCATTACTCTTTATGGAGTAGTGGTATGTATCAGTTTGAAGATTATAGAAATTATCTTTGATTTTTAGTCTAATTAAAAAAGTACAATTATTTTAAATTACAAATACTCTCTTATATTATTACAAACACTCTCTTGAGATATGTATTTACTTAACAAATATCCTCTCTTGAATGTGTAATTTGTAAGCAAAAACAAATATTAAGAGGATATTTTATTTAAAAGTAAACTGAATTTTTTTCGTAAGTAGATCGAATTCAAATGTATTTTTGTAATTATCAATATATACCACGCCACACAACACACACATATATATTATCTCCTATTAAAAATAGGTGACATTTTGACACATAAGAAGTTCTTTAAAAAGAATGACGTTTTGATATTTTTCAAGGTTGGTGAGAAAAAGGTTATTCATACCGAAAACCGCAACCATATATACTGAACCGAGATACGAATCTAGAAACGATTTTAATGATATTTTATATATATATATATACATATATATTATTTCTATTTTATTTCTATTTCGTAAAATTTCATATTTTTAATTTCTTACCATAACACATAAATTATATATATAATTGTCTTGATTATATTAAGTTGTTAAATATGAGATATTGAGATTATAAATTAACTTATACAAAAATTTTGTTTCATATTTGATTATCAAAGTTATTGGTTAATTATATTTATTCTTAGTCAAGATATAAGGACAATGGCCCAAGATAATAGAATATTTTTTTTTACTATAAAGGTTATTAAGTTTATGGTTTTAGAATGTAGAATTATATTACCTATCAATGGTTTTAGTGTCCATTTTGAGACTACGTACAAAAAAAAAAAAAGACTGAAAATATATTCGTTTAAATTTTCATATTGATTTTTCCATTTTTTGATTCTATGTATTTTATTTATGACTAATATCCAAATCTAAGTCATGTCTCATTAGAACCAAAATTCCGTCCTGAATCATTTCGAATTTATGAATAAGAAACAGATCGAACTTGGGTCAACCCGAAATGACATAATTAACCTATTTGGCCTAAATAAAACTTTTTGGTGATATTTTTGATTGATTGATTATGTTGTTAGTATGATTATTGAATTTTAGAAAATTGTCTAGTATGTATAAATATAATTTTTAGGTTAAAGTTTGACTCGCATAACCTATATAAAATAAATTGGTTTATCCATCCTCCTCAATTTTCACTCATTTCTTTTACATTTGGTAGTGGGAGGGGTTTAGATTTCATGGTAGATTGATCATCCATGATTCTAAAATATACAGATATTTTTGGATTGAGTTTTGGTTACACATAAAAAAAAATAATAAGTGGGGTTCGGTTGATGAATCTTATTCAAATAATTAAACAAGTCGCTCAAGTTAATTACCAATGTGTTGTAAATATCGTGTCTCAACCCTCGAACCCAACCTGTGAAGCATGTGTTCTTCATAAGTAATTTTAACTCATATCTAAATTGTATCATGCACATAACAAATATAATGATATAAACAAAGAAAAGGAAAAGGAAAACATCGCCAAATTTTTCCTTTTTTCCCCTCTGTTTTGATGTTGAAAATGTGGATATGCTAAATTGCTATTATCAACCTATATACTAAATAAAAAATAAATATGACATATTTCACGTTTCATTATCGCGATGCATGTGTCAACTCCTCATTATCCCAATTCTATATGAAGGTATTATATTTATCCATTTAGCAACTCTATATTATATCAGAAAAACTTGTATGAGACGGTCTTATAGATTATATCCACGAGACAGTCATATATTTTGAATAGAATTTCAACCTATAAAAAAAATCTATAATTTTGTGTTTATTAGGATCCGTCTCATGAGTTTAGATCCATGTGAGACGGTCTCATGTAAGACATCCGCATATTATATATATTGTTTATATTTATAATCTAAAAAATAACAAATAATCCAAAAATCAAGGATTATAGCTGTAGAATCTATTTTTTTCGTAAATTAAAGATTCTATCTATACAGTTTATTATAATCTAAAAGGTAAATAATAATCCAAAAATCAAAGCTTCTACCTATATAATCTAAACAATCTATCTATATAATCTAAAAAAGTAAATTATTCTAAAAAATAGAAGTTATATTTATTGAATACCTTGAAATAAAATTAGCACAATTAACTAAGTGATTTTTAAACGCCAACAAGTTAAATATCAATCATTGAAATATATAATTAATTTGTAGAAAATTAATGTGAAAATGATTGTATTAATATAATTGAGAATTAAAGATTTACGTTATTTTGTCAAACCAAAAAAAAAATCAAATTTAATAAAATTAACACAAATTCCATGTAACACACATTGTTCTTTCTAGTCTTAGTTAATAAATGAAAAGACAAGTTAGCTCAAATTAGGCCCCCATATATATATGGCATGTGTGCACGGAACCAACTTCATTTTAAAATAAATTTTTTTTTTTTTTGAACTCGCACCGCTTACTCTTCGAAATACAGTGCGTCTTGGATAAACCTAGTGGGACGTCTTAGCCCCGCAAACCACGCCAACCAGGTAACACACACAAAGCATGTGTGAAGCCGATGTGTGCTCAACCAAGAAAGTGTTGGTAGGGAATCGAACTCGCGACCTTTCGGTCCCGGCCACCTACTCCATTAACTCATGGTTCATTTTAAAATAATTTGATCCATATATATCCCTCTTCTCTTTGACTATATCAAATACAAATACAAATATCTTTGTTTGCCAATTATTTATTGTATTGTGATTTGTGACGTTTTAGTTATCCTCAACTTCCAATTGAAAATTTCAAAGTACATTTTTTTCTTCTTGTTTTGGGTTTCTTGTGGGATAATATTTGCATTTCCAAAAGTATAGGTTCAAATAGTATATATTTTTCTATTTATTTAAAATATTTTCAAAACTTACTAGTTACTATATATACTCAATTGTTATAACTTAAAATATATATTCGAATTTGCTACATATATTTATGTACATATATCAAACTAAATGTTCAACTCAATTTCGATCGAATTGAATTCTGAATTCAATTAATATACCGACCTGCTAAGACAAGATTATATTGCACATCTGGTCCTAGACTCCTAGTAAGCAAGTCTCCACACTATAATTTTTGTGGTCAAAACTGAGGGCTCACATATTGGGTTCAAATAAAATTAAATAATTGAGGGGTCATACATCAAAATTTAAAAGAAACGTCATATTTTTCCCAGAGGTTAAAAAACTCAATTACTCATCATCAATAGGTACGGACAGCCCATCACAGTTGGGCCTTACTAAATGGGCTTCGTTGGACTACGATGCAATATTTGGTTCGAAAAATGGCCGAGTTTTTAACTGTTCATTGTCTGAAATTTGTTCCAATTTTCATTTCTAGCCAACGTATGTTTAGTTTCATTTTCTGGAAAGATTTTCTGAAATTAGGAATCTTGTGTTATAACAGAAGCAGAGATGCGGATTTGTTACAGACCTCTATTCTAAAAATCCACGTAGCTTCGATTATTTCCGTCAGCCTCGATTAGTTCACGCCAAGGGGACCTCTTGTCCGCCTATATTATTCTATAGATTAGGTTCCGCCTAACTTCACTCGGGATCTCGCCTAAACCGCACAGGATCTGCCGCAACATACCTAGCGTCTAACTCTTTTTAGAACACTAATTACGACCTGAAAATTCACATTGAATTTAGGGGTTATTACGTCCAAACGGATAACTTGGTCAAGTTAAGATAACACTTTTTAGTACACATAATTATCCATCAAAGTTTACATCTAGCTAATATAATATTCAAATAACCATATGAATACACACAAATTTTGTTTCATAAAGTTTATAAATAATATAATTTTAATCTCAGGTCTCATCATGTTTTTCATCAATTATTCCTTATCCCAACCAAAGAAGTAAACTTAGAAGCATTTATTTCTAAAACAAATTGCTCAAATATTTCAAGCTTAAAGGTCTTAATTAATCATTAATGATGAAGGACTTTGAAGCATTTTAGCCACCTTCTTTTTTGAAACCCTCACGAGGAATTCCATTAGATAATCGAAGGACGATGGCGAGAGCGAAGGTGATGGAAAATGGAATTTCTATTTTTGTCGTAATAATATTCTTCACAAATTCAATAGTGACAACAATTATGCGTAAATTACCATTATCAATAATAAATGATATATTTATAGTGACAACAAAAAATACTACAATGACCCAATGATTCTTTTGAAATTAAAATTAATGTATGATCAAACAAATATTTTTACCAGCTATATAAAATCTCAATTTCTCAATTCTGATCTAAAATTAATGTATGATCAAACAAAAGTTGTATAATTTTATGCACCGCGTTACAAAGGTTTTTAAACGTGGGCACTTGTAAGTTGTAACCCATCCGCGTAAGTTCCCCACTCTCTTAAAATTGCCATTTTTCTAAGCAACAATTTAAAGAGTCCTTTGACAATATTTCAGGCTTCTAGAAATCATAACATATATCCCCATCATAATATAAATCAATAATAGTTGAATTATGTGTCAGAATATAATGCTCTGGCTCAGAATTTCTCACCAAGATTGAAAGAGACTACACAAACTGATTAACTCATTATATATATTTATATATGCATTTTATATAGAAATTTATGAAAAGGTACAAAGTCAAGCAATAAATCCAAGCAGATATGACAACTGGTTTTTGCAGATGGATTATAATTAAGTTTACCAAGCCTGCAAAATTTGAAGTTACAGCTTCTAAGAGGATCAAAGTTGTATTAATCACTAATTATTTAATTATGTTTTATACAAGTTCATAAAACTATATATATTTTTTAAAATGAAAACCGTGTTGCCATAAAATAAATAATTATAGAATGCTGGCAAATATGCCAGTGAGAAATTATAAAATATCTAGCTAAGTCAACTATTAGAATATTTTGGTGGTAGTTCCTTTCTATTATCACTTAGATATCCTTTAGTTTTTATTTATTTTAGTCCCTTTTGTCTTCTTCTTCTTCTTGAGTTGGGAAGAAAGACTTGACCTTATTTTTTTTTTAAAAAAAAAATCGACGCTATCATTACAAAGGCTTATGCCCGGGTGCTCTTCATGAAAAATATCTACTCACCATCGCTAACTCCAAATTTAAGCTAGTTTAATCACCTATAAAATTGATGTGGGAATTAATGTTAATCACTTTTGTTAATTGTTCAAAATGTTAGAATATTGGGTGTCTTCTTGACCATAGTATTAAATCATTGTTTAGTTCTTGAGGCACTTTTAGTTCTCCTACTTTCTACCTCATTATGCCAATCATAATTAAAATAAAAATAAAATATTAGAAAGAGATTGGTACTTTTTTTCTTTAATGTCACTCTATTGTGAAATGGCTGTACTTTCTTCAATCCATTGTGGTCATTAAAAACAATTTTTTTTAATTACATCATGTAATTCTTTGATTTAATAATACTGAATGAATTAAAAGTATGGGCAAATTACCAAAATTATCTTTGAATTTCAGTCTAATTACAACCCAATTTTCTTTCAAAACTATAATCCCCACTTGAAATTTGTTCTATTTACAAATTATACCCATGGTATTTCTAAAACCAACACAAACATGAAGGAAGTATTCGTAATTTTTAAAGATAATTATAATTATTATTTTTAGCTAGAAAAGAATTTCACCTGTCTATTATTATGTGGTCACATGGCACATTCTATGACTGCCAAATCATGCAGTTGTTGGTGAGAGGGACTGATTATGTAATCTTTATAGTACTGAAATTTGCAAATATGAACCCAATTTTCAAGCTGTTTTTTTTTTTCAATCCCAATTCTGTACTTCCCAAGTCCAATTAGTACATATATTTACACTTCTTGTCTTCACTTAACTTGGTAAAGAAAATGACATGTCCCTTATTCATCTTCACCCAAAATATATTTTCTTTCAGATAAAGCAAACCATTAAATTTTAATATTATCTTTTTTTATTAATTTTTTTTTTATTTTATAAATTTTTCTCCTCCATGATTCACCCTTTTATGCAAAAATGTAGTTATCAATAGGGTGTAAAGTTGGTGAGCAGAACTCCAGCTGCCTACCATTGACTTCCCATAGTTCATGGGATCCTCGTTGCCACACATGCAATTTTTACAGACCCCTTTTTAAGGATTTTTCTTGCTTTCTTTTTAAGACAAGCCCACAAAAATATGGTTATTTGAAATATTAATTTCTCCTCCAATTCTAACAGGTGAGTCTCTGCCCTTAATCCTTTTTTTTTTCTTGCCAAAAGGGTGGATTTTATGTTTAGGTATTCTTGATGGTTTAGTTTCTGAGCATATTATAGAAATGTTGAATATCAGTAATTAGTTGAAAATAGGGGTTTCAAATAAATTGAAGCAAATTATATGGAACAGAGGGTTTGTGTGTGGATATAATTAGTGCCATGATTTGAAATCTGTTAAGAAATTTATTTTTGGTAATTAATTCTTACAAGCCAAGACTGCCTGCAAAAGAAAAAATGAAACTAATGATTTCTTTATCATGATTATTAATTATATTGCTCCCCATGCCTACAGAGCCCAAGCACTCTGAGTAAAATGAGGCATTAATTTGCATATCTTTCTGCAAGATGATTTTTTCCTCTTCCTTCTTGTAGTTTCTTACCAAGAAATAAACTGTTATTTAAGTCATTTTCATCAGGGATTATTACAAAGAAACCCTGAGGTTTGAGCTAATTACAAAAGAACCCAGACAGTTTCAAAATTACAAAAAAACCTCAGGTTTTGATTATGTATTTAGGGGTTAATTGTAATATTTCTAGAAATATTAGAGGGGTTTTTGTAATATGTTTTATTTATAAAGGAGAATGTAAACGAAATCAAACCTCAATGGTTTTTTTGTAATTTTTAAAAACATTTGGGTTTTTTGTAACTAGCCCGAACCTCAGGGGCTTATTGTAATTATCCCTTTTCATTATTGAAATTTTAAATCTTGAACAATTACATTCATTTTCTTGTTACATGTAGGCAATCAAGAGCTCTGTCCAATATATCTGATTTTTAGTTGGTGCAATGAGGTGCTTTTCATTCTCAAATGCTAATAATAAAACTGATGAGCAAAAGACCATAAAATCGACATCGGATCGTTCGTCTCCTTCCACATTATCCGACCAATTAGATGTGAGGAAATCAGGTCCGAATATAGCTCTCAAAACATATCAGATATAAGCAGCGCGTCATCGGCTAAGATGTCGTTCGCGTGTTTGTCCCAAAGGCCTAGCAATCTTAGGGTGTTTACATTTGCAGAGCTGAAAACGGCTACAAGGAATTTTAGCCGATCGCTTATGCTCGGAGAAGGGGATTCGGGCCGGTGTATAGGGGTGTTTTACGTGAGAATGAAGATTCGAGTAAAAGGATTGATATTGCTGTTAAACAACTCAGTAGCAGAGGATTTCAGGCAAGCCATCTTTCCTAGTAATTTTACAAGGTTAATTACAATAACTATCCATCAGGTTTAGTCTAATTACAAAACCCCCATTTATTTTTGAAATTACAAATATCCCATTAAAATAGAAGATATTTGTAATTTTGAGGATAATTACAAAAAACACCCTGAGTTTTGGGGTAATTACATAAAAAAACACAGAGATATTTCAAATTACAAAAAAACACTCATTTTTTATTCTGTCTTAAATTTAAGGATAACAGTAATATTTTTAAACGCTTCATGCGTTTTAAATATTTTTTGCTTATGCTTTTGAAACATGTAAGATGTGATCAAATCTCAAAGGTTTTTTTGCATTCAAAAACATCTGGGCTTTTTGTAATTAGCTCAAAGTTGAGGGTTTTTTTCTTTGTGATTATCCCAATTTTGAAAGATAACTGAAGTTTTTGCAATTAGGCTAAACATGAGGGGTAGTATTGTAATTATCTTTTACATATAAGGTAACTACTAACTAGAGGTTTGTCCATGAATGTGTTGTGAGTCCTGAAAAGGTTATTAGTGGAACTAAATATGATTTGAATCCTTTCCCAAATTTAACAAAAATAAAAATAAATAAAACTAGTTTTATTCATTTATTCATTAACACCATGCTGATTTGATTTATCGTCTTTCGTACAGGGACACAAGGAATGGGTGACAGAAGTAAATGTGCTTGGTATTGTTGAACATCCAAATCTTGTCAAACTTATAGGCTACTGTGCCGAAGATGATGAGAGAGGAATCCAACGCTTCTAGTCTACGCAGTATATGCCGAATAGAGCGCATAAGACCATGTATCGAGTCGATTCCATACGCCTGCCATGGGCTACTAGATTGAAAGTCGCTCAAGATGCTGCACGAGGATTGGCGACCTTCACGAAGGCATGGAATTTCAGGTACACAGATTTTATCTATTGTCGATATTTCAATATCAGAAATATTCGATCATGTCATCAATCAAATAAAGTTTTGATAATCGATGATCTTTGATAATTTTTTAATGATTATATCGACTCGGTTGTGTTTTGGTGCAGATTATCTTCAGAGATTTCAAGTCATCAAACATTCTCTTGGATGAACAGTGGAATGCTAAGCTTTCAGATTTCGGGTTGGCCAGGTTAGGTCCTGCAGATGGACTAAGCCATGTCTCACTCAAGTGTATGATACTGTTTTTCCTTTATTTCCCTCAGCTATTTTTTGCTGAATGATCATTGAAAGTGAACGATGTTGTTAAAATGCATAGGCCGTTTTTTTTGAATTACAATCCTCACGACGATCAAGCCTGCTCTCAGTTGTACTTTTCATGTTTGATCTCTACATACATCTAACGTTGTTTCAAGTCGTATTGATCAGGACATGCCATATGTTCTAAGTCTAATTACAAAAACTCAGCTATATTTCAAAAATTACAAAATAACGTTTGATGTTGTTTTTAGTTTACTATTTGCACCGAATATCTAAGAAAACACAAACCTTAAGGGAGTATTTGTAATTAGCAATCCTTCAGGTAGTTTTTGCAATTATTCTTTTTTTCAGTATAAATACTTCTGACAATTTGAGTTTATGGCTTTGGTTCAAAATCCAACAGGTAGTAGGAACCGCCGGATACGCTGCTCCAGAATACATCCAAACGGGACGCCTAACATCCAAAAGCGACGTGGTGGAGTTATGGAATATTTTCATTTAACTCATAACGGGCAGGCTTCACTTGACAGAAACCGACCCAAAACGAACAAAAGCTCTTGGATTAAGTTAGCCACACTTAGCAGACATGAAGAAATTTGAACAAATTCTAGACCCGGCTCGATGGCAAATACGAAATAAAATCCGCTCAAAAGTTGGCAGCCATTGCTAACTGGTGTTTAGTTAGGCACCCCAAGAACCGCCCAGAATGAGCGAAGTTCTCGAGATGATTAACCATGTTGTCGAGGCGATGAAAGTCTAGAGCCCTGATGTTACTGTAGAGAGTTCTCTCAGACAGATGAGGATGAGAAATTTATAGAAGAAAGTTGGAGGAGAAGATTACTTGATCATATAATGGGAGATAATAAGTGTTTAGGTGGAGATCATGGAGGCCACAAGTGTTGGAGACTAATTGAGTTGTATGTTAGGGTTAATTTACAAAATAATCCCTCTGAGGTTTAACCCTAATTACAAAAAGTCAGTTATCTTTCAAAATTATAAATAACCCTTGGGATTTCTTTAACGTAATAAATACCTCTTGAGTCATGAGTCATGACTCATGAGGGTGCAATTTGTAAATGTCAAGGGATATTTGTGATTTTGAAAGATAGTTGGGTTGTTTGTAATTAGATTGAACCTCAAGGTATTTTTTGTAATTAACCCGATATTTTATGGAGCAGGGAGATTTTTGCCTGAAGTTTGAAATTTCTAAGTTTTGGTTTTGCTGTCTGGAATGGAAAGTGTATATAGACTTGCTTGTAGAAACCTGTCGATCCTAATGAAAGAAAAAGGTTGTCGATTCCGATGGCATTTGATTTGGAATGTTTTAATGAAATTTATCAATATTAGGTCGATCATGAACCACCATTTTTAACAGAAATTAAACGTATCACTCACCCTTTGAAGGTGTTGGCAGGTTCAACCCGGATCTTCGGTTTCTTTAAAATTTATCTCTTCCCATCCAACCAAAAGATCCCAACTTATTAAAAATCGACTTTCCAAACCAGAAACTCTGTTTAGAAACAAATAAATGAAACACCTGAAATATAATAGGGAATAGGAAATCTTGACTGTTTATTTTCGACAGGTGCATAATTCAGATTATTGATTTAAGCACCTTAGGTGCCATGTTATTTGAGTTCCCATGGATAAAAATGGCTGAATGCCATATTTACTTTGTTGAAATTATTCTACCGAGGATCTAATCCGGCCAAATAAGATCCGACTTCGGATCTAATCGGCCGAGTTTTAAGCGTGGGATTTTTCAAAAATCGAGTTTTAGATATAAGAACACAAGATCACGCGAAATTTATTCAAACTAAAGGAAGAAAGAGTTAAATTTCTCTTTCAGTGATTTTTCACATTCGTGACACTCCGTCAATCCTTCAATCCCCAAAGCTCTCATAGAGACAATCGCTGTATCTCCATTCAACTCTCCCATCAACCGTTGCTGGCACCCAAACAATAATTCTAAGGATTCTAACTTTTTATTTTCCTACGATGACTAACTCCGCAGATCGTAGGTTTGCCATCCTGACAGGATAGGGAATTTAATCAGACTTCAAAATCAAATGGCCACTGTTCCATGGATATCACACGTAAAATTAACCCTAATAAAATTGCGTAATTCGAAAAAAATCCAATTGAATTGATTTGGCTAAAAAACAACATTTCTTTTGCAATTGAATTGACAAAAACAATTGTTTTCAAATTGATTAACCAAAACTCCTTTTCTTTTGATAAAGATGGAGGCAAAATCAAACAAACCAATGCTTGGTCAAAAGAAGTGGGGCCGCGAGCTGTTGTTTAATTTGAACAATGATGGAACTTTTCAATTGCAAAAGAACTATTCAAATTCGTAAATTGTTTTGGCTGAAATCTCTTTGTAATTTTGAACATAAACACTATTCAATAGTTGAGATTCCAGCGGCCGAAAATTGTTTTTCAATGGTGGCCAGATTAAGCTTTTTATAGGCTGGATTAGTCAGTTTCGTCACAATTGGTTTCCATTCAATCTAATTCGCCAACAAAGTTAGACTAAAGCTAAGTGAGCAATTATCCAATATAATTATCAATTTAATAATTATATTAATATTATAAATATCTTATATTTATTTAATTCAGTCTGATCAAAAACTAGAATATATCATATTATTCCCTATTTAATATTAATATATTAGTTTTAAATATTTTGGAAAACTGTTTTCCAAAACCACGTAGGAAACATAAAATATTATTATTAACCCGTTTACTACAGGAAGGCGGAGCGAGGGACCACATTTTATAATTGCAGCCCAATAAATCGAATAAATAATTAACTCTTTAATTAATTTGTCAGATATACAGTCCGCATTACTCCACTATAAATTCGAATTGCACTACTTATAAATATAGAATATCTTACTCTAACTAAATAGGTCCAAACATAATCATTACATACAGATTAATCCTCCATAGACAATTCGTAATTGAAGGCTAGGTAGATCAATTGCGAACCTCTTCAATTATATCTATATCCTATTTACCATTAATTCACTAATGATGGATTTAATTTATAAATCCAGTTATAAAATTAGAGATCTCAAACCATTGAGTTCAGGACTAACAAATGAGGAATCGTCTTTCTACTTCATGAAGGAATGGGTTATATTCATGAATTTATATTCCCATTTATTTAGGTACAAATGTGAATCTAAAATGCAAGTGTTAGAATGTGCGTGAGACAAACTTAAATGAGCAAATTAAGAATCACACCAAATAAGCAGAGTCTATAATCACTCACGATTAAGATTTATCCATATATGATCATCTAGTGATTTAATTTGATTTTCCATTTCTACAAATCTTAATTTGTATGGAAAATTCAAATTAAAAATCATCTGGTCCTATATGATCAAATCATATATAAATGCCCCCACTAAGATGTCTCCACATCGGCCGGTCTTGAGGATAAGGCACATTCAAAATGTTAGTAGCGTTAATGATGTTTTAATTAAAGATCCCCATACTTTAATTAATTTAAGTCACGGACTTATTTTAGTTTATTATCCATTGTCTTAATCCTCTTATATATAACTCTTATATACTAAGATTATGGTTATAATAATCAAAATCAGTGATTTTTCAGTATTTCAAATAAAATACATAATAATATGCAAAAGAGTTCGAAAATAAACGTCGCTTATTAATAATCAAAAATAATTCACAATTGCTTTACAGATCTATCCCTAACATATCTTTGGTTCTTAAGAAAATTTGCCTAAACTTTTGAATCATCTATGATAATTGGATCTTAATTAAATTGATATTGAAATTTGAAGCAAAAAGCAATGAGAAACGTAAAGCCAAATCCCAGCCTGAATAATTTAGGTTGTCAAATTCAAATGTAAACGTCTACACTAGAGATAAGTGATAACAATGAGTCCGTGTCAAAATCTCGAGCCGCCTCTTAGACCTGTTTGATTTAGGCATATCAGCTTTGAATATTTATTTTTCGAACTACAATCAAACTGTGACCTGATTAGTTATTTATTTTAAAGGATTAATATTTAATATACAGTCTTAATTGCAATTTTAGTCCTATAGAGAGTATACTGGGATAGTGGCATATTTGGTAATGTAGGTATATTATTGTAGTAATTTCGGTCCTTTAAATTCAAATTGATTTACATATTTAGTCCTCACATTTATCCTATATAGCACCCATATATCCCTGTAAATTTAATGCTTAT